>JAJVSH010000035.1:209415-351454 GCA_021460005.1 Tetramorium alpestre | reverse complement strand
TATATATATATATATACACACGTATAGATACAGTGACGAGAACAGTCGGAGCGTACAAGCACGCGCGCTCTCGCCCCAGAATATCCCGGGTTGTCTCTAGGGATGGCCGTGTGGCATCAGTCGCGAGACTGACGTGACCTCCAGGATGACACGTCGCCTTGACACTTTCAGAAATATGCGCGAGAAGATATCTTTCTTCTTGGCGATTTCGATCCGGATGTCGGACCAGCAGACATTTGTACTCCTTCACCGCCGTATAAAAAATATCGCGGTCCCATTTCGTTTCATATAAATGATGTGGCTTCTCGGATCCGATTTGACTTCGCGATCTTTATGCCATTTGATTAAAAAATGTCTTTCAAAGGAGCATTTCATTTTGTATGTTATTTCCGCTTTAACTTAATTTTTCAATGTGTCTGCATTTTAAACATTTTTTTCATTTATTTAATACTCAAAGTTAATAATATAATACTACTATTAAATAATAATTAAGTAACAATTTAATAATAGTTTAATACTAATTATGTAAATTGTGTACAATTTACAAATCAAAAGCTAAAATTTAAGTTCACCCAGCGGAATATAAATAAATAGACGTTTTGTAGCTTTTGTTTGATTATGCTAACTTTAAAGTAACATATGTGCTCGCATTAATCAACATGCACTTCTACGACGATAACAGATCACACAAGCTATTTTTTGGTTAGGCAATTAACACTCACATGTGACAACGTCGGTTGGCACACGACTAACATACTTTCGTCGCGATTAACGCGGGAGAACCCATTCATGTTTTACTATTTTCGATGTGTATTCTCATCCCTTTGAGAAATGAATTACGGACTCATGAAAGCAAGGCGTTAATCAATAATTTTAATTTGAGGTCTGTAAAAGATCTCCGTCGTAGTGCATGATTTAAAACATGCAGTAAGAGAAATGAGGAGCCGCTGAGTTATGCACGACGCCTTCGAAGATATTTTAATTGTAGAGAATTTACTGTCGTCACGTGCGGAGCGCGATCCATGATGAACCTTTGATCTTTGAGGCGTCACTGAAACTCCCAATGAATGTTTCATGGATTCTTCAGGCATGACGTTTTGATAGTAAAAGTTTGATCAAGTATACCAACGAAAATCTCATCGGATTTAAAACCGAACCTCATAGACTTTGAATCATAGATTCATGAATCTTTATAATTATATAACTTATTTTTACATTCTTTTTTTCGATACTTTTGTTTTATAATTTTAGTTACGATTCTAACATTAGATATTATATTTCATGTGCGCACTTGGTTTAACGATTATGCAGGTACAATGACTTCATGAATTTTATTTATCTGGTTTTAGAAAAATTGCGCATGTAATGCTCGTGAATACGTTTGATAGCTCGCTGAAAGCAAGACGTGAGTATTATCAGCGGAGCCATAGTTCATTAATTAACGTTCATTTCAGCGAAGCGACCTGTTTTTTTTTATCTGACATGCAACAACGATGTAGTGACAAATAATGGCTTTTTTCTCTACAAATGAGGCATGTCGTTGCCCTTTGGAGCATGACTTGCCGTTACCGGCGAGCACTTCGAAACACTTCGATTAAAAATAAACTATCGGACAGCTCGTACGTGTCCCGACTATCTTCACAAAAGAGAAGATACGCCTTTCAGCCTTCTTTTTTCTGCACTCTCTTTAATCTCGCCACTCCACCGGACAAAATAAATAATCACGATGTTAAACGTTAAAACGGAGAGCAAGTTGATAAATGTTTATAATAAGTAACGTAATAAATCTTTCTTTGCTCATACAAGCGATTTTTTTTCTAGTTGATAGCGAATATTAGTGAAACGATACAACGTTATACATTTTTATGAGATTCACATACAATTATTCTTCAATCTATTCTGCATTTAGATAGCATGTTTATACCTTATTGATAGATTTAGTCTGTCTTTTATTCTCTTAAATTGTAATTATAATACTCCATTTGCAATTAGTTATTTGTTGAATATGGAACTTAGAACAAACAAAGCAGCACATAGTTCATATACACACAATGATTTATATACGTTTTATGTATATTTCCTAAGCGTATCTAATGTTTTAGATAAGTTTAGAGAACATATAGTAAAATCAACGCGTACTACTAGGGAATGAAAAAACAATATTTCAGTGTTTATCCAAATTTTCCGTATCTGAATAAGAAAATCGCAACAATTACTACACGACATACTACTGTTCTGTCTAAATTCCCATGCAAATTCTCGTACAAATTTTTCACTTTTCCGTGAAATAGAATGAGACAATTCGTTGATTTAGCTTGTGGGTTAATTACTGACGCGAACGGTGGAAGACAAAGAGAAAGATGGAGGAAATAAGATCCTCTTACGTCAGCCATTGCTCGTTTTCTTCGGTAGGATTATGGAGTAACAAACGAGAAGCGATCCTTTGTTGCTCGTTGTACGTCCAGCGAACGGGAGAGAAGTGTGATGAGGGTGAGCACGTAAGGCTCGTCAAAACTTGACGAACACTTGGCCGCAAAGTTCCTCTTTCACAAGCTGCATATTGGTCTAGAGATGAGAGATTGTTGGCGAATGAGGCGGCGGAAATAGGAGCTTTGCGAAAAGTCAAAACTCTATTCAGGCAAAGTTACATCGGACGTCATCGCTGCAATTTTATACAGCATGAAACAAAAGTTATTGTAACACTGAGTTCTATAGAGGAACGATGTTGCACAGCTTTCCCATATTTGTGTATTTTAAAAGAATATTTTATTTCTTAAAAGCGCGTTTAAATTTTAACAAGGCTCGAGCTTAACTTTGCCTAGTTTCATTATTAAGAAAAATATGTTTAAACTTTATTAATTTTATATATTAAAGATATGATATAATATTTATGAGACGGTATTTGTATGACAAGTATTATGAGAAATTCGAAGAGATCATATTTAAATACGAGATGATTTATTGCATCCAATATAATCGTAAAGCCACGTTTGCTAAGCCGCCGAGCTAAGCGAAAAATCTGGGATTTAAATCTTGTCTGAAAGCTGCTTTCGTGTTGGAGTATTGCGATTGGGTAGAGTGCCTGTATATTCTCTATTGTACCAAAACTTAATTCTACCGTTGCTTTGTGTTCAAACGCGGTTCTATGCGCACTAGAATTGTGGTGCGCGTACTCGCGTAAGACTCTTGAAAACTTGGCTTAATATTGCTTGAGTGACGAGGGATTAGAGATAGCTGTGAGAGGCGGGAGGAGAGCACGAGAGGAAAGGGGGAAAGTCGGAAACTTGCACCGAGTCGGAGTTGTGTACTCACAGCGGATTGCTTACCACGTCGGAAATGTTACACGCAGACTGACGCGAGACTGTTCTTACACCATAATTCGCCTGCTTCGCCACGATTTGGTTATTGCTTCGCGCTATACAGATATACGCAACTGCAATCGAGCATTCCAATAGTTTAAGATCCTCAAATAGTCGCGGATCTTGAAGATTTAGTTTGTCTGTAACAGTTCAGTTGCTGATTCAAATATATAACTTATTGTTCATATTGTTACTAAGTTGTTTGTTACCGGACAAGTTTAATTATTGAATAATTATTTTATAGAGAAAAATAATCTATATTTTATGCTTTAAAATAATCTGAGGAAGATTTATTTATTTTTCCTTAAAAGTCAACGTATCTATTTCTTGGAACGTCATTTCTCCGTGTCAAGGGTATTACATGAGCATTAATATTTTTTAAACGGCCGTGGTGCGTTCCAGCAATGAATGTCGAAATGAAAAGTCGGAAATTGCATGTTGAGCTTGCAGTTCCGCGCGAGTTTTGCGCGAGATGATTTTTCGTGGTCGGCGTGGTTTAGATCCGCGGGCGATACGGTCGCGATCGATCGCGGCGGCGCGGTTGTAAACTGCGAACTTAGTGTCAACGTAACGTAACCCAAAGCTCCGTCCGGCGAGAAGGCACCTGTCAGGCACTACCGGTATATATTAACGCCGGCGGGTAGCAGCGGATGGCTCGGGGATCGGGGGTGGCTTTTGAAGTCGCATAGTTTCCTGCACCGGCACGCAGACGTTGCGTGTCCAGAAGACTCGACGTTGCCGATCGTACGAGGCCCGACAGTGGTTAACGGTGTGCCCGTGTGTGTATGTGTACGTGCTCGCGTAACTATGCCCGGTTATCGTCACGTACGATATTATGGGAATAGTTTGCAAATTAAGATCGCGTATGCGGTAGATGGTAGCGATCGTAATATTCGCTTGGTACTTTCGATGCGCTCAAAATCTCGAGTGACGCTAAGACTTTGGTGATGTGCCTCGTTTAATGTAACAAAACTTGCAATTTCGTTGAAATCTTTGCAATTATCGTGATTATAAGATCTGAGAATAAAGAAAGCACAAATCGTAAGAAAAGTGAAAAAAAATCTGCACGCGTTCATTTAGTCTTCAAATTAATCTTTTTTTTCCTGAGTTTTCTCGACTCCTGAGCTTTTCTCTAAATTTCATCTTGTGTTGATTTCACTTGGCTGAGTTTTTATTTGTAGAAATAAGAGAGAATAAAGTAAGAAACGGATTTGCGGTTCACTGAGGACATCTATCTTTCGTTACGTTTCTAAAGACTAGAGATAGACTACTGTAAACAAGCAGAAATGAAAAGACTCTTGGAATTACAACATACTTCGTTGTATGTACTATGCTGTTGAGAAAAATTCTAAAAATGAACGATAGAAGATTAAGGAACTGTGTCTCGCGATTATTTCTTTAGCCATAAAATCGACTTTCTTATTTTGCTTTTAGTCCTTATTATTAATAACGTGTAATATACGGATATTTAAATGAGCATTGACAGTTTTATTCGAGATTATTATATAATGTAGCATCTATAAAATTATGTTTAAATATTAATGCTTATACGCTAAATGAATATTAATATTTGAACAAAATACGTTCAATAAAATTTGATAGACATTTATACATATCTATAAATATCAATACATATATTTTCTAAAAGTAATTTAGCGATATATCTCTGTTATTGCTGACAATGAGAATCATAGAAAAATCATATAAATATATTTATTACGTTCCTTTATGATTTATTGAATTGTATCCATAAATTCAGCTGTATATTCGAGATTTAAAAAAATATTTGTTCTTCGTATCGACGAGCGATGATAAGACCGAGCTTTTCTTACGCGGCGGAAATCACTTAAAGGATAAGCTTTCTTTCGCTACCGGTACCGCTCCCCGTCCAAGAGTGAGCACCTGTCGGCCCCCATCTGGCTGCAACTACTCAGAAGCCGATGCGGCTGACCGCAACAACGTCTGTACCACTGCGGCTCACGGCGGCGTCGTATATCGTCTTCATCGTAGCAACGGTCAAGTAGAGTAGATCCTGGTACGATCCGTCCGGTCGACTAGTCCAGGATCTCTCAAGGGATAGAACGAGCCTCTCGGCGGATAATTGCGTGAAGAACATCGGCTAGAGATAGTCAGTGCGAAGAGAAGGATATACGTCGAGAAAAAGGCGCATTATCGGCGGTGTCCGTCTTGAGGTAGCCGGAAAAGTCGTCGCGAGCAGAAGGAGAAAAACATTTTCAAAGGCGACATATTCTCCGCGTATAGACGAGCGGATTTGAGGCTGCGTGCGACGCGCGGATAACACGGAAATAGGATATCGCCTTCTTCTCTTTTTTTTTTCCTTCGCTTTTTCTGGCTGCGAAGAAAATCGCGTCCTTCCAGAAAATTGATCTCAGTAAGCTGTATTTGACGAGAGTACAACGTTCATCGAGATCGAATCCGACGCGAATGGTTCTTTCGCGCATTGGATGATAGCATATTTCACAGAATGCATTCGCGGCGCGAATGCGGAAATGCTGTTTTTACGCGACATATCCTGCGGTTATAGGACATCCTACATAACGCTGGACAATTCTGCTGAACTTCGCGCCTTGACTCGTGAATGAAATTTAACATCGTGTTTGTCCGCTCGCGCTCGCAAATAGCGTGGCGCCGGTTAGGATTATCTCTCTCGGCGAGATACGTCTCGTTATATCCCGCGCACGTAAGTCTTCCGACATCTTTTATGGGTAAATACATATTTCGCTCGCGTCCAATAATGGCGCGATGATATGGGGGAGCTATAAAAGCGCCCGATGCGCAAGACGGCGAGCCCGGCGCGCGTGTACCACTTTTTCTCATCGCGATGAAAAAAATGACGGTCTCGTGTCTTGGCGTTTTTATCGAGTCTCCCGGCCGAGGATTAAGCTGATGGGAAGGACAGAGAGCGAAAGAGAGAGAAAGAAGGGAAGGGATAGTTGTGAGAAATTGATTGTGAAAAGGAAAGAGCGAGACAGAGAAATGATCGAATGCTGTTCTGGCTATTGCTGCATCTGCAGCTTATTACCGCGAGATATAGGTGCATACAGATTGAATACGCTAGGATTCTTACATTTGAAATACGGGTCACGTCGGGCAAAGCGCACGACCATTTGCCAAATGATAGAAGATTCTCCGTCACATGGCGGTGTCATAAACCCGAAACGACAATCGGTAGCACATTTTGTCCGTAAGTACGGGCCGCATGCGTATTAAAAAGTAGCGATATAAATTTTACCTTTATTTCGAAGTTTTTCTCTGTACTTTGCGATGAGACAAGGCAGCAGTTAATCCAGCAAAAAGCTAATAACATATTCCACGAGACAGTTTTGCTTGGATCTAAGTGATTTCATAATATCCGTTTATATATCGTGTCAACGAAAAATTCCACTTTGTGGATAATTAAAAGTTAAATTGTGCAAAACCTAAATTGCTGGATTCACACACAATTCATAGAGTGTAAATCGCCCGTATTTTTATCAGCAACATCCACGTATTATGTATCAATCATTAAAAACTTTTATCGAACATATTGAATATTTTTCATCATGACAATTTAGAATGCTGCTTTTTATTGAAACATTCTTTTGCGCGATGAAAAACGCATGTCCGAGGTGTGTGGAAGGGAAAATTGCCGCCGCGCAGAGCGCGTGTAAATTGCGTCGCGCCCGTCGTTCAATAATACTTCCAGTTCGTCGTAACTCGCTCGCGCCTTCGGGGAATATTTTTTCGTCTACGTCGCTTTCCATGCCTACTCCGCCTTATCCCGAACTGCCGATAACCCGGAATTTTATGTCGAGGCGCGTAAAGCGACGCGACTAGCGGCTCCCGGGTGCATCAGGGCTCTGTCTGACATTTTTAAGAAATTCCATCCCCGCTTCCATCACTTCCTCCCTCATCCACCGTTTTTTCGCCGTCGCTCCGGGCTGACATTATGCTAACCAGTCTCCGACCCTCGATATTTCGAGCCGCTCGTCGCTCTCGTTGATCTACGAGCTCTACTCGTTCTTTCTCTCTCTCTCACCCGTTTTCTCTTATGCTTTCTCTTCGCCACTTGTTAACGCTTACGAAACCAGAAGCTGCATCTCCCGGGACGAAACACCCTCGAACTGTCAAAATGTTACAAACCCGTTGCTCTCGAGGGATCCCGGGCGCGAGGGCTACCGGAACGATGGAACGAGATTTCGTCCTTCTCAGCGTGAGTTATTGTCCTCGGAACCGATATCAGCTGATAACCTTTCCTTATCCGGATTACAATCCACCCGCGTGTGCCGCATGAATGGGATTTTGGATGAATCGAGTTAGAAACTTCCATTCCGGGAAGAAGGCAGTAGCTAAGGATAAAAGCAAAATCTGCTTTTACGACGATTGAAAGAATTAATAAGTAAGTTTACGCAGAAGTGGCTTGATAAGTGAAGTTTTAATTTTTAATCCTATTTCTGATTCATCCATAATGTAAGATTTTAAACAAAAGTATTAATTGTAAACAATTTTTCAATTATTTTTATAAATATTATAATATAATCAATTTACAATTAAATTAATACTCAACATCATGCATTTATAAAGTTTCTGATAGCTGTTTGATAATCAATTTCCTTTTCTTTGAATAAAGAAGACGTTATAACTTTGATAACGTTCGTATACACGCCAATTTTGTTGTGAGTGAGCGCATTCGTGGTATTAAGCATGGATTATTTTGTATTACCCGTTACTCAGACGTGTTTCTGTCACACATGTGGCATATTTCAGCGTTATTTCAACGACGGGAACTCGATACGCGCCGCCGCGCCATTTCGGTAGAGCGAAATCGGAGCGATCGTCGCCCGTCGATGTCGGTTTATCGAAAATTTATTCGTTCCCACCGACACGTGACTGCCGCCCGCTTTGAAGAGGACCGACAACCGCTGGCGAACGTCGTCGCGGGCGCTCGCAAATGAAAGATACTCGATATTGCGTCAATAATAGCTCGACGTACGCGACAAATGGCGTGTGGCGGAAAACGGCCAAGAAAGGTGGCAGAGCCGGAGGAAGAATAGCAGACAAACGCTTTTTCATTGGACAGTGGGGCACTCGTAAAAATGTCATTGCACCCGCGGGTAGAATCCATGCAGCTCCGCAATTTTTGGCCGCAATACGTCATACACTCGCAGCCGCGTCGCGAACGAGCCGCGTTAAAAAGACCAGCGGAAACACAGCGGCGTATGATTTTAGTTCTGCTATATATTCCATATCGAAGACATTTTTTCATATTACTCGATGCCCGATGCACTGGCGTCGATTTATTCCCGACACTTCGTGGTATTGGAGATGTGTGGAGATCTGTCAGATCCAAGTTGTCACAACTAACAGTGTTCTCTCTAACCCATTACGGCTATTTGTGGTACGAGCGTGATAAATATGAAAAAACGGATAAATACCGCAAGACTACCAGGTTTGCGAGCGAGCTAACGAATTTATGCGACATGTATTTTTAACTCTTTTTTAACTCCCACCCGAGCGATGAGAAATGGTCGCCATCGTCTGGCTTTATCCAGATACTAAAAGAATTATGTTAGAATAAAAATTCTGGTTTCCGAGAGAAGGTGGAACACCTATTGGCGAATTTAGTTGTATCTTTTCCACCCCTTCCGCTCCGAGTAAGAAGTTTCGCGAGATCCATTACTTGGAATATAAATCCTCCCATTATATGGTTGAAAATATCGTTTGGTACGCGATTCCAATATTCGATTGGCATGATATGATTGTAGAAATTCCAGAAATTTGAGAAATTTGTGAAATTTGCAAAATGCCGAAGAGGAAAATGATGCCCTTCGTAAAGATTCTTCCGTTCCGATTTCAATATATATCCGATATCAATATATACTATAGTAATGCAGAAGAGCAAGTAGATTTTCGTATTCGCCTCTGCAACGTATAATGTGGGAGCGTGCAAATATCTGCATCGAGAAATTTTTGCGAACTTCCCATGCTCGTAAGGAACTTACATCCAAACATTACGATTATTTACATACTCGTTCTAACTTGCGTGTCATCCCTTTGCCGTTTGCAAAGGACCAAAGTACGTTCTTAGTCTCCGACTCTTTGCTCTGATAGCCGCGTAAACTTTTAATCGTTAAAGGGAATTCGCCAGAAGTTATCAAACATTTTACGCAATGATATTCGAATAGCCTCGTAATAGGAAAATATAAAAATTTCAATCAAAATGTTTATAGCTTAAAAAGTGCAAGTTATAGTAAGTTTATATAGTTGGAATCTCTCGATTACTTCACTAATTTTGCTTCATTATTTGAACCTTGAGGTATCTTTCATTATTTAGCATTCATTATTTTATATTTATAATTTAATCTATGTTTATAATTTATATTATTATTAATTCATCAGGCAATTTTTAATTATAATTAATGCGAATTATTACTTTCTTAATGTAATTAAATTTTGAGAAGGAGATTCCTAGCTGGAGGAATTCGAAGCGCTGTGAAAAGAAACTTGCAGGCCCCCGACCGATTCCATCAGCAATCAAACTTTCCCGTAACACAAATCAGATTTCCACGATTCCTCGCACGGCCGGATCACACGCTTTTTCGAGGGTCTGTGCTCCTTGTTGGCGCCTTCCTGAATATTTATGGCCGTTCGTTCGAGAGGGGCGCTCTCGTTCTCGCGAATCCATCGACGATGAAGATCGTCTTGTCGTCGGTAGAAGCGAGCGTTCTTTGGCCTTTCTCGTTAATATGACGATAAATCAGGGCAATATTCTAAAAATTACGTGCGTAACGTGCCATGAAATGAACCGATCGCTCGTCAACCGGGTTGCTGCGATTCGGCACAAAAGGCAATAATCGTATTTCATGATCGCCATGGGATTCCTATTTAAACCATTCTTCTCTTTCTACTACTGCGTCCTCCCTTCTTTTCTAACCGCTCCGTGAATATTTTATATCTGTCATTTAGATATATTACATGACAGTGAATACATTATTAAAGGAAATACTGTTAGCATATTTTTAAATTGAAAACCTGGAGAAAAATTTTATACAAAAATGGAAAAGATGTACACTGGATAGAATTATTTTCATTCTTATTTTCATAATTTATGTTATTTTTTCATTTTTATTTCTCGCGTTTGTAAATTTTACAATCTTCCATGGTTGGTGAATCTTGTCTATTAGCAAGCGCAAATGCATCCATCCGATTCTTAATTTCATTTGTTTGACATAGCAGAAACGTTCAACGTGAGATGAAAACCAGATAACATTTAGCGTTAGCTTCTCGTCATGTTCTGCGTAATATGTGTCAGCAGCTACATCATGCTGCAGAATTGTATAGGTCATTTCTCCTCATATCTTATTGATGGACGAGAAGCATGCGATCGTCGAAATTAAAATTGCAAGAATTATTTTTCGCAAAAAACTTGGTAGTTATTAAATTCTTATAACTTAAAATCAATATCAATTTCTTTATATATGCATATCTTGCCTGAATAAGTCCATCATCTACAAACGATAAAGAGAGCGAGAGGGAGGGAGGGAGAGAGAGAGAGAGAGAGAGAGAGAGAGAGAGAGAGAGAGAGAGAGAGAGAGAGAGAGAGAAACAGAGACCGTCGCGAATAATATATCGTACCCATGAATGCGTAGAAGTGCAAGCAGACAGGGAGCAAGTAATGCTTGTCGCAAGATAAATATTATTCATGCGCGATTGCAGACGAATTTATTTCACCACTCGCGCACTCGTCTTCTCCATGACATCGGATGTTTCGTCAAAAAACGTCAGGAATTCCACCCTTTTACAAAGTAACGAAAGCCGCATCCCTTCGCAGGGATGCATTCCAGATGCCTCAGGGCAAAATGTTTTCTCCCGCAACCGTTCATGTAGAAAGGAAATTATATCGACAGCTCTTACGGAAACTACCGAGACGAGCAATGGGCGCTTTTCTTTCCTTTTCTTTTTTTCCTATTTTTTTCCACCGCGATCGGCACGGCGCCTTACGAGATTCGACAGCAGCGTGTAGGGCTTGAAACGAAGGTTCACAGGGCGTTCCTGAATTTTAGTACCGATGGGCTCGTCGAGAGCCCTGTGAAGCTTTTGGAACAACCAGACCGTTCTTTTACATAAAAATGTATTGTTACTGTATTTACAAATAACGTCCATATTTGATGTAAGAAAATTTTTTTCCATATATTTTATTCTGATCATCATAAAAATTTGGATAATTTGGATCCAACATAATAGATTTCATCATTATAACTCTCTTTGTTTTTGTCAGATAAATAATGCTTTTTATATTAACAATTTTCCAAATTTTTCTTATGCTATTCTTCTGCTTTTTCTTACAATCTTCCTTGTTATCTCTTTCGCAATATAGTTTCTCAGTATCGAATCTTACGCGCTGCGCAGACTATTGTCTACGACAGCCGGTTTGTTACATACAGGTAAACGACGGGAGCAATTCAATCAGAGTTTTGCAGTATCGACCAGCTGAGACATCTCAGTTTCCTCCCGACCATAACATTGAAAACTCTGTTGCTCCGATCTTCACGATATTTCGTATGATTTACGATGCGCGAGTTGTGCACGTACGCCAATGTAAGTTAAACGAGCCTCTCTCGTGGGCGCGATACTTTCACGAACACGCCTACGGTGGAATTACTGCTGCACGTGCTTGGTAAAAAAATCGACTCGTCAAGTCTTTCCCGCGAGGAAACGCGCGGAAGTTTGCTTATCCAAGAACGAAGTGCGTCGCGAGTTATTGCCGATGGTTCTTTTTATACGAGTGTAAACTTTCGCTTACGAGTGAACATTTTTTCTCGAAATATAGAATCAAACATAGGAGATATGCAGGAGATATCGTTTGCACTTACTCATTAATATCACATTAGAATGGAAAATCATAGAGAATTAGTCTATAAAGTCTATAAAAATTAACATTTTGAAAGATAATAAATAAATTATGTGTGTAAATAAAAAAACACATTGTCGAAACAAGAATATAATCAGATTATCACAAACATTTATAAAATAATAAAAGTGACTCGCATCGAAATCGATTTGAGATTATTAATAAACTAAATTTTATCTATTTGAAAAATGGAGAATGCAAGATTGTCGATTCAAATCTGGAAAAATGGATGAGTTAGACGGGCGGAGCGAAACGTACATGGCGGAAGGCAGAGACGGGCTGATAAGGATTAAAGCAAATGCACTCTTGATTATCTCGCCGGGATGAGGCGTGAGAGTAGAAGAGGGCCCGGGCTAAGAAAAACACGGAGCGGATAGAGGTAATGCGAGAGGCCGTTGAATACGCGGTCGGGATTTTTCACGGATCGATTATGGCAATTCAATCAGGAGAGGGGTGGAAGCGCGGGCGGAATTTGTCGTTTCGACGTGGGAGCGACGCGATTTATCCGGAGGAGAACCCCAGAGAGCGGCGCGACGTCCTCTCGAATGTGCTCTCCATCTATCCCGGCGGGATCCCGCTGGTGTTTTCTTTCCGTTTCCGGGCAACCGAACAGAGAAAGGTGCGTGACGGAGTCCTGATGGAACAGAATGGAGAAGCGATAGAGGAGACAGAAGAAGAAGGGGGTGGAAAGGAGGACGCGACCGCGGCGGTGCAAACGGGATTGGCGAGTTTGCCGAGCCACCGCGTCGCGCACTTCGAGCATGGGTGCGAAGTAAAAAGAGACGAGAACGGGCTGTTACGTAATTTATGGAGTGGTTACACATAAAGCTCGTGTTCTCATCCTCCGGGGGCTCAATTGCGTAACGATTTGCACTTTCTCAAGTGTGTGCACAGAGAGGAATTATTCAAACATTCGTCTCATCGAGAGTGACATGAAGCGGCGAAGAGCGAATTTTAGGAGTGATCAAAAAAGCAGAAAAGAGAGTTGTCATCAAATGAACAATGGTCTTTTTCAGACATGTATTTAAAAAAAAATTAACACGCATTTCAATGTTGCGATGTAGTAAACGATAAAATTTCTCATTACGTGTAAAAAATAAGTAAAACGAACTCTTATCTTAATCTTTCTCTCTCTCTTTCTCTTTCTTGCTTTTTTTAGGTTTAACCATCAGGGTTATTTCTATAACTTTGTTATTACCCGTCATTTTTAATTTCTGCTACAAAAATACCGTTCTGTCTCGCGCGTACATCTAGCCTCAGTCCAGAATCCTAAATTGCATGACGCTCAAGTATATTATTTTGCCATTCTGTAGATTGCCATAGGAAGATTCGTCCAAAAGCCGAGCGCGTTTGAAGCGAGAGCAATGTAAAATTTATAGATCGTAGAGCCAGCGTAAGAGGCTTAACTTTTCGAGCGATAATACTTCACTAGTAATAGGTCGGGAGCCGGATTCACGTAATAATGCGATTACTGATATCGGTTGCAACGGGTAGGGAGAACCGAATTTAAACTACAATTATCCCCCGCTATGAGATACCGTGGAGTGCAACGCGCGTGATAACGTTAGGCACGCCGTCGATACGCGTACAGTACCGAGAAAAAAAAAGAAACTTTCTTCGTAAACGTTCTATGGCTATAAAAGTGTTAGAGATTTTTCACCGGCCGTCCATTAAGATGTTTACAGAACGACGGGGAGCTTTGTAACTTTCTACAGGCTGGAAAAGCAGTTAATGAGGATGCAAATTTAATCCGTCCGGAAGAAATTTCATTTGCCGCCAGTCTCGACAAATAATTTGTCGTAGCTCGGTGAATCTTATAACTTTCAACGTCATTGGTGGCTATCAAAACCCCTTCGTTCCCTTTTGCACGAGACAACTCAAGATATCATTGATAAAGCGACTAGTGTTTATCAGTTAACAGCAATGTAATCACCAATCGCAGATAATTAAATTGTAAAATTTACAATCTCAATTAGAAAAGCGTATTTTACACATATTTTACATTATGGAAGAGGATAAATAATCACAGAAATATAAAATGATGTCTGCAAGTTGTTATGTAACATTTTATATTGATATGCACGAATAAGAGAAAGATTAAACGCTAGTAGCCTTCTATTCTATTTCCAATAAAAAGCGGCCTCACGAATATTCGCATGAATAGTTTTCCACTGTGATTATTCGTGAACAGCAATACGGTGGGGTATGATAGGCGCGTTTGTTTAGCGGTCTTGTTATTATCATCGCTGTTATTTTCACCTCGAGTTTATTCGTAGTCTTACCAGGCAGAAAGGTCGATTGCGGTGTGTGTCGGTCTTGCGCGGACTGTTTAATTAATCCGCCACCTACAAAATTCCTCGCGGCCGACCTGCTCGTTTCCTGCTGCGGGCTCGTAAAATCTCGTCACGTGCGGCTCGTCAAAAGTTTCTAATTCACGCGCCGCGCTGATATCGAACGTGTCGCGGCGCGAAATATGCGACCTTACTAACGGGACCGGACGTTTAGAGCGATTCGTGCCATAATTTCCTTGATGAAGCCGAGATACGTGGCGCATTGCCAAGAAGGGCGGCATACCTCGCTCTCCCCTGTCCGTTCCCCCGAGGGTAGTCGACGAGTGTCCGTTCGCTCGTAAATAACATCGCGAATTAAGCGTGTAATTTCCACGCGAATTACGAGCGGACCCCGTGGCCCCACCTCCTCCTCATCCTCTTTTGTCAGCTATATACGCGATACTTTTATTACTTTAAAAACGCGCGTTGCAAATAATTTACGATCACTCGACGTGCGGCGCGATAAACCGTAAAACGCGTTGCCCGCAGCCGAATGACGAATGTTTAATACATCGAAATCTCCGCTGGGAAAATCAGTCAATATCGCTAAAATTAGTCATTTCATGAAAAACATTTCAAATATAACTGAACAAATAAATTACTTTTATAAAACGAAAATACAGATACTATCGAACAAATAAACGAAATAAATGGTTTAAATTTAAAAAAAATAAAATCATGTATCATGTAACATTTCCGGAACGACATTAATGCTTTTACTACTTTGAAAGTTCCTTAATCTTTTATTAGTCATGCACGTTGTAAAATACTTCTCAATTCTAGAAAATTCATTAAATTGATGAAATAAAACTTTTATTGATCAAATACTTTGAACTATCTATAAATCAAATTAAATTTAGTGCGCTACTTAATCTGAAAACGCCTATTTCACGAATAGGATCGATAAAAAATCAATATAAAAGTATATGGAGTATAAAATACATCTCGTGCATATGTAATAAAATAACATTTCTGATTATTGCATCTAGAACCTGGTAAATTTAATTTAATATTATATCAAAAATATCATATTAATATGTAGGTATACAGTAATTCAAAAAACTTTAAAACTTTATAATTATAAACGAATCATATTTTTTGCAATAATTGTCAGTAACCAAAAAGATGATAACTAAATAATAAAATGTTACTTAAAACTAACTAAAAACAAAAAACAAAAAAAATTCAAAGTTGTATTTTTACATGCACAGAATATTTTAATATTCCATTTATATCGGCATTTTTGCCTCGCTTTTAAGATATTAAATGTCAATGACAACGGTAAATATAGGGATTTCGGCGATATTTCATTGAAGGTTTTGAATACATGTATGAGATCCAGTACGCATCTGTTCCTCCTGATTGATGAAATAGATTGCGCCTTTGTGACACGCACCTGCGTCTACCACATTCGTTCACGTTCTATTTTGGATTTTCCTTAGGCACATATTGCGAAGTATAGAAGATACATTACTTTCAGAATGGGCTTTCCGCTTGTTTCGTAATCTTACGACTGCCAGCTCGCGATAAAATACGGTGATATTTTTATTTTGCTTTTGTATAATAATGAAATAGCTGACTTTAAAGTTGATACAAATTTATATATGGAATTAATTTTTGTATTCATTAAGTGTGAATAGTATAATTATTTTTCTACTCTTTCATTAAATATCTCACATTATCATAAAGTAATGAATATTTTAATCTATCTTTAGTTTTTTACACGTTTAATCAATTAAGATCTTTTAAACATTATTTTAAATTTTATTTTGAAAAACAATGTATGACGTAAAATATATTTTTTCTTTCTCCTGTGAAATTATATTGCTAAATACCATATTTTTCATAAATGTTTAAATTAATTATGTGATAATAAATGCGTTTTAATTATGTGATAATACAAACGCTTTAAATGCAAATTATCAAATTTTCAGCTGTTTTTTCATGTGCCTATCAACTCTCTTCTGCGGTGAATTTTTATTATTGCGTTGATGTTGAGAAAAAGCTTATTCGTTGGAAACTCTCGAGCCACTAATGAGACAGACTGCTTAATTGTGTCTGTGTTAATTACAGAAATATCTTGCCGGGATCAGTCGTGTTTTATTATGCATTCTACACCGCATAAAGAATGCGCAGTAACATTTGATATTATTTTGTTGGTAATTACTTTACAAGGTATAAAACAGAACGTATTTGCGATGAAGAAACGCAAGATATATTGACGCGATTATCTTTTTGACGTATGGTCGTAAAAAAGAGGAACTAGAAGACATCTGCATTGTTCTCATCGTTGAAAAAAAAAGCGGAGTGCTCTCTAAAAGTGGCCGAAAGTTCGGACGTAGATAATTTGTTCGTCAAAGTTTGTACCATAAACTTTTCCGTGCTTCTCGTCTTTTTTCTCAGTTTCTCCGAGAAAGGATTATAAATAATTAAACCAAGCGTAAAACTCAGAGGTTGCATTCGGCCGATGCAGAAAAAGTGCATAAAATTCCGGAGGACAACCTGACGCTACGCGTCAAGCTCGCAGGCAGTCCATGCTCGTTAAAACGGCACGACGAGCCGCGACCTCGTGGATCTCCTGCAGCCGCTTTTTTCCCTCTGTCGTTGCCATTTATTGCGCGCAACAGCGTTGATAGTGCGCGAAAACAATCCTTTTGAACGGGCCGGCAAAACATTCCGCTTGTCGATGGATGTTACGCGGCTGCGACGAGCCGTGCGCACGCGTTACGCGAATTCGGCGTCGTTGGACCCAAATAAAAAACATCCGAAAGCTTTTGCGCGATATTTGCCGGGTACTATAATTGCCTTAAAGGTTTTACACGGTTTGCTCGCGCTGCGTGCGTATTCTGGCCATCCGAGACAGGATTGACAATTTTTAACTGGTTTTATAATTAACTTTAAAGCCTTCTTTTTTCGTATTGCATTGCATTTTGTCTATGTCGCAGAAATTATTTCCAGTCCTACTTTATTAAAGGATTAATTCTTTTATTATTTACATTTTGTAATTTAATGCTGAAAGAGAAAACAAGAGAAAATTTAAAAAAAAATTTTAACTGTAAATATCGATGGTGGTGCATTTGATACTTACTATGTAAAATTAACTATATAAAATATTTATTGATTATCACACACCGTTTGTTTTTAACTTATATAAAAAAAGTTAAATAGTTCCGTTATTCCTTAGACCTCTATAAAAAATATTATAACGGAAACTTTGAGAAAAAACCGCTACTTTAGCGTAGGATAAAACACATTTTTACTGTAGCCATCGATTCCGAAAACTATGGTTATCTGTCCCAAAATTACTTTAGTATTTCACTGTGCTTCAAGGGATTGGCTCCGAATGGCGTGATAAAGTCATCTGATCTCTCTTTTTTTCCAAGATCAACTTTGAAATCTATTAAAGAAACGGTCGGTCGACACACGTCGCAATCCTCGTAAGTCGTTTCACGCGTCGTTTGTTCGCACCTGCTCAAGTGGAAGCGAAAGAGCGGCGAACGACGTGATTCACTTGATGGACGCGATGCAGCTGGCGCAAAGCGACTGCATCTCGCAGCGATAACCGTGCATCCGATGACTCGTCGCAACCCCTATACTTTCCATTTTTTATGACACTCCACAATTCGATGGAGGCGTCTACCGCAGAGAAAGGGAATGCGAGAGGGAGTCCGTTCGTTGAGTCGACCTCGGGGGCGAACGAGTGCGCGAGAGGTCGCTGGTATTTCCAATTTCACAGAGCGTGGGTTAACGAGGCCCACGAGGGGTGGAGAGAAGTTAGGGCAACCACCCTGCGTAACTTCCCTACCCGCCGCCAAAACTGACGCCGACGCGACGTCGGGCACCAGCGAGCGCTCTCGTTCCCGGTGCACCCCTTTAAACGCGGCCACCTCGGGTGCACCCCGTGCGACCGGGGGTTCCGGCACATTACCTTCGCTGATTACCAAGCCCACCCCGCGGAGTATCTCACCCAGTCACCCTCGAGACACATACCTTCCGGGATACGGCGACCCTTTCGTAGGTATGGTCGCCGCATCCGCCGAGCTAAGCATCACCCAAAAAAGTAGAAATGAAAGCAAACTGGCTGGATACTCAATTATTTGACGCATTTATACATTCTTATTACAGGCGTGCGAATTTGATGATAAAACTTGAAACGAGGAGCGCGAATAATTGCACTGAATTAACAGTAAGATGAGAGATCAATGAACGAATATTTATCGCATTAAATTTCTTCCGGAAAATATTGTTGTGTTTAAAATATATGTATGATGCGAAAATATATTGGCAATATTAAATTATGGACATTTCTGTGTCACAGGGCAGCACAGAAACTGAATCTGTCGTCGAGCCCGCATCGGAGACGACGTTCTGGCGACGAAAACATCGGACCTGACGAGTTGCCCATTTTTCCCAATGGATACGCTGCGCTCCTTCTCAAGTCACCACCTCCGGCACCGCCCGCCCTTCTCAGGAGGATAGGCGTAAAAGAGCTCACCGGGGTCGGCAAGGTAAGCCCTTATCGATATCGCAGCCTCGGGCGCAGGCGACGAAGTTTCAGTCGCTACTTCGGAAAATACCCGACCATGAATTTCTCCAGCCGATCGCTTCCATCAGAGTAACGGTGAAATCCATACAGACATTTTTCGATATAGATACACACACACATACCTCGTGTATATAATTGAATTTTTAAATAAAATTATAGAAAATTCAATATAAAATAAAGAGTGAGATTTCTTTCAAATTTAAAATTGTATATACACATTACAAACAAAATTGTTAAAAAAATAGTGCAACGTTATTTATATAATGTTTTAATAATCTGTTTTAGGAAAGAATAGGGACATGTTGAATAGAATTAGTTAAAATTGTTAGTTAAAGTTAGTTAGTTAAAATTGTCCGCAAGCGGATCTAAAAAAAGTGTAAAAATCCATTCTTTGCGGTCGTAAAATAAGCTGCTTTCGCCCGAATTAATCAATCAAGCACGTGGACGTAGCGTGTACACATTGCATGGTAATGGCGTCTGCACTTCGATAGGATTTCCGCGTAGTTTAATCGGGACAGAAGAGCCCGCAGCAGACTTTCGCCTAGCCGTCTGATCCGGAAGCACGGTCGACTTCCGCTCGTTTCGTTTGCGCGGCGCTTACCGTAAATCCGCGGCCGCTCAATTCTGCCACGGGGGGAAGAACGTGGGCCCTCGCAGCTATCCAGCGGAATTTCCGTCTTATGTGCACGCTATCCCTCGGCGTGCGTGTGTACGGGTGAAAACAATCATGCACGGAGCGACGCATCTTTGATATATACAACCGTACATACAATACGCGCGCACATCCGTCAGTAAAGTGAGAATATACGTTGCAGATACATTTGCATAATATACGGGAGTAACCCGTAAAGTTGGGGGGGAGGGAGCAAAATTTAATCTAATCAGTGTAATCAAAATTTATCTTGCACTTTTACATGACATTTTTTATTTGTTCTAATAAGGCAGATTAATAGTATGAAAAATTAATATTTCATATATATGCGCATATTATGTTTCAACAACAAATTTTATCAATTTGATAAAACGAGAAGTCGAGCCATGGATGAGTATTATTGAATCGCATAAATATAATTATCGCGATTGAACGTAGATTGGTAACTTCGGAGTGTTATACACTTCGTATGGTTTATTCATTAGTTGATTCTGTTTTAATATTGTACAATTGTCCGATTGTCCGTTCCTGGACGATGCTGTACACGTTTGGATCCACACTCGCAGAAAGGTGTGCGCGCGTACAAATCTTCGTGCGGGCGTGCGATTTGAAATGCAGATGAGCGTCTCGCGCTGCTATAAGCCGCCTGAGTGCCACCGTCACCCCGCGCGGGTTCCGAAACTACAACCCTTTCGCCGTTTCCATTCGTCGGTGAGAGAGAGATACAGATATGCAAAGGAGGGGGCAGGCGTCGAATATCCGGTTTAAACTATCAAACTGGATATCCGCAACGGAAGCCCTCGGAAGCGGTCCCAAGTTCGCCAAACACGCTCGAAACGCGAATAGAGATGGTGAAGATAGAGATTGGGCGGAGCGAATCGGGTTATTCGAGAGCTCTCTCGACTTTCAATCGCGCTTGCAGACTTGCGCTGATATAGCCAGTACTGCGTGTACGTCTCCGGTGTCCCTAGGCACTTTATCTTCGTGCAAGCTCCATCCGTGCAAAGCAACATCCATATCTACGCAAAGTATTTCACAATAAAAGTTATATAAGATATCTGTAATTTTGAACAAATATGAGATGAAAAAGTTGAATATTCCTTTGCAAAATATATTTCATAAATAACATATGTGAAGCTGTGAAGAAATAATCCTTCAAAAGATTCTTGATTGTATATTATTTGTTAGTTCACTCAATTGTCGATTTTATCGCAAGTGGCAAATTATAAAAGGGGGCACGACAGCAATGATGGTTTTGTATTAGGTTTGTACGTGTGGCGAAACAGAACAGAGTTTGATCAGTATGTTGATGAAGTCGGACGAAACGAACTGAGCTTCTCATATAATCCCCAGAGTGTACGAACGCGGTATGCTTAAATATTTGCACGGTGGATAACGACGAGGATCACGCGGCGACGACAAAGCGATTTGGCCAGTCTGAACGTAACCGTCCGTATCTTCTAGCGCGCGAGATATATTTCGCAAGTACGCAAGAGATGATATGAACAGGAAATTTCTCCACGGTACTTAATTATGATCGAGTTACACGGGACACATAAGATCCGTATTAAACTTTAGAAGCACCTTTGCAAATTTGAAATCCGCTTTTCTTCCGCGAAAGTTGATTCAACATTAGGTGCTTCTTTATTCGATTAAGAATAAGAATATACACAGGCATCTTAAAGATTTTATCAAAAAATATTAAAGTTTACATCGATTTTTAAGGATAATAAGTAAAGAATTTATTGAGCGATTTATAAAAAAAGGGTGGATCTTTGGATCTCTATCTTTTATACTTAATCGTTCTTCGAATCTTTTCAAAATATATCAGAAATTCTAGAAAGCTTTAAAAAAAATCAGAACGCTATCAATTATGTCGAAATTCTGAAAATAAAATACTTTAAGTAACTTTTTCCAGAGTATAAATCTGATGAAGGTTGCCTCAATAATTTATAGTGGGATTGTTGATCGCCGTGCGATGTTCTGCTCTTCGACAACGATGGACTGATTTTCTTGCAGTTGGAGAGGACCCTGAGGGAGCTTAACACGGTCGGGTCTCAGACATTCCAGCGAAGCGTGGGCCGCGGTGTAGTATTACATGAAAGGGATGCTCATTATGTTTTGAGACGCGCATCCCCCAGTGGGATAAAAGCTGGCGGTTGCGCCGTCGCATAGCTGGCGACCCGACAGACAGAATTGTTTTTCGAATTAATTTGTCAGAAATAACGGCTTATTGTTTACCGGCGGGCGAGGCTAATTAAAGTAGAGAAGACGGCGACTGCGGAAGGATGCGGAGGTAAAGCGCCAGCGTTTCTTCGGTAGACCGGCCATATTGTTACGCGGAGAACTTCTCCCGGAACTAAGTCGCTCGCTTTTCCATTTCTCTCGTTTCCTCCGTATCTTCTGAAAGGAAATATACTTCAGCGGGAAATAAAGTTTGCCCACTGAAAGCACCAGCGCTAAGCGCGTTTGACTCGCATTAATTAACGAGCTTTTCCGCAATCTGATGTCGATTCCTTGGATTTCGGTTTATTCAACCCCTCGATTATCTGCCCATTTCCATGACAAATTCGTTACTCGAGAAAATTAAGAAATTTAGCGAATTTATAATTGTAAAACTGCCTTTGTGATAATTAATATATAATTTGTAATGCAGTCTTTTTATTGGCTATACAATTTTTGGATTAAGTTAAATTTCCTTTCTAATTCATAATATACAGCAGATGGCAGATTTATAATTAATATTTACATTCTTTTTATCGAATACATTCTAGATACTCAATGAATAGTTTGGACATTCTACTACTTTATGACCACTCTTCCGGAAATCGTTAAACACACGCTGCAGGACGCATCTAACTCGCAGTTTCCTTCGAATTATACACGTATACATATACATGTCGCGGCTTCATAAATAGATCCCAACTTACCGCCGGTAATTACCACTTTCACAATAAGCGGTGGAACTGTACATGCGGGAGCTGCTTCGCGAGGGGTCTGGATATTTAGTGTCCTCGCCGGACGAGAGAGAGAGAGAGAGAGAGAGAGAGAGAGAGAGAGATGCGAGTTAAAGCCATTCGCGCAAAATGGAGGACGCGCACGATGCTTTACCTCGGCTTCGTTCTCGTTTAGAAGACGAGTTGTCTGCAGTTACGAGTGGCCGCTTGTTCGTCCCTAAGCTCGCCTACGTTTGAGCGCGTTTTGCCAGAATGTCAGAGGGACTTTAGAGCCGCCGCAATCCCGTTCCCTTTCTATCTCTGTTTCTGGCGGTACTTTCGGCCCGCTCTGTCCAGATTCCAATTTGTAGCTCGGAGTATCGCGGCGTGTCATTTCAACCAGAGACGAGACAAAGCTGCAATATTATACCAATAGTGGCTCAACATGAACATCATAGTGACGAGATACGCAGAGTTGCTTCGATCGCGATAGAATATTACGATACGTCAGGCAGATGATAAGCTTTAATGCCATGAGTTGCCATAATGTTACCTGCCTTAGAAAGATGATAGAATTATGTTAAGAATTGTTAGAATTAGATTTTGTCTCGGATTGTCTGACAATGAAAGATGTAATTTCCATCTTCACTCTCGCGTAAATTGTTTCTTGAAGTCATTAATTTTATATATTCTTTGTCATATTTCTTTTTAAACATTATTACCTTTTATAAAATTAATCTAAATTTTTGCAATTGTTACAACAAGAAGATTCTAAAATACTGAGGCGAAAAATGTTATTTATAAACTGTAATTGAATATTTTATGTTAGAAATGATTCAGCATAATTCAGATATAATTTCATACTTTCATGTTTACTCACTCATGTTTACCAATTATTATTGGTATAGGAATTATTTGATCAGTATAGATAGATACACAATATAATTCCGTGATTCATTTCCGCCTTCAGATTATTTTCATTATCAGACCAGTTCGTCTCAAATCGAGATCAAATTTTAGTTGCGGCAGAAAGGAAGTTAGAAAAAGACCATATCTACCATGAGCCGGGTACATCTGAAGATGCGAGGGTGGCAGATTTATGGGGAAGAATACGATCCTGTGCGCAGTACATAAAGCTATAGAAACTTCCGAGAAATTGTTCCCTTAATTCGAAAGAAACGATAAGGTAGCTAACATATACTCAAACGTTCCAATATTAGAAGAAAAAATACGCCATCGTATTTCCTTTATTTCACGCTAGAAAAATCTTTGATTTGATACGCAAGTACTTTTATATTTTCTCTTCTATATATTCGCGAACTTTATTGAAATAAAATAAAACTATCATATGTGATTTCCTTACTAAAGAGAGAAAATACAAAATTATATATATTTTTTATTTACAAAAGGGTGAAATAAAGTTTATAACGTTACACAATTCCAGATACTTTTTGATTACACATAATTATACATAATTTAGCAGAATTATATCTCATATGCGATAAACCATTAGTAACAGCATGCAAGGGAGAATTCGTTGCATGTTTCTTGATACTTCGCATAATGATCAGCACACACGAGTCGCTCGCTGATGTCGGTTGTCGATGGAAATGAACATCGCGGAGATCAATTTCGCGTGGGCATTCGCAGCGAGCCTAATAAGCGACGTATTAGGAAATCTCAGCGGAATCTCTTATTTCTATCACGATGCGGACGCACGCGAGGATCGATCGATCGCCGTTATTCTGACGTGCTGCCCCGGAGGCAACGGCGAAAGGACATGCGCAATTTCGCGCGAGGAAGCTGCTGACCAGAATTCGTCGCGGTCAGCGGTTTGAATCTACGCATTTGCCGAGCTTTATTGAAATGTCCGGTCTTAGGCTCCCCTCGCCTCGGTCACGTCGTTACGAGCAAGACGAAAGGGAAGTCGGTCGCCCTAGACACCCTTCCTGACCCTAGAATGCCTAATGAGGACCTCTGATTTTACCCGAAGTCCGGGCCGGACGTCGCACCCCGAATTCTAGCCAATCACGCGTGGCATTAAGTACAGAGCTCGTGAGAGTTTGGAGTTCATTATTATCGATGGTAGCCCTTGTATTTACAAATTTATGTGACAACGCTATTCCGGCGAAGATAAAAGATACGCAAATAAAACTTAATTCTTTCAAATTCGAGTTTCTTATCGTACAATCGAAAAAAGATTTTATCTGTCTGAGAATAATTCCACGTAGATTCAGAAGATTTCTTGAAAAGACTATTTAATTAAGACTTTTATGCTTCATTTTTATGATTATAGCTACATAATTAAAAATATATATCCTTTTTTCACAAGACTGTTACTTAGGTGTCTTTCCGCTTGAACGTGCACTTGGAATGGATTATACCGAGAAGATTAATTTTGCAGGCATGGTTTGTTACTTATCCTCATATATGATATGAAAAATTTTCGTATTATTTTTTTTATAGATTCTTTCTTGTGCGACGCTATCCGTACCCTCGTTAATTTCATTTTCTGCACGCGCTGTTCTAATACGCGGTGTTAACAAGGTTTCGCCGATGAGGTTATTTTAATAATGAATTAATCTAGGAGGCATTATACAGGCGTCAGGAAGAGGCGAAGTAGGGGTGTTTGCGGACAGTCCATAGGGACTACCAGACCACGTGGGCCACGTGGTATCCACAGGATAATTGGAGGTCACTGCGGTTTTAGGGACTCCTCGAGTCCCTCGCGAACTATTCTGGAAGAGCACCTAAATACGGACTACGCTCGACGCGCTTTGACTCCCATAATTATCCGGATTTCTGCTTCGATTTGTCGTGCAGTAATTAAGGAATTGCGACTATAGTGATATACTGCGCAAACCGCGACGTTATCATCGGGCGATTAAATTACGATCGGGCGATTATTTTACGACTATGATACTAATTTACGAGTTCATGATAAGTGTTAGTTTAGATCAAATTAAATTTTAAGATCCCTTTTTGATATTTTATTTAAATATTTGAAAGAAAAATAATTTAATTATAAGAAATTTTTACAATAATGAAGATATATTTAGAGAGATATATTAAGATAATATTTTAAAAATAGAAAAGACAAAATAGTATTTTTCCTCCTTTATTTTATATAATTTCTAAATCAAATATATTAGATATATTGATAGATACCAATATGTTTCAGAGTTTCGAAAATATTTGAATAATATATCTATGGACAGTAAAAAAGCTTTTTCGATTTAATATATCTACTAATTTTACATTTGCTTTTAATTTATAAATAGTATGCCAAATCGTGTTCTTTTTTTAGATAATCTGACTATTATATTTGCTAAATGTAACCGTAATACGTGATCTACAAACGTTCTAGAGATGGTACGATTGGCATTTAATTAACGAAAAGGCTTTCGATCGGATAGAGAGAGAAAATCAAATTAACGGTAGTAGGAAACTGCCAGTAAAGAGAAGGTACGAGAAAAACCGTTTTGTTGTTAGCTGCCGGTATTATCGATTAGTGCTTTTTTACGAATGTCCCCACCACGAAAGAAACTCACTGCGATTAATGTTCTTTTACCCAGCCGTATCCTGTTAGTCGTTATTTATGATCCGTCTAATGACTTCATTCAATTAGTAACCTATCAGATGCAAACTTTCGATTATACCGAAAAGCCAATAACAATACATTTTTTGCATTTAATACTATAATGCAAATCACTTTTATTCTTATATACATAATCAAAAGAATTAGCTTCCATTTATTTGCATCCACTTAAAAAGTCTTTTAAAAGTCCTTTGTTGACAAAAATATAATTTTACAAATAAAAATACAATATATTTAAATGTAATGTTTACATCCCCTACGTAATTAAAATTGCTATGTAGAATAGGTTCGCGGTGAACACTGATGTTAGTCTCGGATATCGTATGGGGTCAACAGTGCGTTTCATCAGGAGCCCTTAACACGTCTTCTCGTCGATATTTAGCGCACGCAAAATCCGCTGGGGCAAATGTTTCAAAATGAATTCCTGTTTAATTCAGCTGCCGAGAAACCTGCCCGTTCTCCCATGGGAAGCTACCGCGCTAAATAAACCAATTAATAATTATCACATGAGCCCGTCTGACCCTCTGTCGACGAGGTCAATTCTATTTCACCATGACGGTAAGAGTGGGACATTTGAAAAATTCTATTATTGCCTCATGAACAAACTGCAACAATCGCGATCATTTGATGGAGACGACAATGGCGATCATTTGGCGGAGACATCAATGCATTCTTTTGTGTCAGAACAATACCAGAGGATCAAAGAAACATACATGTTGCAAAATATATGTTATGGATGTGCAATTATTTCCGACATGGTGTGAGTGCCATACATTTGTACTGTGTATATGTTAATATCTCGATGCAAATTATTCGTAATTACAACATTTGATTAAACCATTCGTAAACAAGATCACTGTTTAGATTATAGCGATATCATTATTAGCGCGACCATGTATTTGTTGAAATGCCTGATTATATTAATTCGAGAAACCCACACATTATTATTCTGTTATCCTTTTCTAATAAACATGACGCAATGATAACAATGCTAATTTTCGTCGGAAGATGTTGAACATTAACGTGAAAGCGTAGTTGAATTACTAGAGGAAATTGCATCATAGTTGCATCGTGTATAGGGTATAATCGTTCATATATGGCGATTAAATCGTAGCAATCGCTATCGGTGCGCATTTGAAAGCTTATTCGGCGATCTGCTGGAGCGGATCGTTTGCGTTGCGCATCCAGAAAGCGAGATTCCAGCCCTCAAGCGCATTAGTTCTTCGGTCCTTGTGTCCTGGGATCGACTGCGCCCACGATGCTCGTTTCCGGGGTCACCGTCATAATTACACGTTTCTAAGCGACTTAACGAGCATCGGTACTACTAAATATACCGTCAGGTACCGTCCCGCCGTTCCGAGATTAACTTAGGCTAAATGCGCATGTAAGTTACGTCGCCGAAACCACTTTGCCTAAATAGCGAATCCATTAGTGTCCATTTACCGTAAGTTAACTGAGTGAATTAGTATTTGTGGATGCTTTTGTTTGGCGATAAACACGGGATTTACATCCAGAAAGCTATATACGATAATTATTTTACATCATAATATGTAAAAAAAAAACTATTTAAATCGCTACCGATAATCAGATATTTTTCGAGAAACAAAGCAGAAAGTATATTCGCATTCACAGAGATTGTGCGGTGATGAAAAATTGCGCGCACATAGTGGAAATTATTTCTGACAATGTTATTCGATAACGATAATCGGCGCAGCTCTGAAATTGAAGCGAGATTTCTGCCTTTTTCTCTCCCTCTTTCTTTCTTTCCTTTTTTTCTCTCACTTTTATAACGCGTACGCTCGCATTGCCTGCACCCTCTCACGCTTCACGTGCAATTCGAAAAAGTACCTTTGGCACGAGCGACGAATCGGTTTGCCCACTTTCTGTTTGCTCGGCCGATGAATATCTCAGTGTAAACGGGAGCGCGCGCCATTCTCTAGGGGCCCGCACCATCGGACCATCGAGAAAACGCTGTTTAATTTTGGCGAACACGCTCGCTTTGCATCCGGCGCTTCCACTGTTTCACACTGTAGACGATCTGTCTAGGATGAGGGGTTGTGAGAAAGAAATCTCTGTGTTAGTTTCACTTATGCAACCCTGACGCTCTGCATCATCATTATCGCCATCTCGCGTATCTGCAACATAAGTTAATAACATATTTCATGGCGAATCAAATCGACAGTTATTCCGGACAATTATGATATGTCCCTTGTGTAAGTACAAATTCTTATTTTCAGAAAATTCTTATTTCTTCCTACATGTTAATTTATATTACAGAATTAAATTATTATATTTTTTTCTTCATATTCTTAAATTGATAATGTTAAACTCCTTTGTATAATCTTAAAAATATATAGACAAAAAATATGAGCATAGAAATATATGCTTTACAATCAAGATTTATTTACATAACTGCCAAATTTTATTCAAATCCAAATTAATAAAATAATTCCAAAATACAGAATAATAAAATGAATTCTTTTCGGCTATAGTGATAAATGATAATTTTTATCAATGATATTCAAAACTGAGAACCAAAAAGACATTTGTAACCAGAAGAAATATGACCGGGACGTAAATTGTCACAAGCGTTCGCACGTATCGTGACGATGCTCGCAGCGGTCCTCAGCCTTTCGATAACCGCAGTCCTCAGGAGAGCTCGTAGGACACCCTCTCTTTCAGTCTCTCCTGAGAACGCGGCGGCAGCGGTGACGGCGGGGGTAGTGCCGGTTTAATAAATGTCCCTGACGCATGGTCGGCAAGGGTACAAATCGCCTGGAACCGCAGACACAATGCTTAGTAATGGCGGTCGACGGGTCCGCGCAATGGGTCCCCCTCGACATGGCAGGTTCCCCAGGTATACCTCGCGATGCCCATCCGTTATGTTCCTTGAACACTGGCTGCCGCCAGCGTCGATGTGCGCGCGCGCGTGCACACGATCACTGCGATTTGATTTCGGCACAAATCGACGGACAAACGATCGTAATTAATCCCGGTCGTTGGCCCGCGGCGCGTCTGCCAGATGTTCGACCGGGGTCTATCGGAAACATCATCGTGTTGATACCTTAACACGACGTTGCTTGTAATTTGAGGACGTCAATCCGTGACTTAATCCGAGATAACTAATTTGAATTTAGAGAAAATAAAATGAATCTGAGGAACTTTATATCCAGGAATTGGTCTGCGTTTAAAATATTTGAATTTTCTTTTAATACCTTTCATTTATTTCTATTAAAGTTTGGTGTTTATTTCTAATGATTAATATTGAAATTTGATTTTGATAATTGAATTAATATTGAATATTGAAATAAAATTGTTCAAGGTACCAATTCAGTTATAACAAATAGCTGAAACAAACAAAGGTTATACTACCGGTCAAAAGTTTGAGACTATTAATTGAAAGTATCTAGTATCTATATGAAATAAAATCAAACTCATAATATAACATTTTTATTTTACTCATTGTTTTATAATGAAGTAAAAAATAATATAAAATGTTTGAAAGTTCTAAAAAAATATTTTTTACAAAATAAGCACTAAAGAATATTAAACACTTTTTTCGTGTCCACTCTTACATTTGATCCCCTTTTTTATAATCTAATTTTAGTAATTAAGTTATTTATTTTTTCTATCAGAAGACTTTTCTACCTATCTTTTAAAATAATTCACAATTCAGTTTATAAAAAAAATTTTATGTAGTTCATATTTTTAAATTAAACAATGCTGTATTAATTATAATGTGCTAAATAATTCCTGTTTATTTGTAAATTAAGAAGAAATATGGAGTAAAAGATGAATTGGATTTTTAAGTAATGTTTCACCGGAATATTCTTAAATTTTGTGATTTTATACTTTTTGTCGACAGTGTATAAGAGTAAAGTTTATTCAATATTTTTGTGGATAAGCTTGGCATTTAGAAATTCGAATTATTGAATAAAATATACATATAAATTGTGCTTTATCTTTTTTATTTTTCATAATTTATTTTTACATTAAAATTTTATATATGATTTCGCGAATGTGACAAATCTTTTTCAAGGCTAACGCTACATACTGATATTCTACATATTCTCGTATAGGATATCGTTGTTGAATTTTACAACGAATGTTGTATACGCAACTGAGATTCTGAATAAACAATGCTGTCGACGTTTATACGAGTTGGTCCAGAATCCTTGAAGGATTCATGCACAACTGGTACCTGACGCTCGCATTCCCTTTGAATTCGTCTCTTTATAGCAGCGCAGAGTCGCATATTGCCTCGGCAAGCCTCGGCAAGAACTTTATTACGTATGTCAGCGCTAGCCAGTACTGCGTAAAGATGGTCGAGAACACACGTGAAATATACAAAATCAGTCTCAGGACTAATACTCTTTCTACGCAGATGTGCACAATAAAATCGAGAAAATTGAGTTTCATTGATCTGTTTGCAGTATCGGTGATGTGATCTCATGAAACGTGCCTATATCGACCGAATGATAGAAATGTGTTTATAGATAAGTTCCTGTTGCAATATTGTCCTTAGAATCCATCATAGCGACCTACTGGAGTGGGCTGCAACTTCGTTTCCTTCTCTCCTCATACATTTGAGCTCATATTACGTATTGCGAATCTATTGGAAAATAAATTGATTCCGTTCAACTTCGATCACGACTTCGTTTATAGTATAGTATCTTGTACTATGTAGTTTACACTATCCCATCGCTGAGTACACGATTATTAGACGATTATTACTGAAAGTGTTAAATGAAAAACACGATTATCGTGCCAACATTTCTATTTTTTATCATATTGTCAATTCACAATATTTAATTATTTCATACAAATATAATTTTCCAAAAATAAAAACTTGGCTAAAACACGTACGTTGGATAAAATTGAAACAATTTTTCATTATTAGACAAAATTTTTCTTTTATCTCAATCTCGTTATTTCGAATGGAGAATTCTTCGAGTGCATTATATCTTGTCTAAAGAAAATCTGCTGAACTTACCAGATGCATAAAGTTGGATTAGCTGGAAAATTAATAGTGTACTGCTGGAAAACCATCTAGACCAAACGAACCCAGCCAAACGTATGAGAAGAACAGAGGGCTGCGAGACGGGCTATGCCCGAGAAGAGCGGCGAACGGGTGAGAGGTACAGTGGAACGGAGGGAAAATTGCGTCGCGAACGAGTAACACGAGTCGTTAGTGGCTAATCCGCCATAGGGGACGAAGGGGACACGTTTCGGACCGTTGGCGGCGTGCACCACCACCCCCCTCTCGGATTGCGCGGGCTCAAGAGTTGCGCGAAAACAAGAGGATAGCTTTTTGGGGCTCGCGAGGGGAGGGTTTTAGTTCCGTGTAGATGAGTGACGAGGGGGGGGGGGAGGAGAGAGGGAATGCGTTGAGGGCCCAACCGAAAGGGCACCAACCGGCAGCGGGAGCTTCTGTTGATTCAAGTGGGCACGTGATAAAAATGACAATGATGAGTTAATGCAATAACTGTGTACCTTCCGACCCTCGTTCAGCTGGTGCCGCGCACATACATCCGCAGTATATCGTCGGTGTGCAATCGTGCGTGTAACGCACGCACACACGACGGCGATAGGATGATCGGGCTACGGACGACGACGACGACGTGTCGGTATAATTTTCGGGGAGAGAAGTTTCTCGACAGGCGCAAGCGATGATAAAGGCGGCGCGTTAATTACCGATACGAGATTCAAATTTACGTGACTATCATGCCGCCAGCTGAATTAAGGATGGCAGTATCGGAAGTGGAGAAATTGATTTCAGTGACACGTAAGTAAGGTAATGAGTAGATAAAATGGATAAATATATTTGGATCAGCTGTTTTTAATCTTTCTTTCCATCTGGAACCGCATTAATGATATAAATAACTCTTTCATAATATTAAAAGGCTTTATCTACTTCTTTAGAGATGGATCAATTTACACTTTATTTTAAGAATTTTTGTTTGCATTTCTTTTTATATTACTAATCTCAATCTTTCAATAATGGACATATTGATAATGGGTTTAATTTAAAATTTTATTAAAGTGATTATTAAGTAATTAACTTATTTTTTTATTACTTATCATTCATAATTGCATTTTTCATTGCCATAATTTTTCAAAGCATTTATATAAAGATTACATTAGTATTAATATTCTTTGATTCAAAAGTATATACAAAAGTATATGCAATACGTACACGAAGGTCTCTAGTCTTCTATCAGATTTATTATAGACGGATCACTATCGTACAAATCGACAGAACGATACGTTACACGTAAAATTAATTGATTGGTGGATGCTCCTCGATATATATGTATATACATACATATATGTATATATACTCACGCACGCGCGCGCGCGCATCCATTTTACTGCTGAATTCAAGCGGACCAGCCTTTGTAGAAGCAGATTGGGGTAGAACGAATGATCGCCATTGCCGATGGAAACCGTATTCCTGGTATTTAGCGGCGGCCGTTGCCAATTTACTTCGCGCGCACGATAAACCCAGCTGAACGGGATTAATGCCCGGCAACGGCCGCCCTTGGTCTCATCTATGTCACTTTGCTAAGNATACTCTCTNTTCAAGTCATAGTTGCTTCCTTCCTTTTTTTATTTTNCTATAATTTTTAATATTATAATGTTAAAACTATATATATATATATATATATACACACACACATTATGTATAAAATTTACAAATTGATCGGATTCATCGATTTCTAATTTAAAATAAATAAAATTACAGAAAGATGCATTAGCATATAAGTAGTATCTATTTGTTTAACGAGTATGTGTTTATTATAGAATTATCTCGGATTCTGTAATATATATCGAAAAAGGTTTTTCTCTCTATTTTCTTTTAATTTACGTAATATCCCTGTAAACTGTCCATTATCACAGAATATTTCTCGCAATTCACATAGTTCGAACGCGATTAAAGCCGGACTATAATGAAGCTTGATTATTAAAACGTGCGAGCGCTGGCTATCGATGAGGGAATTATCAATTACGTGCGACGAAATGGATTAACATAAATCGATCTCGTGACCGATTTAGCCGAAACATATATTGGATTTGAGAAACAACGTCTCGCGATGTCGTGAGGAGTGTCGTTGACCTCGCATCGAGCACTGTCGTCAATCCGGATATTTATAAGCGTTTATTTGTATAATGGCTTTTTCATTTAAATTGCGAAGATGCATCGTCTGCACACCGAGTGACTCTCGCGCACCGTTCGCGTTCCCGACTACCTTCCAGAGTGACATCGGCCGCTTGGATTTCGTGGCTCGTGGATGTTTTCGGAGTTAATTGGCCGGTGGACAGGCGAACATTGCACCGACCCGAGGTTCGCTGCATAATTAATCCCACCGTCGGCTGACCTGACGGTGCACATTGACTGCCGGTGCTCGCGCAATTCGAATGGTCGATAGCCCACCCTGTATGCACGATAGCCAGCGAGCCAACCAGCCGAAAACATCAACTTACATATTCAGTGGTCCGTTGTACTTGCTTGCAGTTTGCACTGATACACTGATAGCTTGACGGGATGATTTAAAGCGTTCAGATGTCGACTGCGCGATAAAGGAAGACGTGTACAGGTTGTTTGGCAAAGTTTCTATCGAATTCCAACGCGGGATATTCTCTAGCGACACGAGTCGATTTACTTGAAAATATTTAAATAGTGGAATAATTATTAAGTTAATTAAGTCTAAGAAGCAAAATAGAAATCATTTTTATATCTGTAGATGTTATAGATAAGATGCTAATATCTATAGATATTACAGATAAGTTTCTTCTTTAATAAAATATTAAGAATTGAACCGATCGAATCTAAAATATTATACTTAAAGACGGTTGTAGTGCATCTAATATTGTACATCTAATATTAATTTATTAACAACGTGACTTGTGATACATTATCCTCTCCGAGCATAATACTTTGTCGACGTCCGCATCGGCAAAGTATCCATTAATTTATCCGCAAAATAATCCTTCCTCCATTAAGGCATTGTCGCTCCGTTATAGTACGAGGACGGTCATTTGCCGGCGCAAGGTGCCGCGTTCACTGACATTTTCTGAGTGAACGAGTGCATCAAGGGATGGCCACAAAGAGAATATTCATAAAGTCGACCAACGAGCGCTCTCGTCCTATCCTTCGTGGTGGAAGAGCGCGCAGGGTGGAAGGACGAATTTCAATGGAAGGGGTAGTTGAGCCGCTTAACGACGAGGCGATACCCATCTCATCGGTCCATTTCCATGAGTAACCCACCTCGAGGCCTCCTTGCAGCCAATAGCCTGTATTTGAATCTCGAATATGGGTTTGATAATTTATATCAATATGCTTACGAGATGCAGGAACCCGGTAATAAATTGGTATCGTATTACAAATCACACGAAATTTTTCGCGATTCTTATCATTTGTTTTTCTCGAATAACGCAAATGTAAAAAAGGACTAAATACTATCCAGATATATTATTGAATGTTTTAGTCATTTAATATTAAATTATTTACATTTAATATTGAATTTTAATGAAATTAAATTCCAGATTAGATAAATTCCTAATTTAAAATATACTTTATCCATAAAATCGAGAACAATTAAAACATCTTTGTAATGTTTTAATGCTGTAATCTTTAGAGTAATGCACATTTTCATCACTTGCGGAACCATTTCATCTCCTCTCGGTGTTCACTCATTTGCCATTTAACAATAGCATCGTCCAGGAAGTTTACGAAGAGATGCGCGGACGAGTCTGAATCAAATTTTATCGCGAACTCGTTCCGTTAGCGCCGTAGGCCTTAGCCTGTTTTACATTTAAAACGCATTACCGCACCGGCCGCTTCGAGCCCCGCGCGACGATAAAATGAAATTAATGGTCCTGCCCGCCGATTCGAGATATATCGACAGAACGATGGTGGCGGGGGCGCCAGCGGGGAGAGAAAACGCGTGCAAGTTGGTGCGAGAGGAAAGAAAAGACGCATCGAGATAACGCGAGAGCCTAACGCGAGGTGTCGATCAATTCTCGCAAACCTCGAGAAATAGCCCTCTGCGTATGGAACAATGCAAGTCGATATATAAAATCAAATTTTAATCATGATAAAAGCCATTCGAAAAAAATCGATTTCAATATGATATGAATAAATGTATTTTATCTGTGATTTTCCGCTAAGATTAATTAGAACAGATCATCATATATCAAATACTTAAAATAACTATTTTATTTATCATTCTCTAATTAATTTTTAATTGATTTTTTTATTAATAGAAAATCAAACAATTTTGTATTAACAGAAGAATAAAAAAATTAAGCAATATTTTAGGTCATAATAGATATAAAATTTGATATATTGTATTTTTTATAATATTATGTAATAACATGCAATTTCTTTCATCAAGATGAAAGGCATCATGATCATCTTGAGACTAAGCTGGGCGCTTGTAATTACATTTAGAAGTTAATTAACACCCACGTAATGTAGAGATGATTCTAGCTTTGCATATGTTTATGGACTTCAAAATATTCTATTATTTTCATCGCCTATTTTATTACAGCGCTGTTATAACTCATTAAATGTGGTTAATTAACGAAGTGATTAAACACCATTATCGCATCATTAAACCATGTAGAGAATAACATAATTACATTCATTCAATTGCAAATATACGATTCTATGAATTACTATTATGCGAGCTAATTGAGCGACCAATTAATCGATAGTACCATCTTTCATTATGAAACGGGATAAAATTTCAACAAAAATTTTAGTTTACCATATCTCTTTTAGTCTTAATCTTAAATAATTAATAATTGTATAAAAAAGAAACTTGCTGATTAAATTCTATTTTTTTTTTACTAAATTTAAACCTGAAATTTTTTTAAAAAAATATTGAGAATTTTTCGAAGAATAACTTCAGACATTTATGAATCGAATTTTCAATCAAAAATTTTTAAATATTATATTTTAGGATCTAAATCATATGTCCAGAGTTATTCCACAATTATTTCTGAAAATGTTCAATTTAACTCACTTTCTTTAAAATCTCAGTTTCGATTCGTAAAAATTAGATTAGCTGTATGAAACAATCGGCAATTTTGTAAATGCGAGAATTTTACTCAATCGCATTCAAAGCCGTGCAATCTGGAGAAAAATACAGGGGATGGGGCAAAAGTGTCAGAGGGTGAAGATACAAACAGAAAAAAAAGTTGAAAACATAGGAAACAGCTATTTCCCTGCATTAGCCGGGTCGCTTTTTGCTCCTAGGGAGGGGCGGGGGAGGGTTATACCCGGCGGGAATACCTCGCGAGGGTCAGAAAATATGAGGAGACTCGTCCCGGTAATAGACGAGCACTATTAATTAGGTAGATTAAACTTTAAGTGCCCATCGTTAGCTGGGACCGGGCAAAAGGCGGTTCGTTATCCTCGGGGAGGCAGGGAGTGAAAAGAATGAAAAAAAAAAGAACGACGGGGTACGCGAGCAGGCAGAAGGCCCGTTCCGATGTGACATTTACACGCGGCTGTGAGGAGAAAGAACAGCGGAAGGTAAAGGTTTTCTTCTCTTTTTCTTTTTTTTTCTTTTCGTTTTTTTTTGTGTGAGTGCTAATCTCGGCAAGGGAATTTGTTATGAGAGTAATGGAGTAGCGCGAAATGGATTAACGCGATGCATCGTCTCGTTTCGCGTCGAGGACGTCGCGATGCCCGCTCTACTTAGCGATGGGCAGTTTTTTTTAAATTTCAGAGAGACTCGCTCTCCCGGAAACGGATTTCTGATAAGCCTTCGATAATAAATAGCGATTGCGGCGCGCGAGCAGACAATTTGAAAGGTGGCGGACAGCAAGACCGCAGAATCCGTTTAATGCCGGCCCGCTTAGTATTTTGCACCCTTTTTCTTCGCTACTTCCTCAGCCCACTCGACAGTCTGCTTTAGCCACGCTGCTTTTTCCGTCTGTGGTTCCCTTGAGACTTCCGGTACCCGTCCGGTCATCCGACGTTAATGGACTCCCTCAAGACCGGCCGCTTCGTCTCGGACGAATGGACGGACAGTCGGAGAAAGTAACTGTTTTAACAGAAATTGTATTTGATATCTGCCCGGGCTTTTATCCGGGCTTTATCGGCGCCGCTGATGTTAATTTCGTTTGTTAGACGGCATAAACTGATTTTCTGCCTCGAGGAACACGGGTTTCCCTTGATCGCTTCTACGAGTTGGACGCGCACAGGTATTGTTAGTGTACAATACTCTGATTTGTAAAACTTTTTAGAATGAAATATATAAAAAGTAATCAAACTAGGATAGATATGCAATATGCATGCTTTTATGCGAAATAATTTTGTAAATTTTCGCAAACACGCGATTCCAACGAAATAATATTATTAATCTATTAGTTTAATAATCAATCACGCTTCCAACACCGAATATAGATATTTGTACATTATGTGATATGATCATAAATTCTTTACGACGTCGTTTCTATAAATTCATATTTATGAAAGGTAAACCAAAACGGGTGGAACGAAAGAGCGTTCTATGCTTTATCGTAGAGATTTTCGATGACATCTCTCTCTCTCTCTCTCTCTCTTCCATTTTGAAATTAAATCTTCCGATTTTATCCGACAAAAGCTCGGATTTCCTAGGAGATCGTGGCGGAAGAATGCGAGGTAGGTGTATTGCCTCCACCTTTGCCACCAAGTCAATAATCGATAGTACTCGTACTCACAGGGCTATGAACCCCGACGGGACCACATTCCGCCCCCTCTCATCTCTCTTCCAACCTCCCCTCCTGCTCGTCGCGGCGCGATCGTGGCCCGTTTGGAACTTTAATAAAATATCTGAAATACCAATATTGTTTCACGCTCACATTCGAGCATGTCATTGTATTAGGACCGAACCGATTAAACGCACGGATGCATTCGGTATACGGCAATTTTGCTTTCGACGCGGGCAAATTACATAATTCGTTTGGAACTTCCGCGTCACAGAGCAATTCGTTGAGCTAGGTTATCAATGTTAAAAATGTTATGGCAAAATGCGCTGTTTTGAAATACCATTCCGTTAAACATCGTCGGATAAAGCGTGCCTCGTAAAATATCTCGCTTTTATTCATAGATAGCGTAACTAAATTTTAAACACGAACACGCGTGCATTCGCATGTGTATAAGAATAAATAAATGAGGATATATAATTACAGGAGATATTACGAGAGATATTACAGGATATTAAAATGTTTATTCAAGCGCAATTTACATTTTTCGCATAAATTATATGTTTATTCGAAATAGCACTTTTTTAAAATGGGAACAAAAATATTATGTAACAAAACATTGTCTATTTTTTACTCATTATTATTCCAACATCTTCATAATATAAAGGATTAATTAATCTACGTAATTCTATTCGTGTATATCAACTTGTCAGGATTAATTCAGGATGGCGACGCCGCGAGAACTTTAGCGCACCAACTAGCAAATGAGCTATCAAATTGCGTTGTCTGCAAGACTTGATGGAAAGTATCACTAGACAGTGAACTTCTGACGGAGAACAAACAAACGTCGTCAAACATGAATTTTCAAGTTCAAGTCGCCGATTCGCCGATCTTTCTTTATCTCACGCTTTTTCTCCTTTCTCGTTTCCACTCACGTACGCGGCTCTGTATGAACTTTCTTCCCACTTTCTTCCGCCCGCTTTTATATCCACAAGCGGAAGAACGTCGGTGAGGCGAAAGGAAGGACGAGCAAGCATAAAGTTCTCGTCCGAAAAAGTTGAGAGCTCGAGCTGTAACGAGGAGACGGGGATTAAACAATAACGAGTCCCTTTACTGAGAAAAGTTGAACGCGATTCACCGTGTTCCCTTCGTGTTCCGGCGCGAGATCAGTAGACCCGGAAATGATTGTTCCGGAATTTCAAGGTCCTCTAAGCACATCGTTCGATATCTATATCGGAATGTTCTCTATTATCGTATTTCCTTTAAGTATCGTATTTCCTTTAAGAGCTATAGATATGTCCTTCTTCAAAAGTAATATGTGCAGATACTAGTATTCTTAATTTGTAACTGATTGAAAGGATAAAAAATAAATAGCCATTAAATTCTTCAGACATACAAAGGTTCAAATAATAATTCATTTTTTCTCGTGACATTTTTCAGCAACAATTTGATCTCTAATTATAGCATTTCACAGACAGTTATTATATACAAACGTTGTATAACACTGTTGTAAGACATACGCTATGAATCTTTCAAAGGACGCAAGATACAAAACCGACAATTGCGACTAATTATGCTTTTAGATGTATATTTGTTTGTGCCATTTACCTAGCATCACGACTAGTGCATGCGGTTGAGTTGTGCATAAAATGGAAGACGATAAAGGGTGACTTTCGATAGTGGTATCGTGGGAGTACTGCTGCTAGAAGCTGCTCAGTCGGAGCAGGTTTGTATATCAGCCACTGTAAACGCACCGGCTACTCATTATCGTGGATCGCGGGCGCGGAGAAGCTTAGATTGCCGAGCACGAGCTTTAAGAGGTGGCTTTAAGGATCCTGGGGTAAGTCTGGCCAGCAATTACTCTATTGTTCCCACCGTGAGCGTTAAGGGAGCAAATAATGATAATAATAATTAATAGCGCGAGCGCACAGACCGTACTTCGAACATCGAAGATCCTCGTGAGTCCGTAGTTTCCGCTCAAATCTTCGCTTTGCAGATCTCTCGAACTAGCGGAGCAACGCACATTGTAGTGAATCGTTAAAAAAGTTTAAACGAGTCGACGCTGAGTGGACGAAGTTGAAGAATAAAATCGGCATATTGCAATGAAAGTAATTGCAGCGCGTTCTTATCGTTGGAAAAGAATATGACGCCGCGTTTTAAGTGCTCGTCAATGTATCTTAATGAAAAGCCATGCAATCCCTTTATTTCCAAAATAACGTAAGATATATATTTCGAAATCTAAGAGAATTTATGAGTATTAACTGCTTTCGTTCAGAGTTTGATTAATCTAGAGTTAGAAATAAATTCAACACGTTGTAAATGTGAATAACAAATCTTAAGTCGTTCAAGAGATAAATGTGCACATCGGGTAGATCTGTCGGGCGAATCTGTTCGTGAATTTTTCACGGAGATCCGTCCGAAGGCAGTGCCGAGATTTCTTTCTACGTGCGTGTCGACGAGCGGTTAGCGAACGCAAGAAAAACGCTTCGCCAAATGCGCGAGCAGGCGAAACGGGCGTCGTGACGGCAACAGACGCGACCACCGCGGCGAGCCGCAAAAAGTGCAGTTTGACACGAAGTCGACCCTACTCAGACCGGCGAACAATCCGGCGGAAAACAATGCCCGCTTCCACTCCAACTTCCGCCGTATTGCTTCCGTCTTCCTACCGTGGTGGTGGCTGTCTAGCCGCGAACGTATTTCGCCGCTCGACGTTGTTTCTTCCAGCGTGTCGGACCGTGCATCGGGCTTCTTGTTTGTCCACTTAATGGATAACATGCGAATTAACAAAGGGCCGTGTCGATGTTTTCGGTGCTCGCGAGGCGGGTAAATTGCACGACGAGTGACGCCTAAGTAACGTTCGTGTTTGCCGAACAAGACTTTGAGATGGTGACTGATATAAAATGTACGAAAAAATTGTCCGCCATAAGGAACTTACATATGCACAATGTAATTTTCACAATCTAATATTTTATTTACATATAGTTCAGTTTTTATATATTTTTATATTTTATATTTTTTCTTTTAACGCCTGAAACCTATCTAAGTTACGCCATTGGCAACGTAAAGCAATACAAAGTTCTGAAAAATAGTGCAAACATGTTCGAGAATATGTTGGGAACTCTTCAGCGTCCCGCAGGACGGACGAGTCGCGGCAGTTCGTTCTATTGAAAATGGCAGTCAGCTTAGAGAGTTGTACAAACTCTCTTTGCCGAGGTGCCGAAACACTTCCACGGAGAACAATGGTTTCGGTCGTACCGGCTTCTTCTTCTTCGTCCTTTCTTTCCCTCCTCTCTGCCTCTGTCTGCACAAACAGAGTTTTATCCTTGATCTCGATCTTCGCATACTTCATCACGACGGCATAATGCAACGTACTACACCAATCTATTTTCCATTCTCTTTGAGTCGCTTTTGAGAATATTCTCTCGGAACAACATGAGCAGCGTGAGGAATATCATTGTTTTACGAGACAACGAGATAAGAACGACAAACCGGTAGTTTCGATATTCAAACAGCGAACGTGCAGTATCGATAGAGAAAATGTGCATAGGCAGCTTATCGGTAACGTTTCTCGGAGTAATCGTCGGAATAATGTACGAAAATTCCGCGATAAGGGGCGTACAGCGATATATTTTTTATTCACGGTAAGTCGGCAAGAAAGTGTAGCAGTAAAAGAGAAAAGAGATAAGGAAAAAGATCAAATAAAAAGGGAAAATCCTCAAATTGGAGAAGCACTTACGCGATCCTCCGGCCGACTTTTATTTTTAATGGCATCGATGGATGGAAAAAGTTGGGCGCCCGAGTAAATAAGCGGCGAAGGTAGAAGGAAACTCAGCCCTCTAAGCTCCGGCCGCCCCTTTTAAATTCTCAAGGTACTGCCGCGACGAGGGTGAACGTTGGCACCTCGAGCGATATATAAGAAACGTAAATCCACCGATTCTCTCTTCTTCGTCTCTCTCTTTTTCTCTTGCCCTCTCTCCTTAAGTGTATATGTACGCTACTTTTGCGCGACGACGACGACGAAGAGGGAAAGGACAGAAGGGAGACGTTTCTCCTCTATTTGAGCACTTCTCTCTTTCACTTTCTCTTTCTCTCGGGAAGAGCTACAGTTATCTGACTTGCTAATGCACCAGCGATATCTCTCAGGATTGCGACGGGATAGAGGGAAAGGGACAGCTTTGATTACATTCGGACTATGAGCTCGTTGTTCATTGTTCATCATGCTGCTAACTATCGAGATAAATTTTTTGATTCACCAACATATGTGAGACACGTTTGTAACGTGCGACACCAATTAGTCGGCGATTCACTTACGGTTCCAATGTCGCCTGTGAGTGCTTCTAAACTCAAACGACATGTAGAGAGTACGGATGAGTGGCTAAAACGCGCGTGCCGCAACCTAATCTCTAATGCACCCACATTGTGGACTTTGACGCGCGTGACGCGTGCCGGCAGAGAACAATACGTTCCGAAGTACCAGTGACGATCGATACTATCTCTCCATCAATATATTACTGAATGAGAAAGTACACCGAGTTACCAAAAGCTTTCACGTACAATGCCCAGACATTAAGTTTTTAGTTAGTTACAAATTTTTCAATTAATTGAAAATTGATCCTTCCTAACTAAAATAAATAATTAAAAACAGAAAACTTTTTGTGGCTGAATATTTTGCATATAAAAAGATAAAAGAACGAAATTTTATTATTATGTTTAGTAGATATTTTAATCGTAATTTTTGTTTTTAATTTGAGAAAGACTCATGAAAAAATTGAGGACAAACGGATTTTTCTATGTCTATCACGTGGCACAAAACGATGTTCGCTTTTCGGTCTATAAGTGTTGTATGCTGATCCATCCCCTGTATGTCGGATATTGGGACGTCGAGAATGGCGTATTCGATGTATTATTAATCCCTAGATAACAATGAACAACGGTGCAGGGCCGACTGGAATTCGCAAATTGAGACCATGAAGAGCATTCGTAATCTTGGCTGGTGGTTTCCGTCATTATTATTCCATGCATGTATAGGTTGACATTCCCTCTTGGCATTATAGAGGAAAAATTTTTTAATGGCATTTCGGCTAATGTATGTACATATATATATATATTATAGAATGAACTTTTCTGAAACGAAGATGATTATGAATTCGCGATTTAATATATTACAAGTTTATGAAGAAACATGATTTCGTTTAATTATTTAATTTTGTAATTTCCAAGAGAGCTGTTTCTTTTAAAATTTAGAAAATGTTTCAGCCGTTTAATCCTTAATCGTGCCGTTGGCTACCAGTCACTGCCACATCCCCTTCTTTAAGAATGAGTGATGTCTCGGGGGTGCACTATTCGAGATAACCTTCTGTCCCGAAGGGCGAAAAAGTTAAGTATATAATTACTTGGGGATGACGAAGCTGGCCGGATGGAACCTCGTAAGAATGTGCTGACTGTAATTTGAATTAACTGTGGACGTTTTTCGCTATTACTTCTGCTAAGTGCAAGCATTTCATTTTTCCTTTAAATATATATTTTTTGTAGCGATATTTATTTGAACATAATATAGATGAGTCATTACTTCGTAATTGAATCTATAGATAAAGAATTACAGGTATTATGTATAAACTTCTATGAGATAAAAAGTTTAATTAGTGGTAGCATTAAGTTAGAAGAAGAACAAAGTGACTTCTTAAGCCATTATTTGCTGATGTTTAAGATCAGTTAATTAGAAGAGCCAACCAAGAGGGTACAGTGACGATCGAAGTTCTTAATATTAAAATGTAAATAGTTGGGGTCGCCAAATTGACAAATGAAAAAGAGATCTGGAAAAAAGTTTTTGACCCATTGTTCAATTCCATCAACCCTCTCCGATGTCTACCCCGAAGTCGTTTCCTCTCGAGAATAACCGTGTCCATCAGACGTCTCATTATGGTTTGGGCAAACGCGCAGAATTCTTTTTCGGGAGACTTTAAGCTTAATGAAAATGAACAAAATTGTAATATGCCTAGAACACGTTATAATCCAGATAATGGATGGATAATATATTATTATATACTCGAAATAATTGTAGAAGGATACAATAAAAAAGCAAGAAAAGCTAACATAATTATATCAATACTCACTGTATATTACATATACGGATCTTGAAATAGTGACTATTCACTGCGTCAGATTTAGAGAGTACGTATATAATTTTGTACACGTAATCTAGACGCAAATTTCAAAGATATTTTGGATCGAGAAACTTATTGCAATATGCAGAAAGAATTTATAATCATATTGCAATCGACTAACAAGTTACTTAACTTTTATTTCTATCTATAGTTCTTTATACATTTTTATACAATTAATGTAAATTGAAAAACGTAAATAAACTTTTTTTAAATATCTATCACTTTTGTGAAAAATTTTCGTCTCGTTATGTCTATTTTATGTCTTTTCACATATTATATCTGTACATGTTTCTATATTTCGTCAATTGATTCACTTTTATTACAGTTTATTACATCCGAGTTTTACTTTACATTATCATTTCCTTATCTAGATTTTTTAAATTTAAATATCTATTACACAGCGGTAAATATAAATTTCCTATCCACTTGCAAAGATTACTCGTATTTTTGTTTGACATTGTAATAAAAATATAAATCTCGTATTCAATTCTGTTATATAATACTTTAAATGAACAATGATTTAAAAAAAGAAGAAGAAAAAGAAAAAATCTGAGATGACTAATAGGGATACGTTATTACAGCAACAACATTGAGAAAAGGCTCTACTGGTGTGTAATTTTCAATTTTCGTTCTCTTTCTTTCTTTTATTATACACGGAGACTTCATACGCAGAATGTCCGCGTAAATCGTTGGACATTTGCACAAAATAACTTGACAGTGAGCTTTTGCCGACATGTTATGAGACCTGGGCCTATAAATGTTTAATGTGCACAGCTTAATTGTGCTTTTGAATCAAGGCGCTCTGGATTGCCAGATGAAGAGGAGGAACTCGGGAGAATTGCGCATCGAAGGGTGGAGCACCTAATCCCTGCGTGCGTACGTGCATGCGCGCTTTCTCTCTCTCTCTCTCTCTCTCTCTGTTTTCCTCTTTCTGTCGGTCCTCTGATATTCATGCATAGATGAAATGTACCGAGAAGCGAAACCGTTCGAGGCTGCTATAAAATGTATTAGAAGAAGAGAGGCCAGATGAAGGTATTCACGGCGCGCCGAGAAAATTGAAATATACCGCAATTGTCCGCGGATTGACTGTAAATTAAAACTCAATTTTGTGTAGACTCTCGCATTGACTATCGATCGAATTTTATATCCTGCAATCTTTCGCGAAAACAAACTTAAGTCTTTCTTACAAATTTATTTATTCGATATTAATCAAAAATTAAATATCAATATCCAAATTGTCTGAGTACAGACTATGAAAAATTCATTTTGTTTTTGAAAGATGCAAGTGAGTTTAGCTGCAATGAACCTTTTTGATCTAAGGTATATTATATTAATTACATAATATTTTTTATATATTTAACGTTAAATAGTAAACATGGGTAGAAAATTGATTACATTATTCACAGTTTGCATATATGTCTACGTATTCAGATATGTATATAATATATACAACCAAGACTTTGTTCTCTTAACGAGGTGAAAAATTTACTCGGGCAGGAGGTCACGATCCATTAAAGATACAGTGGCAGTAGTAACACTTTTACTTGTGTTTAATGATACTCCATAATTCTCAGTACATATGTATGCATTATGTGCAGCAATTTCTGCAGCGACATGTATAATTTTATTGCTGAAGATTGGAAGTCGGCAAGTAGCTATAAAGGATCGAAGAGAAGAGTGTTACGCGTGCGAAGTGGCGTGCTCGAAGTCGAGCTACCTTGGGTAGGGATGAAGGTAGTGTACCCTCAGGTGCTGTTTCGGGGTGGCAGGCAACCCTTTCGGGGTAATAATCGGGAATGATACCCCAGAGAGGCGTCTGGCCGGGCACGCGGCCTTCGTGTATTAGAACGAATGGTAATAATGGAACGGTGCATACTAACGATGTTTATAACCGAGGGTGCGCGCCACCATAACTCGTTATCCGCGCTTCGTGCGTTTCTTTCGTGGAATTTTTCAAGGCGCGGCCATACTTGCAAATACTTGCACGGTGCATTCGTGTCACTGATCGATTTCGTAAAAGATAATACATATTCTTATAAGAAAATAGTTTTACTATCCAGTGCAAAGAACTCTGTAAAATTCTTATGGAAAATATTGTTATTTTTAGGCGAAAATGGCTGTAACTTCGCTAGTTTATAATTTATGTGATAGTGACAAAAAATTACTAATGAGCATAAACAATTGCTAATGAGCATAAATAAGTCATTTGACAGACAATCAAAGTTTAAAAATCCTATATCTGGTTGTTACAATATTTAAATTGTAGAAGCTATTTAGGATTTGAATTTTAACTTTAAGTATAATATTACAATTTTTCCGCACTACGGAATATGTTTCAATAATAATTTTATTATGTTTGTTTTACTTGGTCTTACTATTCTATTAAATTATATTTTTTTAATATTATAAGCAAATAATAAATATACATTCAATTTATTGATTTCTAATGCAGGATTTGAAAGTAAAATTTATCATATAAGTTATGTTAAGCTTCTACTTATTGTTAGCTGAAGAGATCTCGTATTTCTCTTTTATTACTTAGATATAGAGCATAAATCCGTGGTCCAAACAGTCTAATCCTTAAGAAAACGGAGCTTATCTTAATACCAACAAATGATGTAATATATAAAGATATATAACTTGAGATGGTTTTAATATTACCTTTAAAAAAAAAGCAAATCAATATGCAAAGCTAGAATTTTTACACAATCATATGACTTTAATTATTTAATCTAAGAACTTTACATTTACACACGTATAGACGCTTAATGTTTAATATCCGATCGATTTAAATAATAGATTTAAATAATACGTTCCTCGCTGTCAATTATGATCAAGTGATCATGGCAGCGTATATCAATTTCTCAATAGTCTGACTCGTCCTATATACATCAGGCGACCGATATAGAACTGGCGCGGAATTGTACTTCCCGAATCCGTCTGGTCACTGAACCTTATCTATAATTTGGACGCCGCCACGCCGTGAATTCTCTTGATATAACTCAGCGAATTATCGAATCTCGTCGTCGAATTAAAGCAAACGAATCAGATGTCGGGCGAGAGAACGAATAAAGGAGATCGATTTCGAGAGATTTGACCTCCGCGGGCGGCGGAGGGGATGAGAGTGCAGGGGATTGCCTGGAAGGGAGATGGTGCAGCCGGGATAGATCCACTGCGGTTCGCGGGGTGTAAGGATGGACGGAATTTAGATTGCTTATTAAACGACGAATAAATAATGGTGGCTGTACCGACTTCCGAGTGAAGTACAACCGGCCACTTCCACGTTCCGGAGATTTCTGCGAGTTCATCTCGGGCCGATCGATTTACCTCTCGCTTTCGAAGAGGAGGGACCGCTTGCGTTAATCGCATTTTTCGAGAGAGTTGTTATTATCTTAAATACTAAATAGCGACATCTCTTTCAAAACCATTTTTGATATATATATATAAGTAATATAATTTATAGTATCGCACCTAGTAAACTATGATATTATAAACCCTGTAAAAAATTTTTTTAATAAGAGAAAAGATAGTTTTTTTCTTGAATTTGACCAGCATGTAATGATAAATACTATATATTTTATTCCAAGCGCTGAAAAATCAGACTTTTAATATCTAAGTTGATCTTATTTTCTTTTTCTAAAAAATCTGAAAGACCTAGTTATTTAATTGATATTTTTCAGTTTACAGTTGCGAAAAGTTAGTTACAAATTTATAATTTTTATAATGTAAAGAAATATAAGTTATTATATTACATTATAAAACATTATATAATACAATTTCTATACAATTATCGTAAATAAAACAATAGCATATAACGAATATTTAAAAGTTTTTATTTACACATACGTGAATTTGTTGACAAATGAAAAAGTTATACATAGCAAAAGGTTCATCAAGTCATTTTGAAATATTATTTCGAGATTAATTCGCATTTCTTAATGTTTGCTTTATAGAGAAGTGTTACATTGTTCTCTTGCTAAATTGCTCTTTTAATTTGCCAAGTTCGGAAGAACTTGCGTTCCGCCTCTTCTGTACATGTCTACCGTTCTTCTATTGCGCACGATACAAATAGTTGCTGACTTTATTGTTTCATAGTTGTACTAACACTACCAACATTCCTCAACATCGTGAAACGTCGGCCGCCATACTAAATACCTGCTACCAATAGTTACAACTACAATGTTTGCTGTTTCTCAATAAGGAAAATGAAAATAACAAGTGAGAATGCACAAATTGTATTTTAACATAAACAAGTTCAAGAAATTAAAGTAAAAGAAATTCTCTACTATGTTAAAGAGAATAAGACAACCGCGACAGTTTACGATCAATAGTTATCAAACATTTACAATATTTTCAAAAATTAATAGATAATTATCTAGATGTTATTCATTATGATAAGATTTGTTAATTAGAAGAGATCTATTTGCTTGGTTTTGCGCACACATACTAACTTTAAAAATTGAAGCTAAGAAAAGTGTGCAGCTAAGTGCAGAGAAGCAATTGTAAGTATCATACTAATATTTAACACGAATCAAATTAAGAAAGGATCCGTGCGACACTCTGGCATTAAGGAATTCATAGTTAAGATAAGATCATGTACGCTCCAAATTTAAATACATGTCACGAATGCGACATGTTGTCATTTAAGCGATATTTTACCAAGTAACTCGTTTCGGTCGTTCACCCTACGTTATTTTCCGGAAAACTCTGATAACAAATAATTCACGAGTACAGTCGAGAAGATTTAAATAGTCAAAAAGAGACGCTATTAGGAGTCTCGAAAATTGCGAGAACGGATTTGAATTTATGCGATCTTATTTGTTACGTTCGACCTGATATCTGGCACACGGAACGTGTTATTCGCGTTAGAGCGGGAGTTTCGCGTTCCTCATGCCGCGCCAGACTGTAATATATCGACTTTTAATCCGAACGAAGGAAATGGAGTGGAGTAACAGCGAGCAACTTGGCTCGCGCAAAAGAAGAGATCCATCGGATCTCTTCCGCGACATAAAGTATAAGTTCGATTTATACCTGTCGCGCGGTGTAGCAGGATCGAGCGACATAATATATAATTTCGCTCGTGTTGCTGACATATATACAGTCTAAAGTAGGCAAGCGTCATGAAATATTAGTCGCAATAAGTCGTTACAAGTCTTTGATCTTCTAGGAATTAATCTGTTTAATCAGTTATATACGTAAGATCGATTCTTCTTTTTCTGAAATAAAATGTCGTCTCCTTTCGCAACAAAATTAAATATAAAAATTAATATACATAATCTTATGTTACTTTTCGTTAAGACTATTACCTATGATGTTCTCTTTAATATGTTACAATAATACTATTTTTAAATCAATATACATAAATCAAAAAGTTATAAATTAAACATAATACATGAATTTGATATAATAAAAATAACAGAATAATAAATCATATAGTGATGATAAAGGGTTAATTAACTTCATTGCATACATTGTAAGAAATCCGCATAGTTATGAACGCTGAAAAAAAAAACGGCATAAGAGGAACGGTTCATAGAAGCTGCACTTCAAACTTTCGTGTTTTTGCATTTTACCTACGGCGCGTTTTTATTTTTTTTCTCATCGTGCATTGCATACCATTACTTAAACATCCACGACCAGTTCGTCGAAAAATATAACGGCGCGTTCTTTCACGGGAAGAACTTTCGCCGCGGTTAAGCGGCCCGCAAAATCCGAGGTAGGACGCGAGCAACGGCATTCGTCCTCTCTTTCTCCTCCGCCCTTTTCTCTCTCACTCTCGGAGCGCTTTTGTGCGAAATAATTCAGACATAAAATACGTACCACGAGTCGCGCGGGTTTTCGACGTAAGCGTGCCATTGTTTTCGCCGCGAAAAGGCGGCAGGAGATAAAGAAAGAGAAAAGGGACGGCGACCAAATGAAAGAATGGAGCGTCACTCGAGGGACATCGGCTGAGAACTCTACAGTCCAGACTCGTTGATCAAAGCCAATGCTTATCCTTGGTGGAATTTCGTCTTCGAAATCAAATACGCGTTTACGCGCGTCTTCGCTTTAATTGCGATGGGCATAATGGTAAAACAGGATGGACATAAACATGAGAGTATTAGGTAAGAAATGTTGTTAAATAATGTAACTTTTTCGTTAAAACAAAGATATCCTTTCCATTGTATATTTATTTACTTGATGTATTGAAGATTAGTTAAAAGAAAAGCAAGGATATTAACTTCAACTCCGCTTACATACATATATGTCACAACTTCTAAATAAAAAAACAGTACAATTGCCTGTCTCCTACAAATCCAATGGAACATATTTCTTATTACTTTGTCGACTTATTAATTTACGACTGGCGTAATGGCGCTATTTTACATATGTAACTTCACTTTACACGTGTTTTTACTTCGCATGCGTTTACATTTATTTCTCTTGGAACAGCAGGGAGCCGTTACAATAACGGGCGGAAATCAAGCTCGCCTGAAACGCGCGGCAGGTCGAAAAAAAATGTCTGCTCCAAAGATTTCATCTTTCATTAGCCCTCGGCCGTAGTTCGTGGCGCATAAACGCAGTCTGTCGTGCTACGCTCGCATTTTGCCGCGGCGTCGCGCACGCAATCGCTAAGTGCAATCTGTCACTATGCATGTCGCTGGTGATGGCACTGATACCCTCGCGATGTATCGAATACTTGCAGTGCGTGCAAAGTGAATTGAGGGTTATCACAATTACGATAGTAGGATAAATGAAGCATTGTCCACTGAAATGTATATCCTCCTTTTAATGAATCTACGTTTAAAGATAAGCAACTAAAGTATTCGAATAATTGCTAATATCACTACTAATGCGATAATGTTACCTAAATTAGAATAATTTTCTTTATTATAACAATAGAAAAATAACAAAATTAGCAAATTTTAACGGTAAGTCGAAAAATATTTTTGTAGAAAAATATTTAAGCGTAATAATACCTGTTGTTCTCAACTACTGTCCTAATTATTACTAATTATTACTAATTATTACGCTGATATTTTTGCTCTCGTTGCATATCAACTAAATAGCAAGTGCTTAATATATTTAACGATCGCGATGCACATATTCATCGCTGTATTCGTGGCGCATCAATGCTTTTGGCAGCATGGGAAGAAAATAGATCGATCGCATCTGTCGCTATGTCAATGACGAACGATGATGATGTATTGAATTACGACGTGGTCGCGATGTCGCGTTCGATGGAAAATTGGTGAAAAATCTGGAACCTGTCGAGCTGAAAACTTAACTTTTCGCGTCGGATAATTCTTTTTTCACACAGGCTTTTTCGCCGCCCTATATATATCGCTGTAACGAGAATTTACGTCCGCGACTGACGACCGACATGACCGCGATGAAAAAAGCATCAATATGAACATTTCTTGTTGTACTTACAACACGTATGAACGAATTCGAAACAAACTGAAAAATCTGAAATATTGATTGATCTTGATAATTAATTAATTTTATATTAAATTTCTTTTAGAATTTTGTTATTTAAAAAAAATAAATGAATTAATCTTTAATTTCATATAATTCCATAATTCTAAGTTTATCAAACAAATGCGCAATTGAAAGACAAAATGTGATTTCCGAAATAGTTTGTATTGTAACACGATACATAAATTGCCGAATGGTAGAATACGTTCCAACTAAAACCAATTTCTCGCGGAAAAGTTAGACGTAATGAGATTCTATAAAATAGCACGCCTTCAAGATTTACAACTAGTTCCTGAATTACATAGCGTTGCTCGCGCAGTGAATAATAATGCATGCTGATAATTTACGTGCGTGATGCACATATTCGCAATGCGATGCGCTTTAAGCTTGTTAAGTCGCGCTTCTACGGCGCGTTATTTAGACGCGCATCACGCATCATCATAATTTAGTTGCGACGAGTTCTGAGAGCATACGGAAACCTCTGAGAAACTTCTCCAGTCTTTGAGAGTCAACTCGCTATATCTAGATTTAATCTAAATTCCATTCGCGCTGTTTTTATATCGCCCAATCTCATCTTCGTGACGAAATGCTTCCATTCGCCATATCCGTACATCCTATCCGATATATGATTTTTTTGAGGATGTTCGCTCACATAATCTAACAAACGCTCGCATATAAACATGCATGATCGCCCGCAAATTACATAGTGCGGTCGAAACGCCGTCCGGCATACGTTGCAATTGTGCGCATTGCACCGGCGTCCGCAATGCATTAACTTCATAAACATGCGAAAACAATTAGCGGCAAGCGAGGATTATTTCAGAATTTCACGGAGAATGGAAATTCCGACGCGAATTGCATTGGATATTAAAAAGAGTCAATCATCATTTGTTCTTAATCAGATTCAGCCCAACTTACTCTGCATTTTCAATCGAAACTAACTACATCTATATAATAAATTGTATAATTATATCTATATAATAAATTGTATAATTATAACGGTTCCATAATATTCTTACTTAGTTAACTAAATAAGTTAATATTAGATTAATTTCTACTATTTATATAAGTATATCCACATACATCTCTCTAGAAAAGAACAGATCAAGAAGAAAAGTAATTATTTATGTATTGCAACAAAAGCAACTGAAAATATCAGAAATCGTATCGTTTGAGTAATTAAAAAAATTATAAACCAGTCATTTTGATTGATTTCCAAGAAAACGTGCAAACATACATTTATGTGTTCGCGTCTTCCTTATTACTTCTAATTTGCTATTTAAAAAATTTAATTAATTATTAAAATTTTTGTTAAATAGAACCGACGCTCCTGCTGCAAAACGACTTCATTACGCCAGGCATCATTTTATTTAACTCGTATGCATCTAATTGTGCAAGCAATGAAGCCGTGTCTCCGAATGGCGACGGGCTCATGGAGAACTGCATAATACGTTTACGTACGGATGCAACGTGCGCGTGCTAACGATATACCTCGAATATGTGCGCGCTGAAGCATCCGCCTAACGACCGCGACTTGCTTCCTTAGCATCGCACACCGTTCAATTATCCCCCGTCTCTCGTACCTCTAATGGGAATATCGCGCCCGTGATAGCGCAATTCGTGCTAACGCGAATACCAACGTGGAAAGTGTTACGTGTCTCCATGTGGAATTTATCGTATCGCTGAAGCATTGGATTCTGACTCTTTTCAACATATATTCCACTGACTCCTTCATCATTGGAAATGAAATTTAATTAGCAATATTCTTGCATCATAAATTTGTTAACAATACGAACTTTTTGCAAGATATTTGAAAAATATTTTAATTTTTTAGTTGTTTATCTTAATTTTATTAAATATAAAGTGTCTGGATTTATGCCACTTAAATTTTTTACTTTTTAAAAATCAAGATATAGACAAATTTTATTTGCGAAAAAAATATATATCTATTGAGTATTGTTGAATTAAATTTAGTATAGACTGTCTTTTTAATTATAGAATAGTAAAATAATTTCTACTTTTAGATGATGATATTATATACAAATTAAAAAAAGAATTATTTTCATTAACATTTCTCTCATTGAAATGCGATGTCGCGAAATTGAAACTCTCAAGATTTATTTGCTAAATCTTATCACATCTGCAAATTAGTTTTAGTCGAGCTCTTCAGCGGAAACGTGACTACAATGAAATCTACAAGTCCAACCAAAAGTCACGAGCTAAGATTTGCATTAAGAAAACGCTATCTCTTATCAACGTGTGGGAGTCTTCATTTATCACCGCGTCTCCAAACCGTCTTTGCTCTCCGCGCCTCGTTCTTCAGAACGCGCACTCTACAGAATTTCTCCATTATCCCATGTCACGATCCAATCTTCCGACGATTGTGCTTGTCGTTCCGTATCAGAATAAGATGTGTTCGTCCCATTCGCAAGCGTTTGCTCGTTCTCACTCGAGTACATGGATGAAATTTCGCGAGGGAGTTTGACGGTCGGCAGGTGTGCATAAAGCGGTTCATATTTACACGTATGGCAGGGTCGCGTGCCTCGTGGCATAACGCCAATGGGAATAGCCGTACATTCAAGACCCCGTCTCGGTGTATTCTGACCGGCGCAAACCACCAGTGTACCGATCGGTGCAGCACACAGACGGTTGTCGGCATCGAGGTCGAAGTTCGGGCGCGTACTGTATATCATCGATAAATATCCATATCGTGAACACCCTCGCCACTATCTTCCGCCTGGGTTTAGCTCCTTCCTATCCAGACATCGTAACGTAGCCTAACGCGCATTGTTTCTTGCTTAAACTGCATTTCGAGCTGATATCATCTTCCGCCGACAAAATGGGAATTAAGCTTGCATCCAGTAACAATGATTCGATTAGAAAGACAAAAAGCACAAACAATGCATATATTCGATAGAAGTACTTATATCTACCATTTTACATATCTAATATTTGGAACAGTTTGTAGTTTATATTTTAAAATTTAATTCATCAAAATTAACTTATTTTACTTATGAGAAAATTATTTTCTTTAGAAACATTGCTTTTATGTAAATTTATGCAATCCATAACAAAATTAAATTAATATATAACTTTCAATTTTTATAATTTTACGTATATATAACTATTCTTAACAATCATTATTTAATTGTAATGGATTAAATGTTAAGGATTAAATATTTTAAACTTTATACATAAATATTATCCTGTAGATAAAAAAAGACATAATTCACAATTCGACGTGCTACAAGAGGGAGTGCAAGAGGGACACCCTGTTAAATACGAGAAAAAAGAACGGAGTCATACATTTTTAATGAGGAACGTTTACATCTTGCATCTTCTAATGTTCTCGAGATGGTGCGCCCGATGGAACTTTAATGGCGTATTAATGGCCACCGCGCGTGTCTACGGAGCTCAGACCGTGCTCGGAAAAAAAGGATGGAATAGCAGAAGAGAGGAAGATGGAGAAAGGAAGCAAACGAAAAAAGAATGCCGACGAAGATCACCGTGACGGTCCGCACGTGTCTCTGCCATGAAGTAGCGAATGCACTTACTTCTCGGTCGACTTTAAGTTCCTCCCACGAACTATATTTTATTCGTGAATTCAGACATATCATTGCTCGCCACCATTTTTCAATTTATCTATATGATATAGATAAACATACACAGAATATGCATTTAGTGTTCATAACTAAATATTACATCTAAAATAGCAGCATTATTTTTTATTGAAGAATTTAATCCTATAATACATTTTTGTATTTTTTCCCATTATTGCAATATATCGACAATAATAAAAAAATATAAAATTTATTTAAATAAAAAATCAATATAAAATTATTTACATTGTATATTCTAATGCTGATATTTTATAATGCTCGAATACGAGCGCATGAACAAAAATTGAAATTTCAGTACTCACAAACGGGATTCTTTTTTGCGTAATTGTATCGCAAATCGGAACAGTTAATTATTTTTATTTTCACAGACTCCTAGTTTCTAGCCAACGTAGATGGTTAGCTACGACATGCCGGACACTTTAGAGACACTCTCGTTTTATCGAAACAGCTGCAGCTGCTATCAGCGGTTGAAAGGGTGGACCGGACAGCAGCAGCCGTTCGGTAGCCCTCGGGGGTACTCGCGGGATTCGCTACGGCCCTGTTGGGGGCGGGAGGGTAGCATGGCAGGTACCGCATGATTCCCATGTTTCCAGGTTCCCAGGACTAATGTTCCCTCGGGCGGGATACCCGGTATATCTGCCCGCCGCCCCTCAAACGACTGTTCTTCCTCTGTCGGTTTTCTCGCAGTCGCCCCTTGCTACCGGGTGTCATAATAAAGCCTCGATCTTCGAGATAACGGCGCAGGTCGCCATAAAGCGCTTTACATTCGCAGTAAAAGAAACGTTAATCACGCTGCCAGCTGGGGAGAGGCTCCCGCCGCTTTCGGATGGCCTTTACTACACGCGGCTTTTATATCGCATAATCTAGCCGTCGGCAATAAAGTGCGAATTAACGGACCGCGGACGCGGTCAACGATACGTGATTTCGCCGTGAATAGACGAGACATGGTGGTCGCTGCTTATAAATCGCTCATAACTATTTTATGTTATTAAACATGTTCACCACCATTTCTCGAATAATGTGTTTTTATATGATTATTATCTGATATATTAAGCAAAACCTAGTACATGACATTTCTTATTTTACGTGAAAATTATTCATCATTTAACAAGAAATTTAAAGAAAAAGAAACGAAAACTTATTATTTAAATGTCTTTTAGATATACCTCGCAGAATTAAATCGCAAAAGAAGGTGGCGGTAAAGGATTAAGTCTTAAAGGATTAAGACTTCCTTTTGAATATACGACGTTATCACTAAACTAAACTTTCAAGCATCAGCATTGCAAAATAGTACGCCAATTAACTTTCTGAGCAATCGCTGCAAAGAGTAAATATTATTCTTCGTAACTCGCGAATATTCATTTCATAAAACGCACTAGCCACGCGCAGTGTCACGATGAATTAACGTTTCCCGTGTCTTATCGCGATATTCCGGCGAACCAGTTAGCGTTAAACGGTGTAAACGAGTGTTCTCGCAAACTTCTCGTCCTTCCAATAGCACCGCCATCAGATAAAGATGCTCCGTAAGCGTTCTTTAACTGTGGACACTTCCATCCATTCAGATACAACGCTCGAGGTAGCCTGCACGCAGCATTACCGCACCAAACAGACCGCCGCATCACGAAGATAGGGAAGCGTAGGAGTCACGTAATTTTCTCAAGAAGCCACGGTATCCCCTGTCTTGTCCTGTTCCGTTAAAGCCTTCGTAAATTTTCCCGTAAAAGTGTCTGGCGATGGTCCAACCGATGGCCCTGAAAGACGGCCAGGGATACTGCCTAACGAAAAGATGCGAGCGGGAGAGCGCTGGAGTGGGTAGGCACCACCAAAAGCTGGACCAATATTTTCGGCGATTAAGGAAGCACGGAGCGATCGCGGAGAAAGGGAAATTGAATCTTGCAATTTTTTTATTTTCCTTTTCTCTCTCTCATTCTCTCTCTCTCTCTCTCTCTCTCTAGTTTCTTTGTTTTTTTTTATTCTTTCTCCTATTCCTTCAGCCCACAAAGCCGTTGTCGTTGGCGCTTCTCCAGAAAACATAATCCACTGTCGGGTGGCGTGTACCACCCTGTGCTTCCCGCCGTCATCCTCCAGCCATTCGTGGAACGACCGGCCAAAGTGCTAACCGATAAATATCGAAACACTTAGCTTTTGTTTTGATAACGATTGCATTCAGTACCGCCGTCCAGCTCGCAACTTTCCCTCTCGTCCTTTCGATATTTTTCTTAGCACATGACTCGTCTAAGTTTGATCTTGATCCGAAACGTTTTCTTGAATATATAGAAGTAGATAAGGAAATTAAAAGGCAGATCGAATGCTGTACAAATAACTAATAGAATAATGGCTATAATTCTTTCGCTCTTACGAAACATCGATGTTTCTATAATGTCAAAGGTTGTCGTGTAGCAATTTTTCCATTACAATTGGAAATTGCATACTTGATTTTATATTAACGCGTTATTCTTGAGATGGCCAAGTAAATAGATACAAAATTTCATCGAAATGAACAAATTTGCACAATTAAATCGCAATCAAATTAAAAAATTTTTTATATTAGAATATAGTTATATTTATATTGTGTTTATTTATATTTTGTTAAAAATTTAATTTTAATCCCTTAAACTGTTTTATGTTTTCCTTAATTTAATTTTATTAGCTTTAAAAAAATGATTCAAACTATTTGTTATCCTACTGCATTTTTCACCTGTTTAGATAATGATTCTCATATCCTTATCGTAGAAACAAGATTTCCATAAAATTATCTTAAAAATTCTAAAGAAATATATTTTTCTGAAGGTAAAGAAAAATATGTTTTTACTACTTTTCTGATTGTTGCAGGCCTCTCTTCACTGATTATAACGAGCTTCATTAACATCGAATTTACTCGTTCATTCTCATCGTCAGATGCGCGAACTCGATATTCGACCTGAGAACGGACGCAAAGCGCTCAAGAACGCGAAATAATTATATGGCTCACTGGATGGTTTCTTTCGCATCGCGATATCGAGTTTATCTTTATGCGCCCGGCTGAATAGAACGGACTGGAGGTCGGAACGGATATCCTATTATCCATTAACGTGTACCACGCGATGGCACTCTTTCTTTTTCGCCCCGTCTCGGTCATCCCTTTCGTTTCAGGACGATTTATCGATTTCGTCAGGTTCCTCCCGCGTGCAATTTAATTCCGCGGATATTTCGAGCGTCGACTCGGCGAAATACGAAGTATATCACCGCGCGCGCGCGCGCGCGTGATGCAGATAAATATAATATTATTAAACAATTATTCTGATCACCGAGCTCCTGATTCCGAGCAGCGTTAAGTTAATTGGCTATTAAAGTTAATTACCATTCATGTCATGAAAGCCAAAAATCGATGTCACATTTCACGTTAAATCGCGAAGAAAGGCATCAGCAATTCAAGTAACCCCATAAACAAGAGAAGCCAACACTGTTGGTCATATATTTGGTTAACTCAAACTGAACTATTTGCATTCTGCAACGGTAGTTTCGCAATGAATTCCGCGTTCCAACTACCCGCAATTTTGCGGCAGCTGAAACTCGAATTGGAGGCGCAGTGATAGATTGTTCATTGAGCCACTGCAAACCGCTTAATTCTATCCCAATATATTTATTCTGCAATCATTGCAACTATTCAATCGTAGTGCAGAGTTGTTTGCACTTTCTTCGAGTTTTGCATATAATCTTATATATTTGAGAGTATCTTTTGAGAAAAGATATATACTAATTGTAAGTCATTGTATTAATATCGACACGTCAAATTTTCTTTTATAATTTTTATGGATTCGGATAATAAAAAATGCAGAACAACAATGTTTCAACGAATAAAATGAAACTGTAAAGATGCAACTATTATGCAACTAACTTGGTACAGTTGATTTTCGAATATATACGCCAAACGCGAGTAACACATCTTTCTACAAACAGTTTCAAAGGTAAGGAGTGGTTTTCCTTTTGTGATGTGTATAAAGCCACTCTAATGAGACCCCGATTTATCGAACATGCGGTTGGTTGCCTCTATCCGCGAACGCTGTCATTATAGACTATTTTGTGGTTTTCCCGTTTGAAGTGTTAATCAATCGACTGTTGTAATGACGCCTCTGTAAGCGAAGTCTAAATACTCTGAAATGTAAATAGTGTCACGATGTAAAACATGATTTTCTCTCTTTGATGTAACCTTCCGTTTACACTTTGTTTTTTTTTCATAATGATTAAAAAAAGGATAACTGTGAACAAAAAGAAAATATCTATATAAATCAATATCTATATAAATTTCCGAATTAATAAAGTATATATTCATTCACAACAGATCAAAAAATTTTAACAATTGTTTAACGTATCTTGATGGTTCATACTTGTATCTTAGATCAAGCAGCTTCTATTATGATATGTTTTAAAGCGATTAGTTCCTTCCCAGGTTTTACAAAATTGCCAATTATGTGACTATGTTCTAATTTCGAACAAAAATGCTGATCATTTCACATGAAATTATATATGCGATCTGAAACGATTTTTGACAATCAATTCGCGTATAATATGATTCGGTTCCCGCAGCACCGATTTTCAGAAAATTTCATATTACAGATTCGCGTCACAATTTGTGAATCCAATTTCGTTTAATGTCCATTACAGCGAAAATAACCGTTATGACCTCGGACGCATTATCGAACGTGTATACAAAATATAATACGCGCGTCATCGAGACATATCGTAAAAAATTTCACACTTGAATAATGCTTATTGACGTCACCAAATAATTATGATCTTATTATTATTCTCAGCTGAGATGCGTTGCGCGTAATAAAGTAAATTCAAAAGCGTCCAAACATTTTGCGATAACACCGTTGGCGCGTCGCGGCACTCTGTTGTCAATAATCAGAAAGGAGAGATCAATCACGCGACGTGAAAGTAATGCGTAAATTAAATGAACCCGTTGATCAAAGCTGACTTACATGCTTTGACGTCTCTTTGGGACGCGGCGCGAGAGGGAAACAAGATTGCATCGTTGCAGGCGAGAGAAGGAGGCCGCAGCTGACCCACGCGTGCGTGCAGTAATGCGACTCCGTAATTACGTTATTCGCGGCTGATCGGCCCGCCAGTACGTCCGCGTTAACGTAATTATCAAGGAATCGATCACTTATTTGGGGCCGCGCGCTCCGGTATTCCGAACTTCTCCCTTCTCCCATTAACCCTCCACACTTTTCACGTTCGAGCCTCTCTAATTCCCCGTCGCTCTGTCTCTCCCGGCTTGAGTTCGTCCGACGAAAAGTTTTCCGCGATTGGATGCCGGATGCAATTAAATTGCAACGACGAACACGCGACGGGAAATGGCCTGAAATGAGGAAGGGGTTAACCTTTTCGTCCGTGATTCGAAAAGTTACTGCCGCGCGAAGTTGTTACGTCAGATCGGTAATTGGATACGACATGCCCAAAACACCGCGCTTATTCGCCCTTAAACGTTCGTTCGTCTTTTTACATCCCTTTAGAGTCACATCTGTTTAATGCTTCGACCAGCATCGTAATTTTATTTAATTCGAAAAGACTTACTTTTTAGCGCTTTTTTTAAACTTTTCTTTAATATAAAATATCACATAGTGTTTTCAAAGTAATGCTATTATACCAAAATTAAATTTAATAAGATTTTTGCAGATTTGCGCCACGATTGTATCGTCCTTGTATTATCGCATTACTATAATAAAACACGATTAAACTCATCGTAAAACGGCCTTATCAGATAATATGCAGATAATACGCTGGTAAATCGAAAAGACATCCGGCTAAACTCGTCGGCTCTCACGTTCCCGAATTTTGGCGAATTCAGAAATCCCTCGGGTACCGAATGGTACTATCTCAGGTAACACTCTCTCTCTCACGAGATATCTATCAAGCCTTCATTTTCCGGACGCCATTTGAAAAATCGAAACGCTGCAAAGACTCCCTCGGGTCGCCGTGCCACTTTCTTCTTCGCCGGGACCTTATCGGGGTACGCTCCAGCCGAAGCCAAACCACGGTTTTTGCGACAGACGGGTAGTATACTGAATAGGGTTTCAACGTTTGCGTGCTAGCGGAACCGTCTCATTTGCATAATGCTGTTGGTACTGCTTGGCTGCCGATGCGACGGGCGGTGGCGAGAATGCGGAGAAGCAAGATTGCACTTCGCGAGAAAGTGAAATGGCAAGGATATGACTCGAGGAATAAAATCGCTTAGATAGCCTAGTAGATATCTGTCAGGTGTGAATTTACTTTCTAGAAATATTTTGTATATCTATATAAACTTGAAAACGGAATGGAAAAAACTGTCAATATATATTAATTCGTTGTTCAATTTTGAAATTATAAATAATCAGGAGCGACAACAAGCAGAAGATATTTTTAATAAGACGTGAAGGAAATTCTTCGTTTTAAAATTAAAGTTATTAAAAGTATGCATACTCTTTGATAATTACTCGGAAAATTTTGCTCAGAGCTTTCATAATGCATAATAAAATCTAATTATCGATGATATTATGTATTCGATTGGACTCGCTAGCGAGTTGTGCCAAAAACAATGGCAACGCTGACGAAAAATCATTTATAGTCGGATTGATATTGCATTAAAAAGGGCGTACAATCCGCGTAATCGTGGGGAGAGGATTTTGAATGACGGGCACGTTCCTGCAATATGCATAACCGGGACTCGGAACACGGGAAACCTCTTTGTGAAACGCGCGATCGACTCACTAAATCATTCATTGCCTTGGACCGTCTCGGATGACTAATTAACGCTGGCGCAGATTGCTTCAGAAGCCTTTCCCCACTTATCTAATCAATGTAATTCCGTGAATTCTCTGAATAGTATATATGTATACTGTTAACTACCCAAAAACTAAATAATACACTGTCAAAAAAATGTATTAAATTGATTATGTATCAAACATCTAATGTTTAAACCTATTAAACATTTCTTAATCATTAAATAAAAAATGATACAGTATCGATAATTACAATATTATTACGTATTACGTATGAGATTTACAACACAAAAAATATTGTAGTAGAATTTCTTCATATTTCAATTAGATAACATTCAAACGTATGGTCTTCATTATGATAAATATTTAAAAGAATGTTTCCTGCCATTCCATGTAACCTTAATTGAGTAAATCACCTTTGCGACATTCCACGCACGTTCAGAGGCAATATTCTTGGAGAAAAAAAAGAATCTATCTTCTTTCTTTGTGTTGAGGCAATAAGGTACGAAGGGTGAATGATCCTGACTCTTTATTTCCTCTTCGACATCGTTAAGCGAAGGTGGAGTCGGTATCGCGCGATCCGGTCCTTTCAGAGCGATTGAACGATTTGAATTAACGGCTTTCCGAAAAGAGGAACGAGGAGGGGGTGGTTTTTATTGTGTCTGATACGAGAGTGGCCGATGTCTCGGGATAAGGTGAGACTATAAACTAGGAGCCGCGCGAACAAATCAATGTGAGTGCTTTCCAGCATGAAGCGGCGTACAGGAGAAGAATAACGGGAATAACAGGAGAGAGTTCGCTTCGCACAAGCCTATGTGAATGCGTGCATATCGATGCGTGTTATCAATTTGATTGTCAAAAGATACTTTCCCCGCTCTATTCATGTCGTAGAGTATGGAAATGAAGCAATTCGCGTACCTAAGATTTTTCGCGATCCCTCGTGGTTTCATATGGCGGATGGTGGATAAATTATTTAGAAACGTACAATTCATGTTAAAAACTATAAATATAATACAATTGACAACAATTAAAGTAGTGATTTCAAATTTACTATGAATTTATAAAAATCTTTGAAATTTCATAATAAACTCTTTGACAAATCATGTTTTTTAAATAAATTGATCAATAAATCGAATCCTCAAATCTTTTTCTTTAATTACCCATTATATGTATATACAAACACAATCCTCTTCATGTATTATATGTACCATAAATGTATTCGTTACTATTAAAAATATGATACAACGGTCGGGAGAAAGACGGGAAGAATAACGAAAGCAATGAAATATTGAAGGCAGCGACTTCATAAAAGCCCGGAATTGCAGGCGAGCTATAGATCGCACGAAATCAGTGAAAATATTGCGGGCTCACTTTCCTGGAATTTAAAAGCGGCGGAGAAGGAGGAACGATCGCCTCTACGGATGAAAATTTCCGGGACTTTGGATGGTTCTTGAAATGGGATGAGGATTTTCTATGGAAAAGATTTTATGAAAACCCGGACGAAGTGTCTGCATCTGACAGTCCACGCTACCAAGCCTGGACAGTAGAAGTCCGTGAATTGAAAACTCGTATGCTATGAGAGAGAAAAAGAGAGAGAGAGAGAGAAGTTGTTGAGGTCTACGAAATGCTGTAAGTTCCTCTCAAGAACTCTAAAGTTCATAGCAGATAGTAAGCAAAACTAATGACTGAGAAGTAATATTATTTGATTAATAGATTAAGTATTATAAGTTATTAATGTTAAAAAATTTGATTGTAATTGAATTTAAAATTAAAGTTTTCTTATCGTTAAAATAAACTCAAAAATTAAAGAGTAACTTCCATTTCTCCCTCTTTTTCTCTTTTTTTCCCCGCTTCTTTCTTTCTATCTTCTAAAAATTTATTTTAATATATATATATATTTTTTAAATATTCCTTTTTAATTTAAAAATATATCATAGTTCGATATTACTAACAAAAAAAATTCTATCCGATATCAGTTATAAAATCTTTTCGTGAAACTCAATTTCCATATTTGTTATTTGAGATTTATCATACCATTGAATGATAAGAAATGCTCTCTTACTAACCCTCCTTGTGTCTCTGATGCATAAATACGCATTCAAATTCATAATTTGCATAAAGGACACAATAAAAGAAATAGGAAAACTGCGATTCTTCTTCTCTTCTATTCTACATATGATCAACTTTTCATACATATGATCATACATATGATCAACTTTTAGAATTCAAGGATAAGCATTCGAAGATGCCTTTAGTAGAATCGCCTAACACGAACGAAAGAATACAGCAGGGAAAGAAAAGGATGGAGAGTCCACCTGGGTGGACAAAGAGGATGAGTTTACGAGCGAGATAGTCGGGGGATAGGCTAAGTCGGTTTATCGGGTCTGGCCTGGCGAAGCTATTGAATGAATAGTCGTTTAGACCAGGCGTCGTATTGTCGAACCAGACATCAGGGAAATTCGAGTACATTCCTCCCCTTGCGTGCCCCCTCCATATGCGGTCTTCTCGCATTTTTTCCTTGCTACATGTTAGCGACCAATGCCCAAGGCAGACGCAGGCAACACGTGGAGACGCTTTAGCACGCCTTGTCGTCATCGTCGTCAACATCGTAGTCGCGTAAACGAATGGCCTCATGCATTTTTGATAAACGCCGTCGTCCTACTCGCAACTTCCTGCCTTTCGGCACTATACAGCTCTAAAATGTACGTGATGGTGCTCCTTGAAGAGTCTCGATGGATTCTCGAATGCTGTTAAGGACCGTCTGGCACGTGTATACTACCGATAGCGATAGCAATTGCTGTCAAAGGAATTGCTACTTATAATTGATGATGTATCATATTACAGCCCATATTGCCTAATTTTATTTAATTTAGTTTTAATATTCTTTAAAATATGTTCTCTTCTCATCTCTAAAAATAATGTATATAAATCATAAAACATTAATTTTTTTTCAACATATAAAATAGAGACTTTATTTATACATAATAATCCGAATTAAATTCAGACATGCAGAATAGCGTTTGGAAATATCTCCAGAGATTTAACAGAAAGTAAATGCAATCAGGGCGAGAGAAAATTGAATTCGAAGCTTGGTCATAAAGAGGCGCGAATGTGGCGACTTACGCGGAAAGTTTTTTAGTGGCCTTAAAACTGCGTCATTCTCTCGCGGAGCTCACGGAGCATTTTGATGTCACGGTACTCAACTCAGACGGCAAAGTAAAATTATCATATACTTTCGGACTGAAAACGCGTATTCTTGCCCAAGCACGGAAAGTTTACGATACTTTTGAAGGTTTAATCAGTACTTGTATATTTGGATATATTTTATGAAAAGCATCATTTATACACATTATGTGCCACATACAGATGGTAAATGAAACCTAAACTTAATTTTTGTCATTTGTACATAACAAAGACAAGCTTGTAAAATTTGCAAAGAATTAAAAGATGAGAAGATTGTGCACGTTCCTATTGTTGATATTCTTAATCTGGATATCTTGCTTATGAATAAATTATTTAATAAAGTTTTATTATTAAAATACGTAAGTAGATATATGATTCAGCAATGATATTGCTAATAACAATATTAATTTCTTTATGATCTATATAATCTAACGCGATTTTTAAATATTACGAAATCTTTTTTCGCATTTTTTGAAAATTTTATGTAATTACAATTGATCTATCTTTATAAACATATCAAATAGAAACAATATAACGTAACATCCTGTTACTACTTTAATTCTAATCAAGCAAAATACATTTCTTTACGGTAGGGAAATTATCTGATTCGCGGCAAATATAAATGAATCGAAATCGAGGCAGAATGGTCGGCAGATTTTACGAGGTGTAAATTAAGACGCGTCGAGATCGATAACGAGTGAAATACGGCGAGCGTCATCGCCGGATAATCCGATGTACTACACGTGTCCGTGCGCCAGCGGGAGACACGGATACAGGATGGTACCCCCGCGCCGCGTAATGCAATTTGTCCGCATGGCGGATTGCGAGAGAGCGTTACAAGAATGTGTGTATGCGCGCATGTATGTATGTGTGTNTGGGGGTTGAAAATTTTTTTTCCGAGGCCACTCGAGGATCAAGCCCCTTTTATTAAGTGTAGTCTGGAGGGCGAAGGGGTAGGCGGCGCGAGTGCGCGTTGCCAAAATTTCCAGCAATTTTTCATCCCCCTTTTACTCGCCCGAAACGAGCGGGAATGAGGTGGACTTCTGCAGCCCCTGACGCGCGCAACGCCGCGACGCACACGCGTCTACGCAGCCAGCGGAGAGGCCGAGTAATAAATGGAACGAAGGTGCGGACGCGCGTCTACTTTTCAATTCGGGAGCCTTCAGGGGTCAATAAGTGTCGACGGATGATGTACAGTGCTCCTGCCAAGCGTAATAAGGAGTACCGCCATTCACAGCGCAAAAGGGCGACGATGTCGCATCAACTGGTCACGTTCGAAAAAAATTCCATAAGGGACAATCTCGTAAAAACGACAATATCCCTCAAATTGGTACCTTTTCGCTATTTTTAAGCGAATCTATTGTAGAAATTTATAATAGTATATTAAAATGCACATAAAATCCGAGATTGAAATATGGTGAACACAAAAAACATAATGATTTTATCAGTCAAAAAGTATATTACTCATATCCCTAATTTTCCTATTACAACATTAACGGAGAGTTACTTATATCGGTATCATTTTCAGTTTATCAATTTTACAGTGTCTATGACAAATCAATATTTTGTCCAAATGAATTGACATTTCATATACAGTTACTCTGGATAATATTGAGAGTCGTTAAATTAGATAGATTGACATATTATAAATATGTTTTAAGCGAGACTATCATCAACTAAACGTCACACTATTTCAGAACATCGATAAGTTGAAGGGACGGTTTAAGGAGTTTTTCCTTCACATGCTCAGTTTAGCCGCGTAGATATTCGTCGTCGACGAGCGTGACTGAAATTACTTGCGAAGGAAAGACTTTTAATATAAATTTATACTTGCCGGCGTAATGAATTATTCAGAACGCAATTTGGAAAAACAAATGGCGAAATAGCGCGTACCCATAGTGTTTCGCCCGAAAGAAGGCTGATGCCGGCGGCTGCGTCGAGATTATAGGAAAAAGTAAGAGAGGAATAATGCAGAACGTACTAAATTTTTCCCGTTTCAATTCGCGACTTGTTATAACACGAAAAACAAATACTGGAATTTGTGCATTTTTAATAGCACATGCGACGTTAATATTTTCCTGTAATTATTATTTTTGAGTATGTTAATTGATATATAATATTAAACAATTGTGCTGCCTCATGTGCTGTTTCTCATCGACATATAGTAAAATTAGATAATAATTATTATTGATTTACATTATTGTATATGCATATACTACTACATATTGCATACATGCACATACATTTTTGTATATGCATATACTACATATGAAGATATTCCGCTATTTAATATTGATTTGTTGAAGAGTATAAAAAATGTATGTACATTCAGTTTCGCAGACAGAATGCATTTCTCCATATATATACCATATATATATATATATTTTTTTTTTTTCAATTGTATGTTACATCATATATTTCTCCAAGCATTGTATATGAGATATCATTTCAAGTCTTCGCTCTCGTGAACACAATTACGTGTTTTACGCCTAACATTTATAACCATATCGTAAGCTTCTTTCTGTCATGGCAATTTCTCTTATCGTCATGATCTGACAAGCTTTTGTACAGCTGTTGCAACATACAGTAGCGGAAGAGCGCTTTAACGGCCGATGATAAATCCCACCTGTCGGCAGCTCGCCGATGAAATCACTGTCGAGGCGACGAAATGTGGAGATTATTCCGCGTGTTTCTCTGCCTCTTCTGTAAACGAAGGTTTTGGCAAAGGGTAGGACGGACTGCGACGTGTCCTCGGAACGAGTTGATTGTATCCCGAGACGCTCATATGTACGCGCTGGACTGACTACCCGTCCGGAACACGAAAGTGCACTCCGGCGAGTTACGACTCGGCGAAGCGTCATTAAGAGCGTTGTTTGCGTCGCTTATTAAGAGTTATGATTGCATGAGATACTTATTAACTTCCTCGTACGCGACCTACACTTGTGACTGCTGAATCCGTGCATGTCATTACATTGCTGATCCTCGGCCGGTTTCTCTTTTACGAGCATCTCTCAAGCCCGCTTACAATGTCGGTTGACATTAAATTTTGGTTGAATAAATTTTTCTCAGTCTATGTTATAAGCATTGTAAGTTTAGAGTTCTATATAAGTTTAAATTGTAAATGAAAATTATAATAGAGAATATGTCTTTATTGTTTATGTACTTGTTAACTACATGAGTTTATTCATTGTTTCATCGTAATAATATATTTTTTATTATTCACATAAACTGTCCATGTTAAAACCGATAATAGATAGTCTGTATTTTACGTCTCAAATATATGTATATTTAATATTATTTCATTATATTAAACTTGTGTGTGAAACGTGGAAAATATCTTGTAACCATATTCGATACGATTTGCAACATCATCTTAAATCCTTCTATTTCATCTGACATTCTCGTGACGCCCTTCATCTTTCCTTCCTCATGTTCATCTTGTCGCAAAGGGGCCGATTCGGGGTTTCGACCCCCTTGGATGCCTCGTATAATGTCCATGTCCGGAACACTTTGGCAGTTTAACGAGACAGTTGGCCGCGGTTGATCTACTTTAGATATTTTTCTCATCAACGTTCATCCCAGTATATGGCGCGGCCATGAAGCCAGATTCTGGTGCTGTGGTTGAAAGAACAAGCACGATGTCTAGGATGGACGTGACAGCGAAGGGGAAGAGAGGAAGGGACATATTTTTCTTGAAATTTGTCGCGACTATCTGCCCAAAGGGATCTACCCTCGTGTATAATTCTCAGATGGAGAAGCTGCAAATCTCGACTCTTCTATCTCGTCCCTTTTTCTGTCTTCTTCTCACTCTGCGCTACGACTGGAGGCTGATATAAGCGTTCAAGTCTTCTGCGCTTACACGCAACGAGGGAAGGAGAGATAGGGAGGAAGGTGGATTTACGTGTGAATCGTACGGTAGCTTAAGTCCAAAATCCGGAAGTCTCATGATGAAATATACCGGCGAAGGTGCTGCTTGAAATCGCATACTTAATTAGTTGGAAACATTCTGTGTCCTCGAATATAAACGAATTTTAAAATAGGATACCTTTACTGCAGATTGTATCGGTATACTCAATACAGCAATTTTAAAAATATTTAATAAATGAATCATATCTAGGTGTTCATGTTAACTGAATGTTTCGATATTTTTTTATATTATATAATTAACATGACAAATTAAAATGCGAATGCTTGATATTATTAATTTAAAGTAAAAAAAATTTTCATAAATTTCAAAAATTTTCTCTTTTGTAAAAATATATTGTAAAAATAATTTTACAATTTTTACATGAACCTTCAATACACGCACGATTTCACACATAGACTTCAGTAATAGACCCTGACAAAGTGCGGGAAATCATTTCCCCGAACTGAAATTCACCCTCGAAATGCGTGTGCGATTTTAGTGCCGGCGCTTTCTACTCGCGAAGCTTTAGACACGAGTGCACACCCTCCGCGTGGCTCACAAATCTTCCTGACTTCGCCTAACGCGCGTTAGGGCTATCCGTGCGAGGCGTGTCGCCGAGGAGTTAAATGCACGGCCGATTGTCGCAGATGCCTAAGACGGATTTAACGACTCACTCGCCTCGGCATGGATTAGACGACTCGCACACGTGTCTTCAGGCAGGTTTATTTGGTAGAATTAATGCCGATAATACGCGCTGTAATTTAATGGCAAACATGTAATGCAATAAAATAATCTGTAATAATTTATCCTTGGAAAAAGACACCGCGACATTGTTCCTACAAATTCTTTGACTAATTTGAATTTGATGTGCTACCAATTATCCAATAATTAAGCATTAATATAATCTTATAATATTGAAAGAGATCGAAATAATTTTACAATCAAATTAAATAAACTTATCATTTACGTTTTTAAACTTTTTTGAATGAATTTTATCTTCGCTGAATTTAATTCATTCAATTATCAGGATATTTAATGTCAAATTGGAAAAATGGAATTGGAATATTGGAAAAATGCAAATTTGGGGCTTCAATCAACCAATTATGTTCACATGACTGATATGTAAAGATCGTCTTTGCGATTCATCGCGCCTAATCGCGCAATCACGCGGAAAATATGCACCCCGTCATGTGCATCGACCCCAATGTAGGTCAGCGGAGTCAAGGTCGCGTTCTTTAATTCGCCGGTTCCCCAAGCACATAAACGGAGGAAATCGCCCCCCTCGTTTTTAGCAAGAGAAAAGGGGTCGGAGAAGAGGCGTCAAGGCGTATTGCGAGAGACAGTCGACTGTGAAACTCGCTTCTTCCCCGCTACCATCCTGCTCTTCGAGGAAGCCATCCCTAACATCCCCATCCCGTTCGGCTGCTCGATCCCTATGGAAGCGTACATATTTAACGTGACCCCGCGTGAATAATCGATGGGTGAAGGCGCTAGCCATTTGTACTTCTCTGGTTACTAACTGCGCCTTCTTTAAAGATTCAGACCATCCCACGAGCGAGAGACGTTCCTTTCTACTTTTCTAGTAGTGAAGTGCAGCCGGTCGCGCAACGAAGGGAGAGGAGGAGCAAAAAGAGTCCTCTTACCTGTCTTGACAGTTCGATAGTGACGGTTGTACCTCTCCTGACAAACTTGCCAAAGAGCAGCCCAAAACGCACTATGCCGACGTTGCCAGGAGTTTATCTTCGCAATAAGAGTAAAAGTATTGTGCATTTATAGATATGCAGTTTTAATTTCATGAATCTCATCTCATCTCACTTATTGTTAGTCTATCAACGATAAATATCAAAACGATATTATAATTCTTTTATTTTAATTACTTTTATTATGATGTATAATTATCATATTTTTTTATGACAAAGTTATATTGAAGTATAAAATTATGCGAAAAAAAAAGAAATTTTACCGTCTTTAAATTACACAACTTTATGAATAGAAAAGAGCAATTAATGTAAATAAGTATTTATTTTTCTTAGGTCACTTTATTAATTAAATAGCTACTCTATGCACCATATGCACTTTTATAACAAAATTCTATAAAGTTGCTCGAGACATCGTATATCGAGATACACCTGGGCTCGCAGCCCGTGCAAAGTGGAAGCATCCGTCATAAGTCAGACGTCCTGAAAGATGCATCGTGAATTATTTATTGTGGCGCGCGGTCGAGTTCCTGTCTCCAAGGTGACATCTTGAAATGCATTTCGGGGGAGGAGAGAGAGAGAGAGAGAGAGAGAGAGAGAGAAGAGGAGGGGGGAAGAAAAGAGAGAAAGAGAGACATTTCCTCAGAGTGGATAATATGGCTCAGTTAATTTAATAACGCGAGCCTGGCGCCTAAGTATTATTAATATCGTGGCATATCCCTGCGCACCCTGGTCACGGAAGGGTTGAAAACAGTATTCTATTAGGAATAATGACTCAACTTAGTCGGATTAACTTGATTTTCTGATATCTACTTGCAAAAGTGGTCAAATGTCCATACAATGAACAAGTAATAATTCGTATATTGTAGTAATATATTTTTATATTCACATATTTATTCTTTACTAACTGATATTCTTGATCGATACTAAATGTCAGATCACCTTTCAATATTTTTAATTTTAAGTATGATAGAATATTAATTGTTGTTATATCAATTTTAAATTTGATCTCAAGATACAAAAAATAGTTGTTTAATAATTTTTCTTATAATATTATTGAATCTAAAAAAAGTACGATTATTGAACCACCATAACCGTCAAAGATTGGTGAGGTAACGGAACTTATGAATAAATTTATAGTTTTCCAAGTTGATCTCAAATTCGTCTAGCAGATCAAACGATAACCGAGATTGAATCAGAATCACGTCTCTACGAGCCTTCCTAACATGGTTACGTCACGATTTGCTATCCGATTATTTTTTACCGAACTCCCAGATTTCCCGTAGCCGCTTCCGCTTTGAAACTTCAGCAAATGCACTTCTTGTAGTCGAAGACGTATCAGGCTACGTCTTGAGCTTGTCGCGCGAGTAAACAGCCCAAGCTAATGAAAACAAAACAGTCTCGCAGCCAGCTAAGGCCTCCCCTCGCGAAAGCAAGAACCTTAGTGGCTGCAAGTCTACAGGAACTGATAACAGACGCTGAAGAAAGGCGGATTACGGACTGAGGATCGTCCCGTAGAGACTCGGTAGACTGCACCGCGTTCCTGATTTGCCTATTCAAATATGCCGCTTAATAAGAGTAATAATTCAAATGGCATTATCTTTCAGCATCACATATTCAATACGATTAAATACAAACGGCATGTCTGACAATATGTCGCGGCAATAATCATAATAAATAAACCTCAAATAATTATTTTAAATTATCACTTCAGCTCTGATGATTAATTCTAGATATGGATTATCATAAGAATTAATATTTAATAAAATGAGCTCGCAGCGAATACTCGCTGCGACTTCTCTGCATTTCGCGAATCTTTCCGGAAGCTCGGAAGCGCGAAATTGTTGGCAGCATTGTTGGCAACAACGGGACTCCTAAATTACTATTTCCGACTTCATCAAGTCTACGCGCGGAACTTGCCGTTTCCCACAGATCCGCTCCGTGGGATATTCTACGCCCAGCAGCACCTTCGCGCTAGCACACTCCGCATTGATATTAATGTTGCCTCCTTCTCCATGAATTAATATTAATCGTCGCAGCCCGTACGTGTTCCCGTTGCATGCGCGAGGTCCCGGAGGCCTGTTCCTCGCGAAAACATTCATCCTTACCGGGCCTTTCGCGTCGTGTGTGTTCAGCCTCCGCGAAAATTCAACCCGACATCCACCATGGGTCGGCAAGAGTTGGAAAAGCAGCGGGGATGAGTACTACCTCCTAGCGGATGGTATGAATTCGTTTTAAGAACTCCCTCGCGCAATTCTCCCGAGTAAAACGCTTGCTCACTTGCCGCAGTTTACGACCGTCGGTGCAAATTGCGTGCCATGGTGATATATATGTGCAAGCTGAGCATAGCAAAATTAGGATATTGATTTTTCAGCTTCATTGTTTAGAAAATACACTCGGGAAAATTATTTACTCGCTCGTAAAATTATTTTAATTATATGCTTGCACGAATTGCGTCTGTGCGCCGCGAAATAGTACAGACATCTTCGTGATTGGAATTTTTCATTAGTTACATCATTATATTATTGCTTTGCTATACGAGGATTTTTAATTTATATTATTAATAGATTAATAGATTTGATAGCAGTTTGAAAAATCTTAAAACTAGAAAAAAGAGTGTTAAAAAAAGTCTCAATTTGAAAACGACTTATTTAATTAAATGATTTTTAAACACAATGGATGTTTTTGTACTTTTTTATTACTAGTCGATACAGAGTGAACCAACAAAAACTTTCTACACTGCTTTTTTTTTTAATCGACTGATTTGTACGAAATATGCCGAAGCATATCAATTTTGGTTTTAAAAGAAAAGTATAATTGTGATAAATTCAATTGTGAAAGATTATATAAAGGTACCTTTGTTGATGAGTAAAATCAATACATTTTTATATCTAGCATTATTACATACATGCGTTTTTACTTTGTCCAACTTTTTCTATATTGTTAAAAAAAAATACATTGCGCAAAAACAACATTTCAACGCACTTTGTAAAACTTAAATATGAAAAACTTTGTAAAATAATCACATCGTGACGTCAAATTTGTTTTATTTTATAATAATCGGCAGTTAAATATTCTAAATTTTGAAATTGATTATACAAATTACATCGCAACGAGAAATGAAAAGAAATAACGAGAAACGTCAAAGAACAATAAACTTATTGAAATTGTACATTCCGCGCTCATCTCAAAGCCGCGACTCAGACCTCGTTACTACAGAATCAGCCGTAATCCGTTTCTTGTTCGACGAGTCGTCGCTCACGCGGCGTCCTGTGGCTTTGTGCCGCGTATAACATGTGAGCGCATTACTTTGTTACTAATTATCGTCGACTCGCACGGCGCTATTAATTAAACGTAAAAAATACCTCAATGATAGAACTCTGAAACTCGGGAAAACCTTTCTACTTTTTTTTTTTTGCGAGTAATTATATCATTCGTTTAACTGCGCGCATAATCGTATTACGTATGCGTTGGAAAAGATCTTTAACCGACAAATTACCGTGGTTCGACGTTATAACGACGAAATAACTCGACGGACGGAGCCATGAATGATTTTACAAATGAAAAATGTAATTCTGATGGAATGAGAAATAATATTGAGATCACAGAAAATACTTTTCCTGAGATGATGCCTGCAGAAACAAAGGGAAATGGGAAAGATAAGAAGCGGAGTACTTGCGATTCCATCTTTCAGTATTTCATTAGAAGCAAATATTATTCCGACAATGCTCGAGAAGTAAAACTTACAACTAAATATTTCGTTCATATTCAACTTAAAGCGATTTACATGAGCTGCGAAAACTTTCTCGTGTTCAATTTCAATAATATGGCAGATTCATGGAGTATTTCTCTTTCGTTTGTTTCGTCGCGACGCTCTTCGCTTATGTATTTTATAACAATTCTAACATCATTATCGCTATAACGCAGATTAATTCCCGATTCGTTGTGCAACATCCGCTCGCGACAAATCCGAGTGAATGAAGCATCGCAATTGAATCGTAATTAAGTCATTACCGATATAATGGCGAAGAACATTGAACACGCCGCGAAAATAAGATGTAGGATTACATGACGCAAGATTCGTCTCGAGACAAAATTGCGCAGGCAAATGCAGTTCGCTTTCGAACGTGGTTTCGAACGACAAATCGCCAATACTGAATTTCCGGAAAATTGGTATAGCATTTTCGCTCGCTGCCGGACGATTGAATCAATTTTTGAATACGCGCGAGTAGGCTCTGCATAATCCAAACGAATGAATTTTAAATTCAAACGAACCGCGCCGCGCCGCGCTATGCGTTTACGACGATATGTATTATCCTCGGAACGAACCGCGGCCGATTGCTTTTTTATAAAATTATAACGCGGCGCCAACCATAATATACGCGCGCCACGCGGAAAAGCATCGCAAAATTGGCGGTGAGCTTACATTCGACTGGGACTGTATAGCGACCGCAGACTAGTTTTCGTGGCGTATGCATTCGTACAATGAAACACAACCCAACCAAAACGAGTTATTCCTTCTCGCGTTGCACTCGAAATTTCGATTAACTCAAGTTTCATTCAAACGAAAAGAAATATTAGTGGAGTGGTTGAAGCGACTACAATTTAAAAAAAAAATTACTGTGAAAGTGTTTTCAAGCTTGCGTCACATGACAAGCTGAGTCTTAACTTCAAATGAAAAAAGATCTAAGTCAGTTCTTTATATCAGACGAATAAATGCAGTCGCTGATACAAGAATTTTCCAAGCCCCATTCTTCCGGCAGAACGAGACAATTACGTGACTGTCAGTTCGAGCGTGATTCATGAGCCGGAAAATACGAGGCAATTTTCATTTTTTATCGTTCGCCATGTGCTCGAGAATCAATCTCGAGGCGACCGTAAAATCGCGGTGCGAGCGGACGGGACGTCATTTCGCAGTGATGTTAAGGCAGAAAAAGAAAAGCGGACTATATATATATATATATATATATATGTCCTGCCCGATGAAAGTGGCAGGAGCACGATTTACGAGCTCCACTACGTACGATGCGGGCTAAAGTTCACCGAGTTTATGCTCGACATTAAACGTTTACGCTCTACCACCATAAGTCACCTGCACTCGAGGTACAATGGCATTTGAATGCACTTTATCGATTATGATCCCAAAGGTCGAATTAGGAGGAAGGGGAAGAAAGGTGGAAAAGACGGAGCGGATCACTCGATAGACGAGATGCAGACCAATAGGGCGTGAAACAATCTAAAACGAAGTCTGTTATCGCTAACATCGTAACTCTTGCGGGAATCTTGTGGCGAACGCGGCAAATATGATTCTAGGCTGATGAATTATGAATTCGGCATATCGCATCGTAATAAAGCCATTTTATCGTGTGTCCTCTTTTTCCAGACGATTAAATTCGCGTGAAATCCGAGAAAGGAGCAAGAATACGATGCGCTGAGCACGAAAGCATTGTGTAATACGATCATAATCGGTCGATAATTTTTAGTAATCTTTTCATATTTATTTCAGTAAGTTCGATCACCCCGATAAATTTATTATTTATGATTTATTTTAAGATATAAAAAGTATTAAAATAGATTTCAATATTTATTTTAAGTAGAAAATCTTTAAATTAATTAGTGTAAGACCGTATCTGTTTTTTGTTTAGTAATAATCACGTTAGTTAAATAATATACTTAAATGATTAATTTGTAATAAAATTTCTGTGAACTTTTCATGAATTTCTAATCTCGTAATTCTTGGACGAACGTGAAGTGTATAAATATCTGCTGTATCGACCCGCAATATAATTCGCTTTCTGTTTCTCGCTTCTCGTTCAATCCGTCGAGTAATTGTTTACGCGCCACGTCGGTCTATCGAACATGACGCACACGAGCGAACGTCGATGTACCTGTTGAAAGCTCCAGGTGCAAGTACAACAGGGGGAGTCGGACAGAGTGAGCTCTGAACCGCTAGCTGCTGCTGCTGTTTCTTCCGGGTCATAGTAATTCGATACGTACGCGGAACGAACGCCTTTTTGCATCGGCGCGCTTGTTTATGCCGCGCACGCCGCCGACATACCGATGGAAAACGGGAAATTGAATAAAGTTCGCAGCGGGAGAGGCGGCCGCACGAAAACGCGTTCGGGTATATCGAGCGGAATGATATATTTGACAAGGTCCGTATTGATACGTGCATATTACATGCGCGATAGGGGGCCACGTCGCGCCGCGCCGCGCCGCACCGCATCGCAGCTTCGGCCGTCTGACCATACGCGAGCACGTATCACTTACGGTTGCTCGGTTCGACTCACTCCGTCGCCTCGTTTCTCGAAATCGCGCCCTTTCCTCGTTCTATACTATCACTGGACCTATATATCAATGCTGCAATAAAATTCCAGAAGAAAAAAAATCAAAGGCAGTATAGAGACACAAAAGTTATTTTACATCACATTTGGCTTATTTCAAACTGTGCCAATTTTTATAGTTTCAAATGACACTTTGTAATTAATCATCAAAAATTATAACTAATATTTCCGCGGATTAAGTATTATTTTAATATTCTCACAAAATTCTAAAATAAAAAAATAAAATTATGATTATGACAATAATAAAAGAATTATAATTGAGATTTTCAAAAATTATACTCGTGAAATCTTATTGCAACAATTAAAGATTTTCATCCGTGTTCCTTATAATAACGAATAGGTTCGATTCGGGTGGACCGGAAGCAGCCTCCATGCATCGTGATTCATTTATGAATATGTAGAGGCGCGTGATGGTGGTCAGACACCGGAAAACTCCGGATAGCCTGGGCATGAATATGCTAAGCGCAACGTAGTACCGGAGGGCTGAAGTAATTTTTTTTTCTCGTTGCATCGATCCACGTTGGGTTAAAGTGTGAGTTCTATAGTGAAAAATAATTTCGCAGTTTTATCTGCCTTTTCGTCTCTCCGCCGCACCGGTTGGCCGCACAGTGAGAAAACGCTGTTATTCTTCTCCAACTTCAATTATTCGACATTACAAAGTAGGGGGAACAGATTTGCAAAAATGAAGTCAAGAGAGTCTTCAGTTTTCTTAATCATAAGCTCAAATTATTACTACGAACTTCAAAAATAAACTTTCTTTTTACGATTACAACTTCGAAAACGAAGAAGGAATATTAGTATAAGATGTTAAAAAAATTTTTTATAGTATACTCGTGTATAATACAGCAGATGTTTTTAATTTTGTTTGTTTCAAAGTTAAACGATTTTATATTATCTATATTCTATATAATTAATCCAATCTTTGTGTATTAAATACTGAATATTTTATAGACACGCTAAATCGATATTAAAAATATAATTATATATACACAATGAAATTAACGTAATATTAAACAAATAATACTGAAATACATAATTCTAAGCAAATATTATGGAAGGCAAAAATTTAGATCAACAACATGCAATTTCGAGATAACTATTTAACGTATAATTATAAATAAATGTATAAATTATATTTTATCTCTAATACATATTTACTATAAAGCAAGGTGTAAGATTTTATCGTGTAAAGAACATAACAAATATTAAAGCAAACTCTTGGATCAGATTAAAGGAGAAAAATACAAAGGAACAAAAGGCACTGATGTATTATCAATTTTCTCACGCGCAAGCAAGAAAGGGGAGAGAAAATGCTGAAGTTATCGAGAGACGCCAGAAGCATCGAGACACGCCAGTGCATGGTATAAGAAAACATTAACTTCATCACTTACAATCTATATTTTCTTCTAGCCAGACATGCCAGTTATAATAAAATAATACGAAAAGTTCATTAGTATTTCAGACAGATATTTTTATTCCATCCTTGCAACTCGCGCGATTTAGTGGAGCAGTCGGCATTTACGGAGTAATGAAATTGCACGTAATGATATTGAAGCATTACAAAACCGCACGAGACGTATACTCAGCGAGAGATAATATCCAATAAAAGAACATAATCCTGAAATCGGAATCTCGTTGGTATTTAGTTCAGAGCATGACATACGCATCAAGAGAAAAAGCCGAATGCGGAAGTAAAAATGTCAAAAATCTCCAATTTCTAATTAGAGTGATGACACGAATCTGCTGGATGCGAATTTTAAATTTTTTACATTTTCTCTTGATCTTTTAATATATTTTCCTTTAATCTTTTAATATAAAATAAAATTAATTTGCTTCGACTTGCTCTTTCTTTTAATTGTAATGTCTCGAAAGTTAATTTTTAGCAAATGTGATTTTGTTCAATGTAAGCTCGACATATAGCCACTGTAATATTATCTTTACGTAAATGCGAGAAGAAGCTTCTTCAACATTAACGGAAAGGATGAATCGATCGCCAGGGTCATTCTAGAAAACAGAACTAGAATTAGAAAACAACGTTATATTTACGTTCGCCCAGAAATAGACGCAGAGAAAAACGAGTTTTCGATACGGAGCATAATTCTTAACCGCGCCCACGTTCGGTAGAACCCTTTGCTTTCGCCGAAAAATATCCGCGACGTCAACGTTCCTTTCGTTACGACTGCTCGTCACGCAGACCGTTCTTCGGATATGGAAACTGAAAATTACGAGCGCGGGGAAAGTTCGGCCTTTATCTCAGGCTTTTATTACATCGGCTGTCAGACCGTACGGTGTATGGGAGAACGCGTGCCGCAGAAACACGTGCGATTTAACTTGCGACGACTATAATTGCGCGCTGCACTTTACGGCTGGTCGTCACGCTGATGTCATTGATTCCCTGAGAGAATTACCCTTCCCTCTCTTTTAATGTTTATTGCACGACGCCTGCGAGCCGTTGCTTATAATTTTCCAGTAAATCGCGACGTCTGGATAATCGCTCCTTTAATCGAGAGACAAATCGGCGGTTGTCGCTGGCGAAAATTTGTCCGACCGCCTGATTATTCACTTTTTTCGGTGTTCCGCGAGATATCACCGCGGAAAACACACGATATCGTCGGGCAGAGCGATAATTACGCACGCGTGTAAACGACTTGTCGTCACGCGAATTGTACATTAATCCGCCGCACCGGCCGAGAGGAAAGAAATTTATCCACTTGGAAAAATAGGAATGTTCATTTTATTATAATTACGCGAGCGATATAATCACACATTGCTGGATGTCATGGCCTATTTATGTTGCAGTCACTGTACTTAATGTCGATAACAGTAATAATCCGTCTGATAAAATACACGATTGCAGTCTTACGTTCAATTGCATGTCAGCTAAGCGCAAAATTTTTCACTTTCACAGTGAATTTCATATACTTATTTATTTCTTTATTAATTCTTGTCAAATATTAACGCAAATTGCGTATCTTAATTATTTAAATCAAGAAACGTAAAGGAGCACTTTTCACTTCGCAAATGCGACTGGATATATTCGTCGAAAGTAAGTATTCGAATTCAGACGTTTCTTAACCCTCGTACACGTGATTTCGATACGTTATCCCTGCCCGATAGACGGCAATCGTCGTGTCTTCGTCGCTGAGATTTATTACACCGCGGCTTTAGGCAGAAGCGAGCAATTTACATTCCCCGCTACACGTACGTTCGGTTTCTGCGGCTCGACGGTATATCCAAACGTCGAGACGTCTCCCCGACTGCTATGCTCCTCGTCGAAATTACCAGGGATTACGTACGGAGGAATTGCCTGACGTGCAGTATAGTGACGACGAAATGGTATACTCACGGCACGCTATTAAATATGCTATTAATATGTGATTATTATTAGCGATTATTGCCGAAGGAAAATGATGTTAGAAGAAGATATTTAATATGTTATAAATTTTCATTTAACATATTACAATGTAATTAGGCTTGTCGTATTTTTTAAATAATAGATTACAGATAAATATTAATTTAAAAGTAATTAAATGTAATACGTTCTAATAATAATTATATTACATGAATTATTATGCGGGAATGTTTCTTTCTTGCCTAAAAATCTACCGAGAATTACATTTTTATGCTTCACTTGGTAAAGTAATTAGTAATAATTAAGAAGTATACTTTGAAAATAATCATAAAATGTCTTATTTCATCGTATCTCGATACGCCTATTTTGATTATCCTGAGATCACAACGTCTAAAATTTCACAGAAGAATGAGTGAGTGGTGTCTAATGGACTCCCACCGATGAACCCCGCCGTCGTTCAAAGGACAGTGAGATCCTTCAAAGGATCGCTAGCACCGAGTCTCATTTACATTTAAGATTGCGAAGGATCGCGTACAGCATGATTCTTGATCCCTTTTGCCGTGTACAACGATGCAAACGCGGTCGTTGCCGGTCTTTTCGTGGGACGGTAATTGGGTCAGCGAGGTTAGATACAGAAAAACGGATGATGGACGAAGGAACGAGAATATTCGATATAAAGGAGACGCAGAGACAGGGCTGACGAAGACTGACTTCTCGTCGAAACGAAGTGGCCTGAAATTAGTTTACCTTTGGAAACCAATTTCTTTCTCTTTTCGTTGCCCTTCACCCGCCTGCCACTTCCTGTCTGACATAAGAGCGATTTTTCTCCTGTAAGAGAAGGGGCCCGCTCCGACGAGTAACGAGAGACGAAATTGCCGAAGGGAGGAAAAAATAATAAATGAACGGTACGAAACAGGACGAAAAGATCAATGCCTGATAATACGATAAGTAATACAGTCATTCTCCTTCTGCTTCCTCTTCGCGTTTATACACTATTAAACTGTACGTGCATAAATGTCTAACATTACGTGTGCAATACGCTTATGTTAATATAGTCCATGCTAATTACATCTACTATGATGTTGCATTCTGTAAAATATAGAAACAATGTGATTGAATCTATTTTATCGCAATAAGTAGAAAAACATTGAGACACGCAACGAATTGCGGACCTCCTAATGGTCTTATTAAGCAGCATTTGACAGTTTCTGCAAGAGAAAATTAACAACATCATTAATTTATAAACTGGGAGACTGTAACAGTTTAAAGTGAGAACTTGAAAACTGAATATTGAAATAGATTTTGTTTGAAAAATCGATATGTAAATATACTCGTATATAGCTGAAGAAAATATAATACGAAATAAATGTCAAGTAGAAAATGAAGAGCGGATATGCTTAGAATTAATAAATTTTGACATTTTCTGTGCACTTTGTTGCGTATTTTATTACTCTCATCATTTCAGCGACCTGTCATTCCATTCCTATAAATATACATATGTATTTTCAAATACATTAATTTTTATTCGCTATCGATGTATACACGAGAATGGATTATCACGATAAAAGTTAAAGCGGATTTGCGCGTATCCACCCTCGTAAGTTGTGGAATGTATCAAGTGTTTCTGATTTGCCCGAGAAGAGGGAAGGCGGGAAAGGAAAAGAAGAAGATAGAAACTGGTGGAAGTTGGTGGCGTGAGGAAATTTATGACTGTCATACTTCACGGTACGTCAAGCTGTGTTCCTTACGGCCCGACTGCTATAATCTAGGCACTTAGCATCTTGGAGTTTAAAACGCGATACTTTCCAGCTCGAAGAAACGCTCGCGACGCCATTTACAGAAGAAAAGCGTATATTTTGCGATCGTTCGAAAACTGCAATCCTTTTCTCGTCAACTGCTGTCAAATTATTTATAAAAATGTTAAATGCAGTTAGCTGTACATCTCCAGCAAATAAAGGCGAATTTTGATAATTCCATTAATTACAAATCTCTGTAGTATTAATAATCGGAACAATATTAGAAATGTAAGCCGAGTAATCAGAAGAAAATCAGACGCAAAGCTCAACAAGAACGAGCGAGGTAGACGATATTATGAGCAATAACTAGCCAAGCCGCGAGTCAAGCCGAGCATTTCAAATTGTTCCTTTCCACGTCGCTTGACGCCGCGATATTAAGCGTATGTACATGTACAGCCGCCATTATCCAGCCATTACAACGTCACACCGTTGTACCAGCGTACACCGCGAGCGCGACGCTCGGTCCGGGCTAAAGTAGCGTGCGGCACGCTTCTGCTATACCCGCTATCGCTACTTGACTGACAACCCTAACTGACGCAGGACCCCTTTGCACAAGGCAGTCAGCGAGCCGGTCCGCTTAACCAACCCTCTACCGTCGTCGCCGCCACCGCCGCTGCCGTCTTCCCTTCCCATACACTTTACCCGGCCTCTCTCACTCACCCGCGCCTTTGTTAGCGAGACGACCACGGAAGTATTGCGTTACCCTGTGTACAGGTACGCTCTTGTCGTGTGCCACGTCGCGGTGCCTGCATACTGAATCGCGAAATTCCGCCCGACCGAGATAAGGTGCCTGCATACTGAGGCGCACGCCGGCGAAGGGGACTAGTAAAGAAATAGAGTTCTTGAACTATAAGCCAGGAAACATGTAAGATTTTAACATTGTAAAAGTGTGCATAGATTAGTTCCTGGAAAGTAAATTATATCCTGATGCTAATAGCTTGGTTGATAAATAATTTCTCAAGAAGTAACCTGCAAGCTTGGAAGAATCTTGTTTACAGTAAATTGATGAAAAAGAAAAATTCATTACAATGAAAAGGAAAGGATTATTCAAGTTGCATTCATATTTCTAATATTAAAAAAGAAAAGTCATATTGAATTAACATAGAAAATGCATATTAAAAATTCATTTACTGATTATACTACGACGTTAATAAATGACTTCTTTTATGTTATTTATGTTCGAGGAAGAACAACTCGAGAAATATGTATAAAAATTTTCTCCTGAATTGACTTCTGATCATCAGGATAGGATATGGGATTGTACTCGTGTCATCCTGTAGATGTTTCATCTCGGGGAAAATTCGACGCTGATGGGATTGCATTCGCTACGTCTCGCGAAAATCAAATTTGTCGGTAGTACACCCCTTACGAGGGGTGAAATACCTCTGACCCATTTCATGGCGTAAATTTCGTTCGAATCGCCCGAAGGTCTTCACGGTGTAAATTCCTTAACGGCCGAGTCAGAAACTTTAGTCCCTTCTAGCTTGCCCCGAGGCCGGACATTTAGATGGTTTTAGCGATATCAAGCTATAAATGTGCGTCTAATTATATGTCAATACCACAAGGGTGTCTAAAAAATATATATTTCATAAAGATACCGTTTATTGTCTTTCATAACGCAATACCATTTTGATAATAATTTCAAAAAATTTGCACTATTATTATAACAATAATACTAATCAAAATTGGCTGCAAAAACTATAGTACTTTTTAATCATAATAGAAATATATATATAAATATATAAAAAATATTGTTTGTCTCTTTCTTGCGCTCTTCCTTCGCATACTAAACTAAATTAATTAATTAATTTAACGTGTTTGCGTGGCACATTTCTTTTTCTGTCTGCGAGAGATATGACCAGTTTACATGCGAGATTATTGCACGTTAGAAGCTGAATATCGAGATTGCCCCAGGGCGACTGTTGAGAAGATTACTATAGTTTTAACGAAGGATTTGTGCTGATAACTACTCCCTTCGAATGACGATTACTTAAATAAAACGCGTTCGGCGAATAATCTTTGGTTAAAGAGCGTGCAATCATGATTCGCGGGCTCTTTGATGATATTCGTTGTCGAAGTTAAATCCCCTCGGGTCTTCGCTTCTCGTCTCTTACAAACGAAGGCCACACGACGCCAGACTGCGGAGCACCGCAGTGCGCCTTGTTGGAAACCAAAGTTGAGACACACTCCAGTTTCAACAATTAGTTTCCGTCATTCGCGTCTCTCGTGGCGCAGGCTCACGTGAAAGCGCTTTGCGATCCGCCAATCAAATCTCGTTCATAATAACCAATCTATCTCTACGGTGCTATCGGGAAAGAAGTATAATCCAATTTTCTATCAATTCCGTTCACACAGTATCAAAGCCAAAATCTGAAACCACGAATGGTGATGCGATAAATCAAATCATGACAGATGAAAGCAACTATTGTAAATTATTGTGAAATTCTCTTTCAGAGCTGATAGCTAGATCATTGAATGTTTGCGCTGCTACGGTAATAGAAACAGATATTTCAATCTATATCTACGTTAGTTTATTATTGCCCCCCCCCCCCCGAATGGAGATTATAATCAATTATACCACAATAATCTCATATTTTTTTATTTAGTACTTTTAACTTTTTCATCAATCTTTTATAAACCGAGAAATGTGTAACTGAATCACTCTTACATGGAGCAACGCGTCATTCCAGTTAGATTTCAATTATTGTAATATTTTGTAGATATTTCTATTATTGTAATTATTTTTAGTATCATTTTTCTTAGAGATTAGAAGAGATTTAAAGCTTATGATTATTATCAATCTAAGTACCTTCCAGTGATTTATTTAATTTTGCATAACAAGGACACACGCTATACAACAGGATGCAATTTAGGTTGCTATCAAACCTTGTAAGTTGTCTACCTTTAGCACTAAACTCCGGCATCGTTTTGTTAGCTCTCTAATGTTTAGTAATTATTATTATGGATCATTACGAAACTTTTAATGGGTAGCACCGTTTCATATTCAAGTGTGTATTTGTATTATATAACTCCGTATTAGGCTAAATGGCTATTCCGCTTTACGAACACCGAATCAAAATTATAAACTTTTAGCATATAGCTCGACTGGGATTACCGCGCAGATTGCATATGCCCTTATACAGAATATGTTGCAGCAAATGTGACAAATCGTTTTTGAGCCATAATCTTATCAACTGAACTTAAAATCCAGTGTAACATTCATTTAAATTTCTCATTAATTAATTTTATGTAATTAAAACAGTCCGACAATCTATACATGTATTTCACATACACTTACATTGCATTGCTAAGTTTGCGTAGCTGTATTCTCTTCATTTTTTTACTCTGATATTATTTTTATTTGTTAACTTTCCATTCTTCAAGCATATATAATTTCACGCTTTTAGACGTCATTCTCAGTTTACAGAATGATTTACAATGTGTTTTGCTTCGCGTTATATCGTTCATCGCGTTACGTTATTTATCGCCAACACGTGAATCAATCATCGCTTGATTTTATCGTGCAGACGATGACCCGATCGTGGGTCAGACGAGAATTTATGTAGAACTTTGCGCGACATATCGCTCATTTATAAGCGCCGAACATGTCGCGCCATGATCGTAAATTGGCGGATAATACCTCCGAGGACGAGTGCCGTCATAAAACACTTGTATGTGTAACCTAACGTGGTGTACATAAGCGCCACGGTTCAAGCGTTAAAGAATTAACGTGCTACTTCCGTCGCAGGTGGCATTTCCGGTATCATTATCTAACGCCTATATATGCGTCATATGTGAGAAATATTCTTTAACGGCCCATTTTACTATTATTTTTGAAATAATTAAGATAATTTTATTAAATAAATTTGCGGTCTGTTCACACACATATAAGAAACATATAAGCACCAACATTAAATCCTACTTGTAAAAATGTAATTAATTTAAAATATTAATGTATACATGCGATGTATACATGTGTATGTATATATGTGTGTAATTAGAAAATTTATAATAATGAAAGTAGAGAGATGCCGATGAATATTTTTAAAATATCCAATTTGTAAAAGCATTTAAGTGCATGGGTCCTTGATAAATCTTGAAGAGATCTCTATAATCACTAACGCGTTGATCACAGTTTATTGCCAAGCTTTCGTCCGAATCAGTTACATGTTTCAGGCTGGACCGCGAACTAATTAATTCCAACGTACCAGCGCGTAAACCTGGATTCATAGCCCGTGGAGAGGACGCATAAATTCGGGTAGAGCGGCGGTAAAATCCCCTCCCACTGTACCGTTTCGAGGACTGTACGTACTTGGCCGAACTTTGATGGTTACGAGGCAGGCTTACCGGAGGCCTTCGTCTCGAAATGTAATTTTCAGACACTTTATTGCAGTACGTGAAAGTCTATCAAACGTTGGGACTCTCGAACATGATGAAGGTCGTATCTTATAGAAGCGTCTTGAAAATTCCCCTTTAAATGAGCGGGAAAGAATGTTGCGAAAAAACAGGGATATCAATTAAATTGAAATCGTATACTAGTTAAATAATTAACTAACAAGCGTTGCAGTTAAATAATTAACTAACAAGCGTTGCAGTTTGACAACCATGCATTGTACATCAATTTATAATAGATTGGATGAAAAATTTAGCATAGCCATTTTCAATTTTGCACGCAATATATGTATATAGCATAGTTATATTCTGTTCGATAACTGATTGTGCATACTATAAAAACTACATTTATTAAAAAATCGATATCACTTATTTCCATAATAAATTACTGCGATAATTTAATATTTTTAAAAATTTTCTGCTATTTTTTCTAAATTTACAAGAAAATGGTATAAAAGTACAAAAAATATATTGTTGAAATTTCGTATATTATTATTGAAAAGGTATGTTTTATCTTAATAAAAATCTCAAAATAACAAATATCTAAATAAAATATAACGTAGCAGTGGACAATAAATTTATGCAACGTCTTTTCACAAACGTTTAGATTCTATTTACCGAACAATCCTTTCTTTGGATTTAATGCTGTTTTCTAGTTAATCCGGAACTTTATGCTATTATACAAATTGCTGCGCGTAATGGCTGTAACGCGTTGCGAACCGGAGCTGGTTTGGTGTAAAGTGTCCTTCGCCAGCTTCGAGGACCCGAGACCGATCCTTCTCCGGCCGGGCCCGTTCGAGCGGAATTGATATCCCCCCTCGAAATCAGCTTCGTAACGAAATACCGGGTAGCTGCGGGCAAGCACGTAGGACCACCTCGCAGATAGCCAAGTCTCAGGGAGCGGATAGGACAGAGGGCGTCGACTCACCTTCGAGTAGGACACCCTTCGTGAAAGGGTGAAGGGCACTGAAGAGGTCCGTGCGATCGATGCATGCAGAATTCCTCCAGCAAGACCGTCGGGAGAGCTGTTTTATTTCCGGTCGCTCGATCAGTAGCGCTCCGGTCTTTTCGCGAAACTATTACGTGGAGGAGAGAGGCACAAGAGGCGACAAGGATGCCGAGGAGAGACGGCGCGGCGGGGTGATGTCGGGCGGTTGGAGGACAGAAACAAAAAAGGCGCGTGTCTGTTTTTGTACCTGTGTGCCGTCGCAGCGACGGAGGGGCGTTTCCGCATGCAAGAGATAGGACGTGCACCGCAATCTGAACGAAATCTCCAAACCCAATTTCCTGGACAGACAGACAGACGGACAGACGAACGAGCTGGCGCGAGCAAATCGTGGACCGCTCGCGGTACCGACAACATCGATCTGAGTGTACCGGGACCGGATGCGACTTTAATAATGCATCGCCGTGACTTCGCGCGGAAGAACGCGTGCGCCGCGTCTTATCGGTCGAGACGTTCGAGTTCGCTTAAATCACGCGCGAGTGTAAAATATGGTGCAAATCTTAGATAAGAATAATTGAGGAGTTTGCTGGAAGAACAACTTAATACTGCGCGATTGAATCATTCTTTCTTATTTTCGTTTTTCTGGCTTGTGTTATATGTAATTTTGTATTAATATAAAATGTTATTTCCCAAAAATATACATATTCGTCAAATTTATAAAAATAATATATAAATTGCCAAAGTAAAATAATATATAAATTTGAAAAGTCTGCTTTATATCATAAACAGCAAAATCAATTATTATCGCGATAATAATTGATTTTATTGTTTATGATATAAAGCAGACTTTTCAAATTCTGATGGTATAAATATAAACATTAGCAATAATGATAAAATTTCCAAAAATATATAAATCAAATTAATAAATTAATAAATTTACAGATGCAAGAAAAAAATATATGTGACGCCTTTGAATAACTAACAAAATACTGAATTTATAAAAAAATCCCAAAATGCTGAAGGCTACAAGATAAATGGGATTGCGAATCGTCATCCGATGTATGGTTTTTAATAAAGCAGCAACTACTTGTTTGCCAGAATGCTCAACTGTCCGCCCGATATTTGCGAGCAATATTCGATTTCACGAGTGGCCGGCAAATATCTTCTCGCGTATTTGGATACACGCGTTACTCCGCTATTACATTACCCAACATCCATTGTAGCTCGAATATCGTAATTAAATGCGTTCAGCATTTTTAAACTATAATTGTTAAGTGTTTACTCATTTTTACTGTTAATAAATTAATTCTTTTGAAATTCGTGTGGTTAAAATTAATTTTTTATATTAAAAATTTTCTATGCAAAAAGTATGTATTCCTATATTCATTGATAATAATAATGAAAAACACGCAAAGGGCAATATAAAAGTTTCAATTAAATTTACGTATGGGACACAGTTGTGTATTACTGGCATAATCTTGCGCATAATAATGAAATATTATATACATTTCATTGTTATTTCTACACTAATTACGCCACATTAATCATGACATTTACATAAAATGATTGGAATAGAATAGAATCACTAATGATTAATACAATTTTGAATGTTTTATTAAATAAAATTTTGTTTTAATAATTCCGTACGCATTTAGTAAGTATCGCGGCTCGTTCAATGACCGATCGGATAACGTGGGTCAAAGTAATTTTAGTTCTGACGTTCACTCACTGGTAGAAACTGTCTATCAAATAATTTTGATGAGCGTATTATTCGACACAAGAGCAGAGCTAATTTATTATGCAATATTAACCTATTGAAGTGGAATTGTGGAATCGAGCGCTTAAGTGACAGGAAACCTTTATCTTTAGTCACCAAATGTAATCTGCTGTCTGTCCAATTGGCAAATTCCAAAACTAATTCAATTTCACAATAATTAACGAGTTTATCGTTAACTACAGTAACGTCCCACAATCACGGTTGAAGAGTTATATTTACGCTTGCTTACTTATTGGATAATGCGACTAATTTTACTAAAATAGGAATATTAAAATATTATTACATATTTTAAGATAGCGATGAAGAATAAAATAAAAATATGTCTCTTTCTACCTAATTTTCTTAGTTTTAGAAAACGCTATATTTATATAATAGATATTACAAAATAAGTTGAAGTAATTTTGTTGGATATTGTGTCTCAGATTTAACGTTTGACCAATTTAAAATCTTACTTGATAATAGAAATGAATTTAATTGCATTCTCTGTATGTTATTCAGGTAAAAGTTATGCTAAGGGTGTCACCCGGAGACGGAGGTAGCTTCTTCAATGCGGATAAGCGCAAGAAGCAAGTTACATTAGTGGATCCAGCATCTGGGCAATCTTCATCAGCAGAAGATCGACGGCCTACTGTGGCGGCGCCGAAGATGTTCGCGTTCGACGCCATCTTCACTGAGGAAGATTCTCAAGTAAGTTTATGTAAAGATTACAAATACAGGAAAACATATTTGATTATTTATTAAACATATTTATTATTTATTAAATTTAACAAAACAATTAAATATATTCAGACGATTTGTTTAGTAGAGTATTCCAAGAATCGCGATAAAAAGAGATTTACAGAATTATTTAAGTTAGTATTGCTTTTATATATAATATGTGAAAAATTTTGATTTTAACCATTTAATGTACATTAAACATTTACTTTCAATGCAAGCATGAATCTCACATGTTTTTCACTCTATACACAATCGGCTTACTCATTGTCACAAAAAAATATAATATAATAATAATTAAAAAATATAATTAATAAATAATTAAAAAATATAATAATATAATAATAATTTATCGTGAGATTAAATCAAGACAACGAATAGAACTTAATTTCTGCCGTTCAGAGTATTCCGTTAAGGTTTTAAATTTCAAATGGCACTCAAGCGCGACGCAACGAACAAAGCGGCACTTATAACGAGTGCGTTTAAGATCGCTCGATAGTCAGGGGAATCTGTACGCGCATGCGAGAGAGAAAGGCGGGGATCTTGAATCAATGACGTCTTCGTCAACCAGCTGTTCCGGAGTATTAAGTAACAACAGTCCTCAATGCTACTTCGTACTTGAAGACTCGCTCCTTCGCTCGCTCGATTTGTTCTCACTCCGGAAAATTCTCTCCCCCCAACTTGATTCTTCGAAGACCGCTAGTCGGCTTGATTCTTCGGAGATCGAGAGGAGAGCGTTGGAGAGAAAACTCGAGCAAGTTTGCAGAGAATAAAAGAGAGAGAGAGAGAGAGAGAGAGAGAGAGAGAGAGAGTGCGGAGAAAGGAGAGAAAGAGAAGGGGAGGGAGAGAGGGAGAGAGAGAGAGAGAGAGAGAGAGAGAGAGAGAGAGAGAGAGAGAGAGAGAGAGAGAGAGAGAGGAGAGGAGAGGAGAGCCCTAGAACATGTACGTGCTTCGTCGAGGTCTTACGTCGGTAGTGGAAACGTAAGAGACGTCCCTGCCGGGCGCATAACTAAACTAATTTCCCGACCTCTAAACTCCACCTCTGACAGGAAAATCCATCCCTCCCTCCAGGCGAATGTTGCTCTTTGCCTGTGACTTCCCCGTTTGCTACCGAGAGAACCGAGCCCTGCCAACAGCGTCCTCAGGACACTTTATCGTGTTATCATATGAGAGAAATATTTTTTTCTATGTATATTCTTTTCATCTTGGAATCAGGCAGGATACATTTTTATTTTCCAAATTTTTAATCAAAATCCGTAAATTTTTTAAGCGTATTCTTAATTGATTTGGGTAAAGGTGTTTTCATCTGTAAATGAATATTTGCGACATTAATTGTTATTAATGTAGCATGAAAATAGTCAAAGATTTTTAAGAGCTCATCCGTGGATTAACTTCGCATTCATCGCATTAAAAATTCTAATGGAGGCTTTTTTTGCATCGAGAATCCCGATGAATTGTATTATGCGACCTTGATGGATGATGCGGTCGAAGCAAATATCGCTAGAGATCGTAAGCCACGCCGCAGCACAACGTTATATACACATATTGAGATATTTCGGTACTCCTGAGGGACATTATTGAACGTCGGATTCAAATGAGCCCGGAGCTACTGGATATTCCTGAGTCCCTTCCCTGCTCTTTGCTCTAACAGCTTCTCTCGTTCTCTCTATCTCTCCATTCCTCCAGCCGCGTACCGCCGTCTGGTAGATACTCCAGAGAGACTGTCTTGCCTACACTTTCATCTCTTCCCTCTTTCTTTTATTCCAATCCGTCTCTTTATCTTAGCGCTTCTCCCTCGTCCCAGCTATGTTTAGAAAAACCGTAGAAACCAATCGATTGATTCGATCAAATGTCCGTCTACTACGGTGATTGTCATTGAAAGACACAATAGACTTTCTCCTCTCCCTCCCCCTTCTGTCCTTTCCCTTTTCCTCTCTTCGCGATCCATCGAACCAGTTGAGCTTCTGGGGATGAGCTCCATGGGGATGAAAGAGCCGAATTCGAAAGAGCGAGTTTCAGCGTCCAGTGCGACTTTTCGTCCTTCCCGATTGGCCGTCAAACACACTCTCGCTTGAATATTTTAAAGACTACCGGGTCGCGCCACCATTCCATCGAGCAACCTACAATCGTTCATCATCAAACCGGCGATCTCTTTGACGTTTTTGTAGACTCGCGAGGATCGATGGTGCCGATCTCCGCCCTTCGAAAGTTCCCGTTATCGACATCAGGCATCTAGCAACGGACAATTGCGATCGTAACAATAAAGTCTTCTTTTTAATGTCAAACGTTTAATACAAAGGCAATAATAATTAATAATAAAATTGAATTAAAATAAAATTTTTATATTTATCACTATTTATATCCAGTTATAATGCAACATTGATCCCAAAAATTGATCCCAAAAAAATGATGCGAAAAATATATTTTACATGAAACTTTTAAAATAATGAAGATAGAATTTTTTAATTCCTCGGTCAAATTTTCGTACGTATAAAGATAAATGTACAAAATAAACAGAAATAAGTTGACATTTTCATGTCATTCTCCTCTTGACTAGCAAAATCATGACAGCAAATAGACGTTTATTGACGATATCCCTCAATTGATGACGGTAATTTTAGTAGTGACATAATCTGCTTGATACGCTATATTTGCGCGTTATATCGGACGACATTTCCATAAATACATCCCGCGGGCAAGTAACGTTTATATATTTGAGCTGCAAATTAACAAGAATGTCCGTCGGCTAAAGAAAATACGATTAATCGAAATTACAGTTGAATTGTTTGCGAAGAGTAAGCCACAAGCGCAATTTCAATTATTAACACTTCAACCAGTCAAACATTAATAGAATCTGCAACGATAGTAGTGTAAATTCCACCGATGGATTATTTGATAAAGTCCACGATAAACTTTGATAAAGCTTCAGATTGATTTAAAAGTTGTTACAGGTCTATATTTTCAACTTGGTGGAAATCGAGGAAATACGAGCGAACGAGAAGCGATATTGAAAAACGTATATATCAGGTAACCAAGTTTATCTCTTCGAACAGGAAATAATGGGAAGAGACAGAAGAAAGCGCGGCAGAATCCTTTTGAAGATCGTTCTCGAGCGCGCAATTTGTGCGAAACTTTCTTTTCGCGTATTCGATCACGTGGACACACGCGGCTCGCAAGTATAGCGAACAATTTATTGGAAAGAATATACGGCGAAGCGGAAAACTCACAGTCTGTCTGTATTTCTCCACAGTTCTCAAGTAATATTATATTTATCAAAACGATTTTGCAAAAAACGATATCTAAAGGCGTTTTCTTTAATAATAAAATTCTGTAAAACGAGTCCAGTTAATATTTTACAAGTCTAGAATTCGAATTGACTTCCACACAGGTTTATGAAGTTGGCATCCCGAAATACGTATTTTTAAGAAAATTGATATGGCATTTGATTGTTTGCAATTTATTCACATTTGTCCATAAATAATCTTTTTTTATTCGCCTTGCAAAAAAATTAAAAATAAACTGAAAAATTTTAGCATTCTTAAGTGCGTTTTTTTAAATTATATGAATTAAAATATTCAGATTATCTATTCAAATGTGAACAAATTGTGTACAATCAAATGCCATTGATTTTGTAAAAATTTGCATTTCGAGGTACCAATTTCACAGATTTCCTCTAATTAATAATTTAATTAAAATTAAAATTAAAATTAATTAATTAAATTAAAATTAAGTACAGTTTCTTTAGTATCATTTGTTACTTTGCTTTAATACTTTTAAACTTAATTACGATATGATTTTTTTAAATGTGCACTAGAAAATTATAATATTTATCAACATATTTAAGTGAATTATGGAAAACACGTTTGGTTAATCGAAATTTTTTACACAAACATTTTTTATAATTTCAAAAAAGATAGTATTTATAATACTCCATATAAAGTGCATTTTTTTGTTAATAAGCAAACTTTATACAATTTAATAAAATATGCAGTTTATCTCCATCGTAAGACAGCCAACGACATACTGTACAATATATACTACACCACGTGGAAACTAAGCCTACTACTTGAGTGTTAACAATGAGCTGCCAATAGGCAGGCCGCGAGAACGAAACCTGGCCGCGAATCAATCGACATCCATCTCAATTATGCGCGTCATACGCGCAAACAGCCACGCATTCGGCGTGCACATATGCGGGCACGTATATCGCCATGTGCGTGCTCGGCCGACAATTCTAAGCCGGCCGGCGATCCAGCCAGGACAATGCATCTCGACCAGAATAATTCACCGCGGCCATTATAGCCGCGGCAGGACAAGGGCTTTATTATTGACTTACGACTAATAGTCACGCTGTGGATTACGCACGCGTGTGTGCGTATCTATGTCGGTGTGTGTACGCAGCGCACACAGCCAATGTGTATGCACGTCACCGATCTATTGCTCATTTGCCGAGATATGCTGATTGAACGAGCTGCCCGGTGAGACCTATAAGCCTGCGATACCTTGCTTTCTGACTCCCTCGCGGAAATTCAGTTGCCATGTAAAAACAAATCATTGATTGGTATCAAATCTGCTGCTTTGCAATTTTAGTCAAATATCCTGTTTTGCAATTTGATTCAAAATAAAAAAATAATGTAAATTAATAAAAAATTGCTTTCGAAAACGTATAAATTATAAAAGGATAGAGCGATAATGTATCATTTATTCTGTGATAAAGATAATAGAAATGTTCTGTGCGCAAATAACTCAATATAATATGTCATTCTCATTATTTGGCATATTTTTATTGAAGTGAATTTTAAAGATTCAAAATTATGCATAATTATTATTAAATTTAAGACTGTTTTGCTATCATAGTTTTACTAAGCCCCCATTAATCTCCCTTAATAATAATTATAAATAAATTATGTGTAAATATGTATGTAGATCGATAATAAACAATTGGCTTTTAAAATTCCTTTCCGTAAATATATAGGAAATATTCTATTTTCACGAATAAGCATGATCGGCGTGGGGCTCGTCATTACCGTCCTCGAGCAAATGTACGATAATCTATAAACCCATCATACGGTTCCGTGGCCGAGGTATCCTGCCCTCGTATTCTGCTCCGCGTTCCTTACCCCTTAGCCCATACTGCTCGGCCAGTTATCCGTCGTATCCTCTCGAATGACGTATTTCCATATTACAGCGGGATTAATTTGCGCCGTAGCGCGACCGAGTGTTAAGCAATGCTGATGAAGTTTGACAGGTGCCAGGCGAACGGTGGCGAGGACGAGCGGACAGTCATTGCACCTCGCTGCACCTATAGATGCTCGCTCCATGACAGACTACGGCAAACTATGGTTACTTCGGTCCTTACGGAATAAACTTGGTTACAATGTGTATCAAATAATTAAACGCATGAAACTAAAGTTTACAGCAGTAATAACGAAAGATATATTTTGATATGAATTGCTTAAGATTTAATTCTTTTAATCTTATCAGTCAGAAATTCTTTAGTCGATTTGGAATGATTGTTCTTTAATAAAAATTCAAGCTTCTCTTTTTGAGTTTTATTAAATTATGAATTAGATCTGAATTATAAAAAAATATATAACCGCAGATAGATTGGTAGATAGATGATAGTTTTCGGAAAGCGATGGACAAATCAGGAAATCGGATATCATCGATAGAATAAGTGGCAAAAAATAGAAAAAAGAACGAAGGATAAATTTGGAGGATAAAGAGAAGTGCGGGGAGGAATCTCACACAGTTTCGATTTTGCATCGCTCAGGCAGACACCGGGATTTCCCAAATGCTTTTTTGATCCGGCAAGCCACCCCTGCCCGCGCAGGGGTTAGAGGATGACATGATCAGGACAGAGGGGCGGGAATTCGGTAGACCAGGGAATAATGCTACAAAAGGAGAAAGGAGAGAGTGGGCTCTCGCTCGTTCGCTCCCTAGGCGCCAATGACGCCAATCTCCCGTGTAAATCGCGACATATTTCACGACATCGCGCGGTGGAAGGGCGCTCACGCGAGCCGATGCTCTACTACCCTTTCTCGCCTCTTCTAGCCTCCCGCGCTCGCTCTTTTCTACCGCTACCACACACGGTTTTGCGGAACCGGAGGTGGATGAAAAGTTTTCCGAGTTGTTAGCCCGGAAGTTATTATATCGCGCGCCGGTGACGAGTCGAAAATTCTACGATGTAAATGCAATCGCCTTTTGAATCGCGGATGGCCGAATGGATTTCGTTTAATTGTGCAGTCGGGTTTCCTCCGAATTTATCGACTACCATTTGGCAAATTGCTGCGGAAATTTGTCAACTGGAGAGATTCTTATCAAGCACGTGTTCATTATAAATGATTGTATTGTCTATATTAAACTTACAGATTTAATAGCTTGTTACAACACCATAAAATTAAATAATTTTACTTTCGTTTCCATTTCCATTGTACGTTTTCATTGAATTCAACAATGGCAGGTTGATTTTACTACGGAGGCTAATAATAGAAACGTAAAACTTATTTGATTTTGAAATTATAATACAACTTTTCTGTGTTTGGTTTTGTTCACAGTAAAAAATTATGTTATTAGTTAATAATTATTAAATTATTAGAAATCGATTAACATTGAGCTTTCACGCGAGGTTTGCTTAGTATTTATTTTTCGATCGCCAACAAAAAATCATTTGTGAACAAATAAGTTAAAATGAATCATAGTAAGCCGAGCAGAAAGCGTGTATCGCTATGCAATTTTTGGAATTACCCACTCGTAAATTCCGACGAGAGTATTTCCTGTACATGAGCGTGTGTTTCGCACATTTTGCCTCCTCATCCCCTCTATTCATTGTGCCTAGCTTACAATCGCTAACCGTTCGTGTCTCGTCGCGCGTATACGAGGGCGAAAAGCATTCCCTCAGGACTGTTTGTTTTTGATACGGTTTTCATCGAACAACATCGTCGCGATAGACATTTCGTGACTCGCGCATCTACATGCAAATGCGACTATGTCTTACTCATACGAAAATACTATTATCTCGTAACAGTAACCCGTTGCTGATACACTTGCGAGAATTCCGGTAAGATGAAAGCGCATAAAATTATCGTAAGACAGTTCATTGCAAATTGTCGCAATTGGTAAAAAAAAGAGTAATTTATTTTCAGATTTTCGATAATATTTAAATGTAAATTAATAATATTTATTTTAAATACTGTAATTAAATTTAAATAATACAAATTTGAATAATAAGTGAGACTGATTTTAACCTAATAAAAAATGCTCGTTATATGGAGTATTTTAAGATTTACTCCCATAATTTTAACGAGAAATTTTGGATTTAAAATTAGAAAATCTATTAAAAATTTATTAAAATAAATTATTCAATATAATAAGAATTTACAATAAGCAAACATTAAAGAGTTATTATCTTTAATTGAATTAGGAGAAAAATTGCAGCCATACAAGTTAAATGTATTTCGAGGAAAAACCCATCGTAATTGCCAAAAATGGATATACGTGATTGGCGCGATTGTTAAAAATTCAATGTTGACAATGGATGATCTAGCATTGTCATGATAAAAATGCTGATCGCGTCTTTTTCAATTGGTAGCAAAATTTCTGCTCAACACGTTTTTTCCATTTTAACGTTCATGATCGTGAACGAAGAAAAAGATTACGTGACTCGCATTTGTTATTGCGCGAATCGAATAGGCGAACAAACAAGTGATGATATAATTATCTATATTGCTCGAAGAAGCACCCTCCCCCCCCCCACTTAATAGCGCATTTATTTGGTTCTTTATTGGTTCTCATCGAGAACGCTGGAAAAGTATTTTGTATTGAAATTCAAATAGCATTTAAAAATATTTTTCTCTAGATATTATCTTCGCACACAAATATACAGTTTAAATTTAATATTAATTTTAAGCTGGTATTGTGCTTTCTCGGCGTTGCATATTTTAATGAGGCTCCGTCGCCTTTTGCTACTCTCTCTCTGTTTCTATAGTTATATTAATATTGATATATCAGCAGCATCGCATGCTAATTTGCATAAGAACATCGTCACAGCATATAAACGCGTCGACCAATGAAGCGCCCGACGTAAGCCGCTGTATTGTACTGTGAAGCTTATACCAGAAGCCTCATTGGCCGGAGACGCTTATACGCTATGCTCTTATGTAAATTTGCCTGCGATAGGCTTTAGCTTATGCTTTTACAGAAACACAATACTAAATAGCAGTTCTCCTGCTGATGTTTCGAATGAACGAGACAATATTTCTTGTCACAGAGGCAAAATAATTTTTCCTCTGATCGATTTTAATTGCTCAGCATTTCTTTTTATAATTTTCTATTTTCTCTACTGATATTGAGTTTCCCGAATTAACATTTGAATAAGAAAATGTTAATTATTTGCTTCAACAATATGAATATCTTCTTTGTTAGAGGATCATTTCATTAAATATATTAAATACATTTCCATGTGAATTAACTAGATTTTAATAATATTAAGAAATATTTTTCTTTGTATGTGTACATAAATTAATTATATTTATTATGATAGAAATGATAAGAAGCAATCTATAAAGAATAACTTCCTGCGCCTTTCTTATCGCCAAGAAAAGTGTTTTGCAAGAACGTCGAAAGAAAGAATACAAATTTCACAAACTGTGAAAGTGCTGCCGCTTGTAAGTTGAGAAATGTCTACGGTAACGTCACTTCGATTCGCCACGAGACATTGCTGTTGAGGCATCTGGAAAACTTGCGAATTAAGAGATTCGTCGACGACGCGGACGACGGGGGGGAAAGATCATTCGATTATTTCCAGCCATTAAGGGAACCCCTCCTCGTTCATCTCACTTCAGCGTCGCGAGGGGTAGAACTCGCAGCTTCTTTCCAAACTTTCGACATGAGTTTTACATTTCGCGCTCGGAGAAGGGTGAAGAGGTATCGGAAGAAGGGGTGGCAATAAGAGAGAACGAACAGGAGCGTAGATGGCGAAATCGAAAAACGGGAAAAGTGGGAGAAAGGTCTTCGTCGTGAATTCTTCCTCGCAAGTTGAAGGTGGGCTTGCGAAAGCAGAACATCCGACCCTCCGCACGATTGGTATTCCGGTCCGGTGCGCCAATATTGCGTTACCGAAACGCGTCATGCAAGCCGAATTCAAACGACTACGAGCGTGATGACACGAAGTCGCTTGTAAGTCACACCGCGGTACGTGTCTTTTAATTCGCGCTACCTTGCTCGAAATAAACATCACGAGATGAGCGCGATTGATACGTCACGTTCGCATACAGCCATTGTTTTCAATTGACGGAATTGTAAACAGCTTCAAGGACGGAAAATTTATTTTTTTAAAAACTATTAACTTTAGAATAATATAATCTATTAAGTATAAACGTTGTTTCCGACAAAATAAATTCATTTGCGTAATTTTATGTTATCTTAGTTATTATTATTTTATTTTCCAAGAATTGCGCAGAAATTTTATCTGAAAAAATATTTCATGACACAAAGGATCGGCCAACCAATTAACTAATTTTCATTCGATTCTATTTCCGGTTATTCTCCGCGTATCAATTCTGGGGGATTTCGATTATTAAAAGGACATCAAAGCGGAAGTGAATTGCTATTGTTACTCATTTTTAACGGAAACGGAGCGAGAGAGAGAGAGAGAGAGAGAGAGAGAGAGAGAGAGAGAGAGAGAGAGAGAGAGAGAGAGAGAGAGAGAAAGAGAGTTAAACAGCATTACACGCTGGCGTCTACCCTGAGGGCGGACATCACAGAGGGTGACCTCGCGCCGATGAAAATTTTCAAAGGCTCGACATCGATGGGCGCTCGCTCGCGCGCGCGCGCATCAGAAGCGCGCTCGGCAGGACCCTTTTCGTAATTTCTCCCATCGCACGGGCGCGGAATCAAGTGTTTGAGATTATGACGGTGGCTCCGGTCACGTATTTCATTAACCGTCATGCCGACGGTTCGGGGAGTTCAAGGGCGAGATCTCCGGCGACGAAGGGTGCAGGTATCTGCGAAATATGTTTGCTTTGCGTTACATCCCTCGGGATGATCCTGTTATAATTATGAATGTCGTTGTTGTTGCCGTGGTAAGTGTCGGATATCCCGTTGTCGGTTCCGATATTGGTTTCGTACGAAGAGCCAAAACGTCTGCGTTTCAATATCTTATCAATTGAATATTCTCTGTACTAAATCGATACCTTAAAACAATTGATGATTCCATTTTCAAATGGAAATAAAAAGAATGAAATATATTAACAATATTAAAAATAATTATTTATATAAAGATAAGATCCCATTATTATTACATAAATGAATCTTATCGATAATGAGATCAGTTTAATTTAATTACGGCGATAATCATTCGTATATAAATTAATGAGCGATTTAGATAAGAAATTTATTTATCAAGACGTAAGAAATATTTCTTCATCTAAATCTGTATCGAGAAGCCGGTGTAAATCTGCGGCGGTATCGACAGACTCGTTTGCGGCTACACGCTGTGCCGCCCCTTTGAAACGAGCAACGACAGATTGGTATTACCATATTGGGAAAGGGACTAGACTCCTTATTTCCCTATCCTTTTGCCACTGCGGGAGAGAAAAAAAGGAAAAAGGGAGAACGATCGACCTCTTTCTCTGTCCTTCCGCAATAGGCGTCTCGCTTCTTACCACGATTCCGCACTTCGACCGCCTTTCCGTTCCGTTTTCTCTCTTTCTCTGTCTAACCCTCGATACATTCCTCTGCGCTTTCTCTTTCCGTGAGCCTCTCATCTGCCCCTTTTTCCATCTCGAGCTCATCCGATTCTCGTCCACGAAGATTTCAATCTTGTTTCGCCGAGGCATTGACACGTTCTCATCTTCCTCCTGATTTTTTCCGTAAACTGCGGGACCTTCTTTCATAACACACGACCGTTTTTCCATCTCTTTCGTCGTCCGAGTTTCTGTTATGCGCCGTCGAAGCGAAGAAGGACAGACGATTTAGTGGCGTTTTCTATATCGATCGCTCACGACACATCAGCCGCAGGCTCAATTCGGGATCCTCGGCAGCTTCCGCAGGAAATTCGTGAAACCCACCTCCTGAACAACCCTCCGATTTTCCCGCCATCATCTCCCTTTCCCTCAATTCTCATCGATACTCGATATCTCGATATCAATCGACGGCCGGCTGCTGCGACCATTTAACCATAGGCCGAGCCCTTTTTAAAGCATGGTCCCGCTTGGGCCGGGCCCAAACGTTGTTTTCCGGCGCAGTAAAAGTCTTTTCCAGTCTATGAATACATTAAGAGCAAACAAAGGACCACCTTCCATAATCTCGTGACCCCTTCCTTTCTCTCTGCGTCTTTCTCCTCGCTTTTCATTCTGGAGATGTTACACGCGTTTATTAAACCCGGCTCGCCAACGCGCTTTCTTAAGCACTTTACGAGAACCTGGCCGATCTCTTCGCCCTGCGCCCTGTAAAAGCTTGACGCGTTCCACCTCTTTCTCTCGTCGCAGTATTATTACGAGACAGACGTAATTAAAATCGCGTTTATTCAGTTATCCTATAGCTGTATCGGCATTAAAAACGCGAGTAATTAGTAATAAATTAGAAATAATTATTAGAATCAGTTTAAGATGTCGATTGCCAAGAATGTAGATCAAAGATCAAATCAATATTTTTAACAATATTTAATGATAATATATTATATAAAATGTATATAAATTATTTGTTATATTTCTTTCCAGACCGAGATCTGTTCGAGTGCTCTTACAGATGTAATTCACGCGGTCATCAATGGAACGGATGGATGCCTATTTTGTTTTGGACATGCTGGGTTGGGTAAGTTTAAGTATCTTCACGATAAAATGTAGCATTTTTTCTTAATTTTATAGATCTAATTAATAATAGTAATTTTCATAATTTTATTTAACGTCTTAATTATTTTATCTCCTTTATGAAACAATATCTTGCGAGATTCCCTATTTCCTTTTTAATAAGCTATCCTATTTTACATAAGATGTAATTTTATTTCCTCATCAATTCACGACTGTGCAAAATCTGTCAAGGCAAGTCATAAATAATGATACGAAATGGAAATATATATATTTCACAGAAAAATTTTATCTCGTAAAGTAACTTTATCTCTGTTAAATAATGTATCGCACTACTATGTTACATAACATTACACTATTTATTTGATATCACCATGATATTTGTTCGAAAGCAATTAAACGTTGCAACTGGACAAATTCTGAATTTTATCTGAAACAAAAAATTCATAATTATAAAATAAAGCGATTTGCAAAATTATATATATAATATTAATACATATCTGCATTATGTTATTACATAAAAATCAAATCAAATAAATAATATCTTACATTAGATAAAAAAATTAATGAATTATTTGAATCAAGATTTTAAATTGTTTATATGTATGTATCGATGACTTTTTTAGGACTTTCTCAATTATTAAATAGATATTCAACACTGTTTTATACATTTTCCTTGGAAAATAAAATACACGAGCGTATTGATATATGATATTCTCTCTTGAGGGAAGTGTCGCGAAAATTTTTTATTTAGGCGGTTCTTCCTTCGTTCACTCGATTTCTCTTCGTCGTGCTGCCGCAAGGTAGGCACCCAGTAGAGGCGCAGAGTTGTTTTACATTTTAAGTAGTGATATCGAGTTTGCATGCAAATGCATGATTATACGTGGAAAGTGCGTGGAAAAGAGAATCCTCGGGTGGTAATGTCAGTGCTGAAAGAGAGTGAAAAAAGGGAAAGAACCGAGGATAAAGAAGAATAGAGGAATGAGGAGTGAGAAAGAGAGACCGGAAGGAATAGCGATAATGTATGCCACTGGAACACACTTTCTCCCTCGTACTTTTCGAATTTTAACGTAACACAACCCGAAAGACTATCATCGCGCTCTTTTGTAGCGAAAACAATTTTCAGATTAACGGAAAACATTTTACAAAATGTATGTTTTGAAAAAGATTATTATAATAATTGAAATATATATTTCCATTTTAACAAAATGCAATATTTAAATGCGTATTTTACGAGTTTTTATAAAGTTTGTGAATAAATATTTAAGAATTTATATACAGTGAAAATATTTTTATTATTTTTAATTGGTTTTATCTAATTTAAATTTCTTATTTTTGATATAACTTTTTACTTTTTTAATTTATTGTCTTGATTATTTTTAGTCTAATATCTATCTAAAATAATAGTATCTATCGGCAACAATAAATTCCTTTTACAATTACGATCGTAGATGTCAAAATATTTTTGTCATCGATTAATTAAAACAAATTTTAAAATACGGTAAACTTCTTTAACTGACATCATAACTAATTAAACTTCATGGAATATTTCACTGAAAAAATTTTGACATTATATTTTTATATATTTTTCTGAAGAAATATTTAGCATACAAATAAATACATGGAAATGTATTTGGATACAGATAATATTAATTAAAATTATAAAATATTTACAACTAAATCGTTTTACGATTCTTACGTAATATTACATAAATACTAAGTAGTTCTTTTCGATAATCATTCATTATTTTGAATTCACCTGAATAAAATAATAGAGCACAGAGAAACGCTATTTCTAAAATTTACTTTATCGTCACATAAATTTACAGTTTCCAAAGCGCAGTCGTTAGCTGGCTTCCATCGTTCTTGGACCGATACGGTTTCATAATTCCGCGACGCATTGAGAAATTGTCGACTCTCAATGCCAAAGTTCGCGTAGTCGTGCGGGATTTCTCACAACGTGGAAAAGGGGAATCGATAAAGTCGAAAATAAAATAAAAGGAGGCGCGTCGGAAAGATAAGAACCTAATGGCCATAGACAAAGAGCTACGTAAAAGGAAGCCAAACGAATTCGCGCAGCATCTTCCCTCTCTTTTTCGAAAGTACTTCAAGCAAGTCTACAAGCAAACTGCTTTTGATCATCGCTACGTGAACGTTCTCTTCCTCTCGCATTCCCACTCTCTATCATTTTCCTCACTCTCTTCCAATTCCTCTTCTCTTATTCTCTCTTTTATTTCTTTTTATGTTTTATAATTCTCTTCCAACTCTTTACACCATCGTCTTTCGACACAAAAAGTAAAATATTATAGAAAAAAAGAGAGAAAGAGAGAGCGATTATAGAATATGAAAGGATAAGTAAAGCAGGATATATAAAAAAATCAGAACGAAGACTAAGTCTATTTGGATCTATGAGACAAGAAAAAAAAAGATACGCACGGCAAGGGCAACCGAAGCAGCTCAGCAATTTTTAAAATGACTAACACACGTCTTTTATTTCACGCGAAGCAATCACCGATGAAATCAAATGCATTGCGCTCGCGCGCATTCATGTCTACTATTCGCAGTCTGGGAAATTGTGTGTAAAGACTGTGCGTAGAAGCTATGAAAGAAGAAAGGTGGAGAAAGACAAGAGAGAGGGTGTCGAGAAAGGAAGGCGAGGGATGAGAGAGATTTACGCTTTCAAAGCAACGGGACTCTTACTAAGAGACAGAGGACGCAGATACATACATAAGGTTACATATATGTATAGATATAGCAACGACAATGGGCCCGTTTGTACTTTGTAGTGCGTTCCTAATTACCCCGCGCGTGCGGACCCTACACTGCGGACACCCCGCCGAAGCCTTTGAGATCGCGGGAGAACCGTAAAAGTGGATTATGCAACGACAGCGAGGGGAAGAAGCACGCCTGTTCGATGCACCGAGATTTCTCTCTTGTCCTTCTCTCAAAAACACAGGGCTTTGACAATGATAATCTTGGTAAACGATTCAGTCAAAGAAATTGCGCGTAACACGCTTCTCTGGTTTCGGTTCTACGCGGTCGAGAAAGGATTTATCTGATTTTTTTTATAATCTCACGTGCACATAAATTCGTACAATTCATGTTATTTAGGATTTTTTTTACAATTAATTATATAATTTAATAGCCTATTAAAAGTTAGACATATAGAAAATTAGAAATAATAATTACTTGAAGACTATGAAATTGGCACTCGGAAATGCGAATTTTTATAAGATTCAGAAAATAAATGAAGAACGATACGAAGATTGCAGTAAACATGCAATTCCTTCCATGCGATCTGTATTGGCGCTGATGCTTTTTCGTGTATAACGAGGTATTTGAGCGGAATTTTAATTATCACTCGCGTCCGTTTCAAAGTATCCTTATGCGGGAGTGTTATACCGATCGTCTGAGAATGCAGCGGCTACCGCTTCGTTTTTCTACCTCGTCGTCAGCGACCTCGTGAATCTCGCGGCGGCATAGCATGAATTCTTGCGGAATTTTTGCGGTTCGACCGCTCGAATCTTGTCGGTGGAGCGCGAATTCTTCGAAGTGGAATCGTTGAAAAGTTCCCGAGACGCAAACGCGTTACCGGCGAGATAGGCCGACCCTTTCTTTCGCCGCGTTTCTAATTAAATAACAACATAATTCACCATTTTACATTAAGACAATTAAATAACGTTTAAGATTCAACGGCGGCTGCTGCTTTTCCATTACTCCGCCATCGCCGACGGGGCTTCTCTCCGCCAGGATCTTACGCCTTTCGCTTCAATCTCTCGTCCTCCGTATCGTAACCCTCCTGCCATAAGTCGTCTCTCCGTTCTCATCAGACTGTTTTATGATTTTAATAAGAGCTCTTTTATTTCTCTGTCAACACAGTAGAGCGTTTGAGCTCGACTTTCAATTTCGCCGAAAACTTTCGTGCTAAAATTTCGCACAGTACGCGCACTGTTATCGCAAGTTTGCGCTGAAATTGCCGTCGAACACGCAGCTGAATTATTTTTTATTGTGCAAGTTGTATGTACTTCGTTAGTCATTTGAATGAATTAATTTTTCATATTTGTTTCGCGCGAAAAACAAAATGACGGTCGATCATTTCGTTGTCCATAGTCTATTTCGATATAATCGCCGGTTGTCATTCTAGCCGTTACGTTGTCGTCCACTAAATAGTAAACAAATTAAGCGGCCCGCTCGAGCTCGACCGCAAATCTGGCATCGCAATTATTGCACCCAGCCGGGGCTCGCGCGCCGGCCGTATACGTAAATAGGATTTTCGAACTCATCCATGTGAATTGATTCGTCGCGACACACGAGGGGGAAAATTGCGATTATGCCAATCAACAATGAAGCTTGTCCACATACCAGTCGCACCAGCGGCACGGTTACGGGCGTTAATTCGATCCCTACGTCAATAAATCTGTCAGTCTGGCAAGAATCATTCGTAATATTAGCTTTGATCCATCATCGCTTCTATCGAGAATATGTAAATATCGGACTTCTCTTGTGTTACCTCTAAATATTTTATCTCGATAGCTTTTAATTGTATAGATTATAGACTCTTAATTATAACTATACAGTATAGAAAAAAATATTCGGGAACGTATATTTAAATTGTACGAGTTTCATAGAATATGAATAAACGGCCAGTATAAGCGGACAGTGAACTAGTTATAATTAATTCAAATTGTGGTGAATAATTTTCGTCTACACCATTTGCATTTACATTGCACGTTTAAACACTGAATATCGCTGCCTCCAACATGATCCCACGTTTACATCGCCTATAATCAGCAAGCATCCACCATGTTTAACAAATTTCTTCGCTCTAATTTAGGTAAATCTCATACCATGTTGGGAACTCCTGAGGCCGGTCATACACTGGGCGCAATTCCCTGTGCTATAGCGTGGCTCTTCCGCGGAATTTCGGAACAACGACAGAGAACCGGCGCTAGGTTCAGCGTTAGGGTCAGCTGCGTGGAATTGACCACCGGCCAGCAACAACTGAGGGACCTGCTTGCGGCGCACGCCAACGGTAAGTAATCTTCCAATTAGTCGAAGTATCCTCGCGTGAAGAAGACCGAACTTTTCGTTGATGTTTCTTTGCTCCTAACCAATTAACGTTATCCACTTAGCGCCAATTTGCTCTATGAGAGATAGCTCCTCAATAAATTACAAATAATCTATGTGTATAGTTTGGACAAAATTTGGAAAAAAATCCCTATTATACATCTAGATAAAATTACTTAGAATAAAAATAAATTATATTTTTATAGATACTTTAACAGGAAAAACATACATAAAATTACGAAAAAATAAACTAAAAAAAATAAACAATTGCAACTACTCAAACCGATTATACATCGTACCAATTATATTGTAATATTTCAATTATTTGATACGCACTTTATACAATTTCAGTAATATGGCATCTTATTTGATGACTTCAAATTAAAACGCAGACTTGCGTAGCTTCTCATTAAAGAAACTTGTGTGCCCTAAGAGCCACTTGTCTAGAACCATCCCCCTTTTTAAGGAATAAGATGGGAAGTGCGGTTCTCTTTCGAGACAGAACCGAATCTAATCTCTAGAGCACGGCTAAAACTTTCTCAAGCGCTTTCGCTTTCCTACGATAGACAGTTTAGCATTTCCCGCAATTAATTCGATGTTTCAAACAATGCGGCCAGGTACAATCGTTTAGATTAATTAACGCCGTGATAGCGCGCGGTAGGTAAATTGTATCATCGTGACGACGCTGTATTACATCCGGTGTATAATCCTCACGCGGTAACTGAATTGATTTACAGATCACGATTCTAATCGCATCCAAACGCACGAAGAGTCTCACGTAGATAATCAGAATTAATGCACGCAACAATGATTGTTATTGACTAATATATACGTTCATCTCGATCCTGTTGAAGCGTTTAAGTTGACTCTAATTTGAAGCAAATAGCAGACTTCGTACAAATTATTCCATTAAAATATTACGGACATGAAAGATTCTACGAGAAGTATCGTGATTTCGAAAACGATATATGATAAAACGAGCGTTTTACGTTGCACGATATCAAAGTATCTTACGATGCAATCTAGTAAGTCGACGCTGTAAAATATTCATTTCGCCCTCCAGATTGTCAAAAGAACAGTCAAGGGCATCCCTATGAAAATAGAAACGTTTCATGGCTGTGATCGAGTTTAAAGACACAGTACGGTCAGGCCAGAGTCATGTCGCATATAGAATTTCGTACGGAAATTGCAATAGCTCGCACGTTCCATTTGCCTGATGCGCGCACTCGGCCGAGTCGACCTCCAACGTCTCTGAATCGACGGGAACTAGTGGTATGGCCGATGCTCGAAAGCACGAAACGTCGAAATTGTCCTGTCTCGGCTGAGAGTGATGCGCGGAGGATTCGGCGGTAATATGCAGGAAGTAGGATGAGACTTGCTATTGGCCACAATTTGGTTTCGTCTTCACGGACGGACGAGTGGACGACTTGGCCCGTAAAATTGAAGGACAGGATTATTTCCTCTCTCTACATATTGACCACCACCCTTGCTACTTCCTCCCTTTTACTTTTGTCATTCCCTTCCTTTTGTCAAGACTCAAAAGACTCATTGAACTAATAAAAAGCTATTTCCTTAGAAGATAAACTGCTACGGTATATTTATAGGGATGATAGTCGAAGATCGTCGAGGACATTGCTCTGAAATTAACTAGATTGTCTGTCCTGAAGCGTCTTTCTTCGTAAAATGGAATATATAAATTGTAATATCTCTCGATGTCGAACATTTCACGCAAATTATGATTTATTTATATAGACTAAACCTACAGTTTAAATAAATATTTATAATCAGATTTTTCATATTGTGCATTTTAATATTCTATTACACTTCATAATACATTCCAATTATATTACATCGTTAAAAAAGATAGAAAGTGTCAAAATTGATTAATTTTTCATCTATCTATGTTTCAAATGATTTATGATTCAAATTTTCAGAGTTTTGAGATTGTAAATCATGTTGCGAGACTCCTAGAAATTTTACAGTCATAAAAATTAAGATATAAATTACTGAATGTTTCAAGAACGCGCGATGCACGTATTCTATGTAAAACTCGCGTCAGACTTGTCGTTTGCATGTTGACTTAACGCGCCATGCAGCTTTCTTCTTTTCTCTGGTCTCTAGACTAATTAAAATGCAATGGAAATAATTTTCCAGCTTATTAAATAATTCATATCTATAGAACTATCTCGTCTTCGCAAATTTATTCTTTAGCCACCTTTTTCTTTCTCCTTCCTTATCTCATCTTTTGTCTTTTCCTTTTTCTACATTTTATTTCAACATATCAATGGCGTAATATTTAGAGAGGTCATTTATAAAAGAACTTAAGAGTCTCTTCACTCGGAATACAAAATAAAGAATTTTATAATTTTGAACAATAATATACGATAACACACAAATTAAAAAGATAAAATATAGAATAGGTGCAATTTTAATTCTTCAATTCTTTCTTTTTCGTACTTGTCTATACATATATCTTTTTTCTACTTTTCTCTACCTGTCTTTTTTTTTCTTTCTCTCTTGTATCTTTTTCTACCTCTTTTCAGTCTGCAAGGACATTAGTTACGCCAGTGCCGGATGCTGCAAGCGCGTTCTTCGCTCGAGATTTAAGTCGAGTAGCAGTACCCTCCAAGTTCGCGTTTCCCCCAGGGAACTTGATAATCCCCGCCCGGTAATTATTTAAAGTTTTCGACGTCTGGATCTTACGCGGGTGCCGCCGACGAAAAGGGGAGTGTCTCCGAGCAAAGGTTTACCTTTGTTACTTCTAACTGTATGCAATGGAATATTTAATTAAGCTTACGCCCTAATGCAATAATTGAGGCAACTTGCGGTGGAATATTTAACACTTAACCAAGCTTAAAACTAGAATAGAGCTACTTCTTCTCGCCAGGTGTTATAAATGAATACGTTCGTAAATGAATAACTTGGCTCTCTATTGATTTAGGTCCGTTGTTATAGTACGCTATCTATATAAAGTCCTTCAATATAATTTAAAAAGCGTGTTAAATATTAATGTTATAAATGTCAGAGAGCTCTTTTTTCCATTAGTATATGAATTAATAATGTGTAAATGTCGAGTTGACCAAATGGTTACTAAAAGCATATTTATTAGTTTATTATATTCCACAATATAGGAATTCATATTAAATTTTAGATAGCTAAAAAAAATTATCATACAGACAGTAAATAATTATCGTTGTAGAAAAATATTAAAAAAAAAAGAAACAATTTTGGATAATTATTCCATTACGTCACTGATTATTTAATAACGTAATTATTTCGTGACATCCGGTAGTTACTTGCAATTGAGCCAAATATTTACAATAACGTTGTGGGATAAATAATAAATACGCCAATGAATGTATTGATTGGCCGTATGCGTAATACCACATAAGCATGAGAGAAAACCGATAATATACACTCGCTTAAATATATTATAATTCGATATCAGTCCGCGGTGTCTACATAAAGATTTTCTCTCATATGACAACAAAATAATTTCCGAGGGTTTCGCCATATAGATATAAATCATTAACCGAAGTAAATTGTTTCCGCGCAGGAAAATAATAGACAGGACGATTCAGAGTTATTTTTTAATTATTTTTTTCAATTTTATCACTACATTAAAAATATATGATTACGCTGCGAGTGATAATTTAGCATTAATGACAAAGAAATATACATTAACGTTCATAATTCTCTTGAGAATTTTTCTTCTATTTATAACTTTCATATCCATAAATTGATTAAATACATAAACAAAAAGATTTTCATCAATGTTTAACAAGAAATTGGAGACATAATTTTTTTTTTTTGTAAAATAACAAAACTTTGACTTATGTATAATATTAAATTATTAAAAATATCTCATCTTTTCAATTCAAATCTTTTTTCCCCATTGAAAACAATATTAATATCTAATAATTTTTTTTTACTAAGAGAAATGAACTTTGAATCACTCTATATGATCCCCCCATGTGTGGTGAACAGAAGATTCCCTTGAATCGTATTCATTTTAATCGGCCGTATGCATATCAACGAATGGCGCGGCAAGCAGAACAAGAGAATCGAGAATATTTCTCGCTCGTATTCCTCCACTCACAACGAGAGAAGGCTTGTGATAATGCTCACCATCCGTTATTGTTTTATATATTTTTCCCACATCGGTCTCGCAGAGATAAGGAAGAGAGTAGAGAATAATAGAGGAGAAACAAAACATCCGTCACACGTAGCTTTTAACGTAAAAGTAAAGAACGGGGAAAAAATACGTAAAAAAATGCAAGGATGAATGGAAGAAAAGTCGAACATAAAATACGACATAAGATAGAAGAAGCTTTTCGCGCGTTTTGCATTCCGCGCTTTCTTGATTGCACAGAACATACATACACATATATACGTACATATTCTCTTTATTGTATTTGAATGAAAAATCACTGTTCGACTCGAGATGCGATCAATCTATTTCGAGATAAAAAATACGAAGCAAGAGAGAGAAGGAGATAGAGAGTGAGTGAATGAGTGAGTGAGTAAGTGAGTGAGTGAGTGAGAGGGGGGGGGGGGAGAGAGAGAGAGAGAGAGAGAGAGAGAGAGAGAGAGAGACAGAGAGAGAGAGAGAGAATGCTCAGTTGGAGAAACAGTTTCTAAAATGGACATTAATACTTATAATAATAAAATAATTTAAAAGTATTTCATCATAAAGATGGTTAAAAATCCTTCAACTATTAATACCTCATAATTTTCTTTAAATTGATATTTTATTTATTTATTATATTATTCATATAATTTTTTATTTTAACAATATCTTGAACTAAAATCTTTATATTGCAGACACTATCATATTTTTGACAATGCTAGGGCTAGTTTCAAAATCAACCGAAGACTATTCGTCACTAAGCCGACTATCGTGAGTCCCATGAACGATTACACGAATTGTTTGTTAATACTCAATTTGGCTGCTAACCGTCGTCGATCGGAATACTCCCAATACCAATAACCGCGATACCACATCGACTCGATAGCAGAAAGTATAACAGCTCGATAAACTATCAGCGTTGCCCCTACATCCCTTGTTTCCTGGATTTCGATCAAACGATTTCTAAACCTATGAATAACAATCACGATATATCATAGCAGAACGATATATCATAAATCAATATAAATGTAGTTACAATAATATATCCACTCTTTCTATTTCCGATTAATTTTACACTAAATTATTCCTTAAATATTAGTGTTCATTTTTTAAAATTATCTAGCTACTAAAAATATTTATTAATAGAATGACTAAAAATATATATTAAAGATGAAATATATCATCTATATCGTAATAGTAGTAGAATACACTATAATAAAATCAATTCAGTTCGTCATAATTTTCTATGTTTTGTATTTTATTCAAATTGAATTTTTTAACTTAGAATTTGGTTTAATTGCATTTCAGAGTTATAATTTTATATGACAGACTAAAGATCATCACAATCGTAACTCTGGCAGTTTGCCATATACCTGAGCCACAAAAGGCGGGCGCCGTTAAAGTGCGGAGTGGCAGAGCAAGGAAGGCGTGTCGTTCCCGAAATGGCCGTAAGTTTTCCTTCCCTACGGAGAAGTCGGCCACGGTCCATTGCCCAGCACCATTCACTCGGAAGCCACCCGGTACATGAGACAACGGTTTTCTTTAATTGCTCACTACGAAATAGATCCGGCAGCCTATCCCCTCGTAAAAGTTACGGGAACGCTTGCGGTGAATTATCTCACGGCGGAGAAAGAGACTCACGCTAAATTTGGCAATTGTTAAACATACCAAAATAAAAATAAATATATAGTTAGTGGAAATTAAAATCTTACAACACTTTAAAAAAAAATTAAAACGTATAGTTTAATATGTAATGCAAATAATCTGATATGAGCAAAAACGATAAAATAGAAAATAAATAAATCTTTAACAAAATATCCAAATTGTGAATATGATGAACAAATAAAGCAAGTTACAACTACTTTTCAAAGGAAGAAGCGATAAATTCGCGGCATTAAATCAAAAGTGTAGTTTACATTAAAAGTTTTCTCGACGAAACTTCCCGTCGGCAGAAAAATAAAGTTAGTGATTAAACGAGCAGCTCCGTATGTATTACAGTCAAAACTATTTTTATAAACTATATTATAAAACGAAAATGAAAAACATGTTCCTACGAAAAACTAATCGTGTCTCTCCAGAGAAGTGTTTCTTCGGGATCCCTTGATTTCTGATTTCAGCGATAAGCGATAATTATTAGCCCATTAATTTCGGTCTCTTTCACTTGCAGCGAAATGACGGCACTTTTGTTAATCCTTTCACGTCATATCCGCATCGTTTGTCTCCTGAGAAGAGTCTAATACTTATTTCAATGAATGTAGATACGCCAAGCATGTAGATCTTATCCTTTGCTACTCCCAATGAACACCGACTCTCTCCACTTTAATACATGATCCGAAGGTTCGTTAATTTTCTTCTGCCCTCCCTTCGCCTCTCCTTCTTCGTCGCCAAAAGACCGGCGATATTGCACATGAACACACTCGGTGTCCTGCGATTCGGGCATTGCCTTATTCTCGTGCAGGCACGAGAAGGTCCCCTTGTAGTCGATATATCAATCTTGACACTTTCGGAAAGCCGGCCGCGGCGTGTCTCTATAATGCACTCTTATGTAGCGAAGTGAACGAAGAAATAAGAATACTTTGAGTGATGTATGATACTTTAACGTGAAACATGCTCTTCGAGTTATCATCTGTCGAATATTACTAAGACGATGTTACGTATTCCTACCTGATCAGTTATCTATGCACTTTATATTCTCGTATGACAGGTATGTAGGTACATTGACCGTAAACTATTTGCGAGCAATATGATGAATTGCAATTAAATTAGAATTACTATAAACATCAATTTCCCGGGAGTCACGTTGTATAATATAAATTCTATATTCCGTATCGTTGAAGGAAAACCTTAGGGAACTCGTGTCAATGACCGTGATGTCACTTGTCTCTCTGGAGAGTCCATGAAATGAAAGTGTTTCAGGATATTAAACCGTCTGAAACCCGTAAGACGTTATTAAACCGTAAAGGACAAAATTGCTTTGTTCCAGAAAGAGGTACATGCATAATTCTATTCCCAGTTCAAATTCTATGTAATACCTCGTCGATTGAATATATTTCAAAGAACAGGAGCTAACAAATTTATCAAGATATTTAAAATAGTAGTATTATTATTCATAATTCTTTCATAAAGAAATTAATTTTTTTATTACATTCGATTTCTTATAATGTTAATAACGTTATAATATGATTGTGTCATATATTTTAATGATTTAACTCACTATTGTTGTTGGCTTTGTGATAACTAACGAATTTTTTAAGACATTTAAAACAATAACATTATTCTTAATTTAATGCATTTTCCTTAATGTTATTTATGAAGATCTTAATAATTTTATCACACTCAATTTTCTGTAACATTAATAATCTTATAATATGGTGTCTAGCACATCACACATAGTCTAACAATCTAATTCTGTTGCTTTTGTGGGCTTTAAAGTTTACAGTTAAAAGAATTAGCATTGTCCAATACTTAACTTCTGAATTCCGATGTAATATCGACCGTTTTTAATAATGATTCAAGCGAATGAAACTGTCCCGAAGGGCTCTGATTCATAACGATACATCATGCGTGCTCGGGGCGAGAAACTTCTCGTGGAAATATTGCGGAACTCGGGAAACAAGTCGCGTACCAACGCGCAGCCGGCCGTCCGGAAAGGCGAAACAGATTTCCTTTACTGCCCTTCTGCCCCAGCGACGACGAGAACCGTTACGATCGAAGGGATCCGGGCACGGAAACTGTATTCGAAACGCGTCGAAAAACGATTTATTCAGAAAGAGGGTGGAGGACATTTCCTTTCTCGAACCTCCCGCGACGCTACGAATGGGCGTAACAATTGCTCTAAGCTGAAACCGCATCTATTACGCGTCTCTGTGCCAGGATGAAGGTGCTACTCGCAGATCACTTTTCTTTGCTACATTTCGTTCTTCGTTTTCCCTGCTGCGAGCTTCACGTCGTAACTGTCGACGTCGCGGACTCATCGTCGTCGCCTCCTTCTTCGCGGTACTTCTACACCACAGGGCACAGATGCCGGTAATATTACATCCTCCCGGCCCCTTTTATGGATATTGCTATGCTTCTGCACCGTACTTCTATGCTCGTGTCTGTGTGAATTATTATACACGAGCGATATATATATATACACTCCACATATATCCGTATAACGTCGGCTAGACCGGGCCGTCCTTATTATTACCTCGATGTGTAGCCTGTCGTGAATTTCGGGGTATCATGTTCCAGTTGCGAAGTTTAAGCTTTGTTTCGAGCATTTACGTCGACTCTTGGTCAAGGAATCAGGAAATTTATATGAGATTAGAAGACTCTCTGTGTATAATAACTGTGTAATAATAAAACTCTGTTTTATAAATTTGTTATAGACATATTTTTTTATATAATTTCTATTCATTTGAAACTATAATAACATCGTATCGAAGAAATTAATCTCTTTCTTATTATTTTGTCTTTCTTTAAAAAAAGATATCAACAAATGGCTGTCATCTAAATCATAAACCAAGAATTTAAAAAATTTCCCAAAGTCAAACCAGAAGCACGTGTCGACGTATTGACAGCGAATTTACTTCTAACTATTAAAGTAGTGTACTAACTACTTTAACAATTATCAACTTTTTCCATTCTTTATCACAACGACTTAATATCCGCCGGTAAAACCGCGGACTTATTCGGACTACTTTATGCGCCTCATAAATATTAATATCTCTCTTAATCCGGATTCTTACGAAGTCCCGCGAAGTCTAGCGCTATCACTCACCTTCGCGCTTCTATTATTAAGGGCTTTTGGTATATCGGGATCCGTGGAATTATCTAAATTTCTACAACAGGCACGCACTATCGTCGATCGACGCGAATATTTCGATGTCGCTCCTCTCTCTCCTTTCGCCTCGCTCTCGCTTTCGTCGGATACGCCTCGTCGAATTTCATTATCGAACATCTACTACGGTTAAGTTGGTTCCTCGGGACTTCGCAAATTACGGAAATCAAGGGGGCTCCGGTAAGTCTAGAGGATACTCCCGCTTCCTGCTTTCGCGCGTGCTCCTTGTTCCCTCATCGCCCGCTCAACTGCTCGACGAGGCAACTAGCTCAAACTGTATCTCTCTCGTCTAATATGATCGGAAATAGTCGAAATCAATCGGTCGATGACTCAACGGAAGCTCGGGTGGAATTCGTTTGCCGGGATGCTCGTGCGAAGCTTGGCGGCCATTTCCTCGGCGCGATATAAAAGAACGGTAAAAGGTTTCCGGCAGGAACAGATGTGAAAAGTCGCAGACGGCCTGGCGGAAATAAACTGCGGCATATGTCGCCGCGCACTGTTCTTATCCTTTAACGTTCCTGCCTTTGCGTCCTTTACGATGTTGCGTCGATGGTAGGAGACGAGTTTGCGCCTGGCAGTAAAAGGCTAATTGGCAATTTGCAAACGTGGGTAAGGTTATCTAAACACCGTATAAATACTGTATAAACGCCGTATAAACTACGTCCAGCGTATCAGTCGTAGTACCTCGAGTGAATAGGGAACACCACATAAAAATAGATGCGCGAATAGTGGAGACCAACGGTGAGGTGAGATGAAGTAATTTCGGACGGACGAATGTGCACGGTTCCGGATATAAAGCTAGATGGGTATTCGAGAAGCATTACTCGAATTAAATTTTCGTCCGTACAGGTGCCTTTATGGATCTCTCGCATCTTGCGAACATGAAAGGAGTATATTGTCAAACGGAATCCTGCTTTTAACAATATTTATTTACGTTCCTTTCAGCTATTTTTCAGATAAACTTTTCAGCCACGAGACGCGCTTATATCCGAGAATGTTATTACTCAAATTTTCGTATTACATTCCACGAAATGTTCATATTGTTCTACAAGCAAATAATCTTAAATGTAATAGCTTTTTCCTGCTTTTTCATCCACGACTCTTCCAATTTATAGAGTGCGGGCGTTTCCTGATCGAAAATCCGCATGAATTCGCTATCGCAACTTTTTACGAGCATTCTTATAGATCGCTACGGATTCCGGTGCAACGGCGCGAAGAAATCCTTAGTCTGCATTTTCAATCCACCCTCGCGCATGGGACATACGGTCTCAAATATTCCTTCGCGAAAAACGACGTGAAAGTGTACGGTACGAGCGAGATATTTGTGACTGCCGCTTTCTTTCCTTTGTTTCATATTTTATGGTTTGAGACATCTTTCCTGTACAATGAACGAATTTTCATATTTATATCGATTTTAGATATTTATTTTGCATTTATCTCCTACATGTAAAACATTGCACAATGTTTTCTCTACGTTAACATATGGCAGATAAGAGAAATAAAAAATTTCGCATTTCCTATATGAAATTTCTTGTTTATGATTTCTTAATTTTTATTTAACTTATTATTTCGCACTAGTACATGCGATCGCGATATTCACTATCATGTCAATCCGAAATAACTAACAGCTCGTGATGCTTTCTTCGGGATTTCCTCTAGAACTCTTTGTCGAATTAACTATCCTCTTAACTATCTTTCCCCGTCCATTCTTTTACAATCAGACTGTTTTATTCGCACGACAAAGCAACAACAATACAAAGATTACTTTGTCTGATTCGATCACCTGATCCACGAGCCCGTATTTCACCAACCTCGTAATTGCCCTTTTACGTTGATCACTATTTACTGTTATGTTTCGCATTACGTTGATTATTCGCATATAGGCCTGCTTATCGATCCAACGCGTATATGGAATGCATGATAAAGCACGATAGTGAGACGTAGATATCTCTTACGAGGTATCTTCCAACGTTTTATCGACGTCGTAATTCAGGACGAGGCATCCTGTGGATACTTCGAGCCTCGCTTCGACCGATTTAGTGCTTCGAGTCGTGCGCACCTGCAACTCGATTCCCGCTTGTCGCCCTGTCCTTCGCGGATATTATTTTCCCGCGAAATAATGGAATCAAATAAACGGAAAATGTGTTAGAAAACTTACGTGAACTCGGGACAGAACACACACGTAATGCATCTGTTTGAAACAGCAAAGAGCTTGGCTTTCATTATTTCTTTACGATTGTAATATTACAGATAGTTATTATACTTTCACGTTATATTACTAATAAAGTAACACACACCCGCATATATACACGCAGCATGTACATACATAGAGAACATATGAGATAAGAAAAATGTTAATAATAAAATATTAAAAATGTTATCATATATTAACTTGAAGAATTTCTGTTGCGAAAATAAAATTATGTTTCGCGACAGATATGAGATATTATGTAAAGAGATTCTCTGTGAAATCTGCATCGTATTTTCTTGACGATATATTATATTATACGAGACATAAAACTGCGAGATAAACGTTATGTAACACGGCGGTTCTTTTATTCTCAGACTCGGAACAATCGCCGGCTGTGTACCTCAGAGACGATCCGCTGTTTGGTACTCTTCAATTGCAGCAGCATAGCGAGCTCCGCGCACCGACGGCGGAACGCGCGGCATTCTATCTCGACGCGGCGGTCGCCGGTCGTCAACGGGAGGACGGCGATGCGCATATGCTTTACACGCTGCACGTGTACCAGTACAGCGTTGCTGGCAAAGGGGGAGGTAAATAATTCCATCTCGAAATCCTATTGCTATTCCGCTTTCCGTCTGAAGACGGAAATGTATATCGTGAAAAAGAGATTACTCGTAGCATCCTAAATGCTAATTACATGCATTTCCCTTGGCTATTTCGCAATTCAAGTAGATATGATGTTTACGTCATTTTCTCGCGTTTCTCTCCTTTATATATCGATTGATATTCAAAATAAGCGCTTCCTCAACTGTGCAGTTGCCGGCGGTAGAAGCCGGTTACACTTGATGGATCTGGGAAACTCGGATCGCGGGAAATCCTCGGGCGGAATTCCCCTTTCCGGTTTGGGCAACATTCTGCTCGCGATCTTCAATGGCCAGAAACATTTACCGTATAAGGAACACAAGCTGACCCAACTGCTGAAAGAATGCCTCGGCTCTCTGACTTGTCATGCGGCCATGATAGCTCACGTGTCACCCAACGCGCAACACTACACCGAGACATTGACCACTGTTCAATTGGCGTCGAGAATCCATCGGATGCGGCGCCGGAAGATCAAATTCGTTGGCAGCAATACACAGGGTACCGGAAGCGGCGGCAGTTCCGGCGAGGAAGCGGCTCGACAAAATAGCGAATGCGATCCGAGTTCGAGCGATCTGTCGGCCGACACCGTGATCTACGTTGGCCCGAGCGCCGACGATGCTACTGACGGCGAGCATCCGCCCGTCTACATACCCAGCTTAAATTCGGGTGATAATCGTTGCGCGATGGGAAGAGTGCTTCGCGGTTCTGCCGCTGAAAGACCGAGCAAGATACCGGAGGAGCGAAGTCCGGCTCACAAGTCCTCGAAGACAGTGAAAACATTGACGCAGACTGCGTCGAAGCAGACCTCACCGGCGCACAGCACAACGCCGAAGGCAAGTCCGGCCAGGAAAAACTCCTCGTCGAAAAACGCTTCGGCTTCCAAGATCAACGATTCACCTAGCAGTAAGATACCGGTAGCAGCGCCGAGTGGTGGCTCCGACGAGCAGTGGATAGACGGGCCAAGGATCTCGAAATCGAAGGTCGCGGAGGCGAGACACATGCTGAAGGATTCTCATCACAAACGAGAAACCTGGATCGATGGACCAATGCAATTGACCGGCGCCCCAGCGCTGCAACTGCACACGCATCAGCATTCCTCCGGTTATGGTTTCATGGACAGTCACAAGAAGAGCATGATCAGAAAGTGGGTAGAAAATCAATCGTCTCAAATACAACGAGCGAAACATTCCACGTCGCGACTCGAACCGTCGAAAATGTCTTCCGGCCAGTCATCCGGCCAGTTCAAGGAGCTGACTCAATTTAAAACCTGCAGCGGCGCGGACGACGACGATACGTCGTTGTCTACCGCGGAAAGCGATAGTTTGAAAGTGAACGAAATCGAGGACATAACTGAAAAACTGAGTGCCAAGCTGAATCTGCTTAACGTCAAATCTAATACAGATTCAGGATTAGATTTGACGGCTAGCCCAGTGATGGATGATAGTATCGAAAAAGGGAAACTTGATCTGCCGGATGACGAAGATGACGATGAAGAAATTGTCGTACCTCCTCCATTGCCATTGATTGAACCACTTAGCAACGGTGTCAGCCGAGAAGTATCCATGGAAAGTCTGAATCTATCGCACAAGGACATTGTTTTACCCTCCAGACACTCATTGTCCTCCGAGGACGAAATTTTGGAAATTGTTGAAGTAGAGGATTTGGAGCCAGTACCTATGCAGGACTCGTGTCTACAGGTGACCGAGGAGGACATTGCGCTCTGCATGGGTGAGAATCCGTTGCCCGAAAGTGATCAGGAAGAACATCCTCTAAGAATTCTTAGTCAAGAGAATCTCACCGTGGTATCAACTTTCACAGGTAAATAAAAATTTATTCATGCATATTTTTTTTCTTTTAAAACAATCAATTTTCTGAATATTTATATTTCAATTGATTATAATTTCTGAATATTTATATTGATTATATTGATTTCATATTGATTATAATTTACAATAATCATTTGTTGCGTACTTTTAATTTGCGAAGACTGAATAGTTTGATTTATGATTAGCTATAATTTTAACCAAGTCAATATAATAACTTTTGTAAATGTTTTTCTTTCACGTAAAACTATTTTAACTTTCGTCTCCCTACGATTGCTTTCGCAACGAACACTTGAACAAACTTGTACGAAAACTATTCTCCACGTCATCGCGAAATCGACTTTCCGATTAAAAGTACGTAATAGGCTATACGATAGAAAACAATAATTCACTTTCCTCGAAGAGAGAAACCCCGATGTAATTACACGTCGCTGTGTCCGTTCTTCGAACTCAAAGCGGACAGTTGCCTAGTATTATTTTCCTCCATCGTTCTTATCCACCAGGCGGCTTCTTGCCGCGGCAAGATATGAACTTGGACGAGCGAGAAATATAAGATAGAAAAATCATTTCCAGACTCCATGTCGGTGATGTCGGACACGGAGAGATACAGACCGCACTATCCACCGCCGGTCGGCGCGGGTGTTCTGCCCAGACCATACTTCGACCACGAAGACTTTCTCGAGCAAGAGACCAGGCACAAGTTCGATCAGTTGGCCCGCCTTCACGAGCTCTACCAAAGTAAACTCGCGCTCGCCAACGTTTCCAACTCCGTGACTTACCAGAGGGAAAATTCCTCCACCGTCAATGTGCGAGATGCTCCATGTAAGTTTCGCGATTTAATGTTCGGTCAACCGCGCGGGGACAAAAAGAAAGACGGACAAATATCTTTTACTGCCAGCAATGTCAAATCCCCTCGGAGATAGACATTCCCTATCCACTCGCTCGTTAGAATTACTCGCTTCATATCATAAGCTTTGTAATCACTTACAAGTGATGTTTGTCGTGTCGTGATATATTGAAAACAATTTCCATGAGATTTTATCATAGTTCCAAAACAAATTCGCTCGAACAAATAGCGTTTTTGCAATCCACTCTGATTCTTGATGATGAGTAAATTTGAGAAATCCGAAATACAAAATTGCAATACTTTAAAAAAATGAAAATCGATCACTCGAGTAGAGATAAAAAAAATCGTTTCTATAAAAAAAGTAATTAATTCTAATCAAGACACTACAGCCAGTTATTTACGGTCTACATCCAGTATAACATTAATGCAGGACAAATTCCAGCAGCGACCGTCTTCCATCCGCCGTCTCGCTGTCAGTCTTTATCCCTTTCGGATGTCTTGTTCAACGACAACGCGAGCAATCATGGCAGCATATACAGCGAACCCGCGTACATAGCCGGCAAACCCGATCAGGAGAAGATCTGCGATAATTGTCGTCAGAGCATGTCTAGACCCGCCACGGCCTCTTATTGGTACCCCAGCAGCGTCGCCCATCTCGCCAGTCCACGAAGATACTGCGGTAAGCTGGGTGATTGTAATATCTCCAGTCTGAGGCATCCGGATGGTGCATCGAATCCTAATCTAAAGGAGGAGATCGAAAGGATACCCGGAAACGGAGCGTCCGGCTCGGATCCCGAGGAGGAATACATTGAAGCAAAGAAACTATTTACGGCTGCCGAGAGATCTGAGAGAACAGTCACGGGAAAGTCTGACATTGAAGAAGATCTGAAGATTCAAGGTACGAATGCACTTCGAGTTGCTTTACGATTTTTTAGACATCTTATAAAGATTTGCACTAATTCGATATAAATTTGAATCCCATCCATTTTCTTATATAAATAACAGAATCGCACACTTGAGTAAATTTTCATTTTAGAATTAATAATTTAACATAAATTGACATTATATTTCCATGTTAAAGGCATGTAAACTGCACTGCAATTTATTGTATGATATTTCATATTTCAGGAGGTACGCCTTTGCAGCTACCAATGCCGTCTCCGGCGCCGTCCGGACGAATGCAACGCAAGATTCTTAGTCTTGGTTCTTCGTTCGGTTTAAACAAGGAGGGCTCCGATTCTGGTGCGGACACAACGCCGCGAGCGGCCAAACTGTCGCCAGCCACACTGTCCAGACATCGGGCCGAGAGTTCCGGTTACGACAGTGTCGTTAGAGACAGCGAGACGAGCAGCATCGCTAGCGACTCGTCCCGACAGACTGGAGCGTTACAGGAACATCAAGGTAATTAATAAGTATCTTTCGGTATTTTGTAGAAAAATGTGCGATTAACGTGATTACAAATCGAACGATTACAAAAATTTGTCACTTTGAAACGCAATGCATATTCGGAAATAAATTGATACATAAATAAATTGATAAATTAATCTACTTTCCTATCTAAAATGAAATTAAGATAAAAAGTCAACAAAATTATCTATAAAATAAAATATATTAGACAATTTCAGAAAAACCACTTCCTTATCCGCGATCAATTAATTATTCCAGTTACGCGCTTTGTATGGCAACCTTGCTGCTCTATCAATCGTTATTTATCTTACTGTAATTTGACATAAAACTCCATTGTTTTCTACCTAACTCCACTCATGTACGCAAAGCACAAAAACATTGTCGGGAGTCGTCACATCCCTACGAAAGAATAACGCAAATCCTCTAAAACGATCCTGCCGTACGATGATTCTCCTCAGGTGGCGCACTGGGGGTTCTAACTTCGACGTTGTGCGGGTGTTTCAGCGGTGGAACAGCGGGCGGCAGGGTGCGGGCCTCGGCGGTCACGGGCCCACTGCCAGGCTCAACCGGGGCCGCCCGCGGCGTCGGCGATACTCGCATATACAGGCGAGGACGTAGACATCCTGGACAGGCGCGCACGGGTGCGCTCGAATCCACGTGGAACGATGTCCAGGATACACAACCTGCGCCTGCGCCAGCGCCTTCTTAGGCTGGAGCTACGCAATGCCAAAAGGCGTCTCATGGTACCCGACACCCGCTGGGATTACAATCGTAAGTATCGACAGTGCAAGAAATTTGAATGAAAATTTTCGTACGAACATTCTAAATTTTGCTGCATAGAATTATATGTATATACTTATTACTCTCTGAAATAATTTATCTTTCAATCTATAATCTACACATTACAATATTTATACAAATAAACTAGTCACAATGTGAACAATTGACCTCATTAATCAGTTTTTGTTAAAACTTAATTAATATGAATCATATACTATTTTTCATGTATTCGACTAAGTTTAATTGGATTAATCACATTCACAATCCGAATAATTATATACACAAGACAATACTCAAACTTAGAAAGTCAAAGTGAACGCGGGTTTCTGATATAAAGTGTTCTTATATGCGATCACATATTTCATTGTTTGTTTCAAAAATAGTGTACGTGGAGGACGGTATGGACTGGCGGAATCCGTCGTTTTTGGAGGCCCTAACGGCTGAGACATGCATTTTGCAGAAGAGGGTAGAGGCGTGTAAGAGCCACATTCTTCTGGTCACTTGCTTTGATTCCTGCCCTCAACAATCGACATCGACTGAGATTAAGATCACCTAACGTAAACTCAGATCAGCACGCATGACCGCGTGTTGATCCCTAATCACTAATCCCGCCTACGAATTTAATCGTTGAAACGAGACGAGCGAAGTCGCCGAATAGAATAAAATTAACAGATAATGACGTCGATGTCGCTCGACTCCGTCCAATAGTTGTTAATGATATATCGTGGTATCGTCATCGTCATCGTACGTCGTCACTATTGTTAAGTCTAAAAACGGTACTAGGAAGATTAAAGGGAGCTAAAGTAAAAGTTTTACCGAGATATCGCACACGCACACGCACGTGTCTTATCGAAGTTATATTATGGAGTTATAACGAAAAGTGTATTCATGTTAAAGATTTCGCGGTTGCTTCAGTTTCAACGATGTTTCTCAGGATACAGTACGAAGATGTTAGATAATTTTCGCGGTTGTTACAATAGCGAAACGAGTTTCTCAGTTTCGAACGCGATGTTTGCGCCGCAGTTGTATCGGCATTAATGGTTTAACGTGAGAAGTTGGTGCTTTGTTCTTACGTCTATTATTCAGTCAGAGTTATTTAGAACACTCTCGCTGCCATTTTCTATCTGATGCCATTAGTAAAAATTATAAGAGAGAGAGAGAGAAAGAGATATTTCCGACCTAAAGACTGTTGGCCAATCGGCCGAACCACGTATTTATCGGGAACAGCGACGAGTAGAAGCGGACGAAGATGCGCATAGTTTTCTATTGTCGCAATAGACTAAAAATATTCATCATCTCAATCCAGAAACAATGCGACACGCGTCGATATTCGTAATCATGTCAATCGAGAAGTAACAATTGACTGCGGACTAAAAGACAGTCGAGTAAAAATCGAGAAAGTCGATCATGAACGATTGTAAATGATTATTCGCGCGATCTCGATTACACAGTAGTCAACAATTGAGATCAGTCACTATCTGAACAGTCATGATTAAATTTTGTCCTTCTCTACGTTATCGTTAGGGCTACAATTCCGAGAGGGAGAAGTCGTTAAATAGCGTTGATTAATCTGAGTTGCCAATGGAAATGACCCATAATAATGAACGTTAAGATATTAGAAGTAGGTGCAAATTGTTCATGGAAAAATCGAGCTTCGGTTTTGAGAAAAAGCCAAATAAGAGCAACGCACTGCCAAAAAAGTGCAAAAAAAAAGACCTTTTATACGACTAATGAACAATCGATAAACGAAACGCGCCGTACGTAATGTATCTAATGCACGCACGTTAATTCATGGTATTATCGTAGCTTTAATCGTTATCAGCAGTTACCGCACTTCGTAGAGTTCCGTAACTCACTTAGAAAGATGCAAAAAAGAATATATGAAAGAAAGAAAGAAAGAGAGAATGAGTGAGAGAAAGAAAGAAAGAACGTACGCACGAAAGAAAAAGGAAAAGAAATGAGAATTAAGTATAAATCATAAATTTCGCTAATTATAAGAAACACTCGATTCGTGCGAGTGCTATTGAACGAAGAAGAGAAAGCGGGAGAAGGGGGAAAAAATGAGCATCCGAAATCTCGTTTCCAACATGAAAATATTACGCGAAGAGAGGACACGGATAGGATATAAGCACAGACGGGGATGAGGCCGGGGAGAATGAAAATAGATGGGATGAAAATAAATCGGTATGGGAGTAATGCGAGACAGAAATAGAGGTATTCTAGTTTTCTGATGCGAGTCATGGTGGACCAACGGCCAATATCGATGAAAAACCACCCATTTTTCTCATCCCAAACTGTTATACCTTGAGGTTCGTTTATGCATGATACATATATGTATATGAATATATAAGCACGTACATACATACATACGCGTGCGTGCGCACAACACATACACATATACATAAAATGCAAACAATACCAATGTGAGTAACATATGCGACTAATCATCACACGTACACGCAGGTCCGTATATGCATTCTGTATTTAGCATTAATGCAGGCATTTAAAATGAATTTTTATTGACTAATAATATAATTTTAAGAGTGAAAATAGCAATTCATATATTGTTGCAGATTGTAAAATTTATTAGCCGTATTCAGTGTCGAATACGAAATAGATGCGGACCGAAAGCACGAATGTTATTTTCTTCGCGAATACGACGTCAGATTGCTGATCGGCAAATTTGTATTCCACGAATAGAAGGATTCTATATATTCATTTCTCCGTGTCTCACTCACCGACAACTAAATATGTGAGTGACGCCGCCGAAACTGTCGTCAGTGCTTTAAGTTTCTTTTGTTAAAAATAAATAATGCTCGATATATTATTACACGGATTATTTGTTGCGAGAGGATCACAATTGACAATTTTCCATGTTAATCGATTACTCGAACTGTCGCGCGATCAACTACGATAATTATATATAATAAAAAAATGTAGCGTTTTATTCGCATCTTCTCAAGGAGAATTATATCCAGAAAAGATGTCATTTCCACCTTCTTGAATATATCAGAAGACTTACGATTGATCGCGTAAAAAATTCGTGCATGTGATGTTTCTTATCTATCGTCGCGTGTCTGAGTTCAGTCTGACAATGAGTTAAGAGTATTGCCCGGAGCGTATCAGTCCATCTGCCGTAAATACAACAGTAATAATAACGAATTATAGTGATAGTAATTATTAATTGTAACTGGCAATCTACTTCCACTTTCCATTGGAAAACACGCGTCTCTGTATCATAGTATTTGTATTATATTTATATTTTATATGTACAAATTAGTCATGTAATTTCTTGTAATAAAGATCAATTTACAACGTGCATCCTGAATCATCTTCTGTCCCGTTTGTCCCTGCCATAAATGTGTTATGTGAAATACGTGTTACGATGTAAAAATATTTTTTCTTTCTCGGTTCAATCGCGAAAAATTACAAGAAAATATTACGCGTACTTTCTCATTTTATAGCGCAGTGTGATGGATCAGCTATCTCAAATTCTTTTTGTTTTTAAATGCGGCTTACGTCATTTCTACAATAATATCTCACATATCATCAAATGAATTAGCGCTGGAAGGAGAGTCGACCCTGACGAATTCTTGAGACAATTTATTGGGACGTTCTAGGCCGGGACGCAATTCTCGGCAGCGTATGCGAATGTAGGTCCACCTCCATTTGTCTGTCGACGTTGATACTTTGTTTCACAATGCGCGGCTGCACGCGACTTCGCGTAGAAAACGGGCACGACGTTCAAGATGAATCGCATACCGTCTCGGAGAAATTACGTGACGGATGAGCGAGCATAATAATGCAACACGGATGAAAGACGAGGGGCTCTATCAAAATTCAATGCGACGTTTAAACGTCAATTTACCCTAATAGACGATGGGCAACAAGCTGGTTGACCGGTTATTGTAATAGTAATGACATTTTTTTAAATAATGATAAGATTAGAGCGATATAGCAAAATGAACAAACAATTCTACTACTCACAGTCATGTTTCAACGTAACATTTAACTTAGAGGTTAACTACATTTAAAAAAAAATCAAATATAAACAATAACGTAAAAGATTCTTATGTTAGTGCAAAACAATTTTTAGTTAAAAGAAATGAGGACTTACGAAATTTATCAATGTTAAAAAACGATGCAATTGAAATGCAAAACGATGCTTGAAAATCACTGCGCCAGTAATGTCCGTCGCGGGATAAGTAACCTTCCAGCCCAATTATGCTTATCACAGATAAAATACGATTATGGTCATAATTAAATCCTTAAAATCCGCGCGCTGATTACAATATGCATCACGTAACCGCGAGACCTCGGCATTTGAATGGATTGTTCGAAGATACAATTGAATCAACGACGGTTTCACATGCGGAGAGAATACGTAACATAAGCGCGCCGCTACGATACGCGGATGATAGGTAGCACACACGCACACGCGCAATTTGATCGCGCACGAATCGTATGATTTACGAATCTATTACCTACTAAAATCACACTTTTATCATAATCATCGTTTTATGAAATATTGCCGATTTAAATGTCGGAAATGTTTTTTCCGTTAGTTATGAGATTTCACGTGCATGTCTCCAAAGAAGATTTACATACAAAGATAATACCTATTTTGCGTAATATTTCGAATGTTTTTATAAAAGTTTATGAGTCATTAATGTATGCATATTAAAAAATTAGATCTCTAAAAAAAAAACAGATTTATCAGCCTGCATTATTCGTACTTCAAATTGAACGTTTCTATTTAAATGTATGCTTAAATAAACTGTAATGTATATAAGCGTGCAAATTGATTTTTGTGCAACAACTCCTAAGACTTTCATAAGACGTTCGTGATTGCACATATGTAATTATTAATCCAATAGAATTAAACTTCTCAAAGTCCTTTCACTATCGATATAAATTAAAGTATTTCATACAACATTTTTTTTATAAAAATAGAAAAAGAATAACAAAATCTGTCAATTTGCTCTGATATTCTGCGTGCTTATTCACGGCAGGAACCTGCACATCACTGCATCAAGTGGTCATCGCACAGTACGAACAGTTCATAGAGAGTGAGAGAACGAGAGAGAGGAGCTGAAGAGTTACATTCGAGATACACTCGATTGCACATTAGCCTATTAGTAGCGGAATCGGGGGTAGGGATCGGTGCGGTGTCATGAAATTATCATCGAGCGCGGGAAGCGAGCGTGGCGTTTCATGTACTCGGAACAACGACGGGCGGCCACGCCGGTCGCGGAGGAACGGCGGGCAAAGGCGATTAGGGGGCAGCAAGAAGAGACGTCGTAGCCAAGTCGAACAGCAGTAGCGTTAAGGCAGTCTGAGAGAATGGCTCGCGGTGCAGCACGCTGGAGCGTTCTGCTGGGCTCGCTGGCCCTCGTGCTGGCCCTAATCGCGCCCTTCACTGTAGCCCTATCCAAAAGGGATTTATATCAGTACACGGGACCGGGCTCCAACATTGTCGAAACCGATAGCAATGGAATGCTGCTATCAGCCGAAGCTATCCTCAAAACACCCATCGCTTTCTACGACAAAATCTATAATTCAATATTCGTAAGTACCAATAATGGATATGATCTAAAATATTGGATATCGTTAGCATTTAGATGACTAAAATAGTTATATCGCAAAGTATATTTTTTATTAACCATAGAAATATATTTTTTATTAACCATAGACGTATCAAGTTCATATATTTCAGTAAATTTTGATTAATATTACTGATGCACATTGTAAAAAAAAAATCTATATTCTTTTTCCGCTAATGAGAGCACTAATGAGAATTAAAGAATTATAATTACAATTTATACTGAGATAAATTTATAATTAATCCTAATTACCTAATTTTATCTATCTAATCAACCAAGGTTGATGTGTATGAAAAATACACACAAATAATTTAAAAATAATACATTGTACATACACAGAAAGCGGAATTGCATATAATGTGGAATAATCTTCAACAGAATATCTTAAACAGAATAAATCAAAGCATGTCTTGAGAAGAAAGTTTTTTCTCGTGATTATTATATCATAATTATGACATACCATTTTTAATTAAAAAATTGCGTTGTGATGTAATTCTTCTATTGTATTCTAATTGTATTTTGTCTTATCAATAATTTAATATCTCTTACATCTTAAATAACTTAAAGTTTTTTTGTTAGAAAGACAAAAATCAAGATAAAAATATTTATAAATTAATGTAATTTAGATAAAAATTCATTAGTTTCAAGAGAAATTCTGCTATTTATTATTTCGATTGTTCGCGACTATGGATACGTCGTAAAGTTATTATTATTAGAAAAGTTATTATTAAACGCGAATCCACTATTTTCGTATCGCTTGTAAACCGATCGTCGGTGAAAAACAACCAACTCGATAAAAAAAAACGCAAATATTCTTGATAACCCATTGCAAATCTGTCCTCACGCAATATTTTTACAATTATTGAGATATGTATTTACTATTGAGATGCTGTCAATATGATATAACAGTCAACCGTGCCTCATCTCAACATTGTAAATATTTTATTCTTACCTTATATCAGTTTCTCTTCTTTGCCGTCCATGTCCAATATAACGGCTCCTAAAACATAAAATAGATAGAATAAATAGATATATATATATATATATAGAATAGATATACTTAAAAAAAATTTAATATGAAATTACGTTACAATTTTTTTTAATATTAAACATAAGCATTTCAATTGATAACTTCAAAATTAAAATATATTGTCTAACTAAAGTTAAAATTAACTGGAAAATAAGATTGTATATTATCGATTTATATCTAATTATCCTCTATCTCTAATTTTCAATAATAAAAAATTTTCTGATTAGGATAAATTTGCACTGAAAGAAAAGTTAATTCATCAATTTCGTTAATTAAAGAACGACAACGGTAATATAACGCACCGCTGTCATACCCTATCTACCTTATCTCTTCGCATAGCGACAAAAAGTTACAAAATTTCTCCAGACGTGTTACAGATTAGGAAACTTAGCGCATTCACCGCGTGACGAACTTCAATTTATGGCCCGGTCTAGAAAAAGTTCTGAGACGGCGAGACGAGCGGTTAAGCGGCGGTGCGTAATTCCTCGGTTAATATCAATTTGTCGCGCGGTAGACAACGACGAAGCCGTGCGCGCATTCGGTCATTCTCTCAATTCGGCTTGCAGCCTAATCCGGCCGACATCTTCTGGCATGACACGAATTCATTGCGTTCGCGATGACGAACAAACGACTCTCTGGGCGGCACAATCGCGCTTAATTGCGGCGGACGCGCCGCGCCACTCGTCGCGTACAATTTACGAGGGTCCGTTAATTCGTATGAATGAACGAGCGAGAGCGGCGCGAACCGGAAGACGGTGCAACGCGCATCCCGAGTCCGAGGCATGCGATAAGATTCCGGTAGTGTTTACGCGTCGAAAGTTCGACCATAAGCGAAAGCATTCCTCGAGGAAGTGCACGTTGTAGAAACACAAGAATACGACCGCAACCATCCCTTTGCGGTTTTAATTACCTCGAAACATAATGCGTAAACCTTGCGAAAATACCCAAAATAAGAGACATGTATATTTATTTTTCCGTTTAAATAAATAATGTTATCCAGATTTAAAAATTGCGATAGCTTCTCTCAAAATACATTTTCTTGTATCGCTTTTATTTTATTTTTATTGCTGATTTTTGCAGAATTTCATAAGACACAGTATATGAGAGATATTTTAAATAAAATTTTATGAAACTGAAAACATTTTATCAATTATATGTATATTTATTATACATTTCATAAAACGTTCACTCATGGGCAAAAAAATATGTTGAAATATATTTTGCAATTTCTCTTATTTTAAGTTATTCTACAATATACTAAAAAAAATCATTACAATTTCGATCATTTCCGCTTTGTTAGTCACGAAAACAATGTTTGAATTTCAGCATCCTTGACTCATCGCACAAATACATAGTACAACGATTAGACGTAGAAATCAGCGGTGATTAAAAAAGTCCGCAGGACACCGCATGATTTCATTTTTCCGCGAACCGTTGTACTAACATAGAGGCTAAGCATGAATGAACATTAATTATGTACGACTAGTCGTGTGCAGATTAATGCGAAGGATTCATCTCTCCAAAATGATTTATCGCGAATCAAGAGGCATGAGCTCATACGTGGAAGCATTACGCCTCCACAGAAACCAAACTCGCATCATTAACATTTTCTCAAATATTTTCCTCTACTAAAACTTGAGGCCTTGATTAGCATAGAATATCTTTAATAAGATAAGATAATCTGATTAATCTACGTATTTAAGAAGATATTACATGCTAAAAATATAAATATTATGTAAATATTAAGAAATACTTATATCATTTATAACGAAAATGCATACTCAAATTTATGTGTCTTTTAATTTGTGACAAGTTACATATCTAAAGGATTGCTTATTTATGCAATTTAACAATGCTTTTCATTTTTAAACAAGGTTACATAACAAGGGTACATAACAGGAGTCATTAAACATCGATACTGAAATTCATTTTCAAATTGGCGTGACTTTTGCAGCCGTCGTTACCAAAATACGGTATTGGAACCATGATCCGCCGTGATCCGTTCCATTCATCGAAGTTCGTCAATAATTCAAACGTCCGGAATCATGGTGGCGTTATTGATGACGTGCGTACGTGCACTTCGCTTAGGGATGCGCGTCGAGTCAAATCACACGCAGAAACTCGGCCGGCCAGTCAGCCGGACGAGCTTAAAGTATAATGACGAATAATTGTGAGAGACTAGGCGGATTAAGAGCCTAGAATGGGAGATTCGATTTTGCAGATATTGGAATAATACGTGCATGGTAATCGCGTATCCTTTTATGCTGATGCAATACACGTGCATCAAACGCGTAGCGTGGCATTGCATAGCTACAACCCTCACCTTTTGAGTGGCAAAGAACGAGCAAAATACAATATAAAGCTCTCCATGAATTCAAAAACTTGACAATCCCTATTTTTTAATATAAAAATAAAAGTCGTAAACAAATAAATATGCATATATACAAAATATATACATATATGCAAAAATAGAATTTTTAATTAAAATTTTTACATAATTCCTTATTTAAGTATTATTTATATTTTAATGCAAATATATTTATTTCAAAGAGATTCGTAATTTATGTTTATTTAACGTAATCTCAAAGAAATGTATATTACGATAATGTATCTTTGACAACTTTTCACATTAAGTTAAGTTGCACGAAGAAAATCCAAACCATTGCATTTTCTGAATACAAGAAGCCACATCTCGCTATAACACGTTCCGCAAAAGCTCGCTATTTGATTCTCAGTAAAAATATCACGCTAAAAATACATCTTACGGCATACTTTACCTTTGTGTACTAAGTTCGTAAATTCAATGGAAAACTTTGTATCTTTTTCGAATGCTCAATTAAGCATTCGCATCAAGATAGGGGCGTAATACGACAGCCAACTTACGGTGCTATACAATTAGCCTTGGCGTTTTCCCACATTAGTTAGCCGAGACTTAGTGGGAAGAATTGCGAAATTCTGCTCGCAATTCTTCCAGATCGGTTCTGTCGTCGGCTTCGTCATCGCCGACCAAGTTCAATTAGACTCGACACGAAATTCTCAATTAATTTCATTATAACTTCTTCCGTTTCTCTGAGCTTCCTTTCTGAACTTCCGGTTACGACATATCTCATCGTAACCTTGAAATCATATACAGCGATGGAACTTTATTGTTCGTAATTTTGGAGAGGAAATTGCTCTTTCTTATAAATGTACATATTTCAGTTTTTGTTCGCCTTTCTTAATGTACCACGCTCGTTTCGTTAGGCAAACATCATCGTAGGCGTGCAATTTGTTAGAAATGCCAAAGTAAGCGAGTGAGCCATGTAAAACTAGATAAATGTAACTCAAGCATGCGGAGAACGCAAAGGCGGATAGCAATGAACTAATGGACAGAAATTTTACTTCCTGCGTTAGAAAATAATTAAGCAATTTAATCTCAAATAATTAAAAAATAACATAAAATATATAATAATCGATATATCATATTCTATATATCATATTCTATTATATATTCTATTATATCATTACGTGCTAAATATTTTTCTCATAAATTAAAATAAAAGGTAAACAAGATTTCTTCGAGAAAATTGTTATCGGTTATTTCATGCAATGAATTTATTTGTCAAATACATATACTTCGAAATAAAAATTCAGACAAATTAATAGTGCTAAGGCAAACTACAAGCGTTTTCTTAAAATCATTATCTATCTTAAACTACTAAAAATTTTGCTTTGTGAGTGACAAATTTTTCACAACTTACATCATTAATATTAAATTTATTCAAAATACAATGTTTGTAATTAGTTTAAAAAGAATTTATGACTCAGAATTGGCTCCGAAACATTTCAACAAATGCTTCCTCAGTCGATTCTTATATTATTATTGTATTATTATGCGGGCCCAGGTCAATGACAAATCGCGGTTGACACAGATGTATATCGCGACGTATCCGAACAAAGACACGACGATCTACTTAGAGGACCTTCCTACACGACAATCATCTCCATTTCGTCGGTTATCGTCGACGATTCGCAGTCATCAAAATGATTGCGGCCGATTGCGCGATTGCGTTAGCGCGTGCGGCATGCGTTACCGAAACTATCGTCTCTCCTGCCGTCATCTCATTGACTCGCGACTGCCACCGCGTTATGACAATTGTACATGCATCGAGTTTACTACGGGTAATGCGGAGATCTCGCGATTAACATACGAATTCGACGCAATCGTCCCTATGATCACGTAAATAAGATATTTCAAACGCTTAGGCATTATTGTGACATATCGTGAAATTTCGTTACGGAACTGTTACATTAAGACAGTTATGAGACGATAATTATTACGAGAAGATAATAGAAATATTTTTTTTTCATACATTATTATAGAAATTATTACACCAAATTAGTGTGACGCTTTTTTCGTAAATAATATATAAATAATACAAAATGCAATCCTGAATTTGTAATATTAACTTTTTAATAAAAGATTTTTTAATATAAGTTATAGAATCCATATAGAAATAACATAAAAGATTATAAGTAGTTCCAAAATAAAAAATAAAATATCATTAAGATGTAAATTACTAAAATCAGTTATTAAAGTAAGTCATTAAGTTATTAATTCCAAGTTAATTTTCATTCATTACTTAATATAATTTATATTGAAATAAATATGTATGCACATAACATATTCTAAAAATCAATTACGAGATAATTTTTGACAGAAAAAAAATGACTGAGTGATTTCTTTCAAAAGTTCTGCCTTGAAAATATTGAAATATTCGTCGATGCAAGAGTCGATTATTTCAAATTATTTCCAATCCTGCACTAGACTTGCCAAGCATTAGAACGTTATCGACGATATCAGGAAGAGAATTGGCAGCTAGCATGGTTTTCTCCTATTACTTCCAGGCGGTGCTGTCTATTTTCACCACTTTACCACGATTACATGTGTGTATGTGTGTGTGTCATCGGCTCGACTCTGACCTACGACCTCGGTGATAGCCTCGGCAATGATAGCGCGTCGAACTTTCCCACTAGCTGACTTACGCGAATGTCAAAACGTCCGAGTACATAAACGAGCTTCGGCGAGACTATCAATACTGGCTTGACATTCCCAGGCATCGATTATCGGACGCCTCGATGACCGATACTGATTTTCTCGGCCTATAAACTCTCGTACGTATAACAGGACGAATAATATCGATTGGATATCAAAGATTTTTGCTTGTTTGAACTAAATTGCCATTATACTACTGTGGGAAACAAACATATTCCGATAATTATATAAAAAAAATTTTTCTAATAAATTCATCGCAGAAACAAGAAATATTAAATCTATTAAACATATATGTATATAACATGTACGAATTAAACAAAATTAGTTATATTATTAAATCTAATTCAAAATTTAAAAAAATTTCAATAAATATAAACTGTTTTCACTAAAAAAACTGCACTACAAAAATAGTAAAATATAATTGCGTAAATATAAATATAGTATCTTCAACTCACATTTTTAATGTAAAATAAGTGAATACCTTGCTACTCAACAAAATTATGAAATAAGTCTAGTGTTAGAATAGTGTCACAATAGAGATTATTACTTTGTCGCCCTAATTCGTGTCAATTCACTTGAATCGGGTCGCTCGTTAACGATATGCGACTTGAGCGTTAAATTTGATGCGGCGCCCATAATATTAACCTCACGTGAAAACAATATAGGTCATTTGAGCAATCGGATGTTCCAGCTTGGACTTTGAGTGGAGAATAAAAATTAACATCGATGAATAAAGTAAATAGAAGCGAAGCATGAATTTGAATCAAACAGACATCGGAATTCGTCATATTTCAATGTTAAATGGCAATGTGTTAAAATGTATGGTTTTAAAACAATTTCATTACTCAAATTTAAAGTTGTATATTTTTAAATATAAATAGCTTATTCTATTTTAAAAATTACAAAATAGTACATGATAATAAAAATATAAGACATTTTAGGTTTAATTATTAAGAATGGTAGGATAATATATGACTTCCTTAATTTTACAATTAATTAGATGACATTAGATAGGTAAGAGCGATGTGAGAATTATATCAATCATTTTCTCTCAGCACAATATTTTGTAGCGGTTACATTATTTTTTCTGGAAGAAGGGAGTTAATTTTATCTCTCGATTTTTTTTTTCTTATGAAGAAACAGCTGCGGCCCGAAAAGAGCATTGCGTCAAATATGTGCGCGCGTTTGGCGCACTTCATTTTAGCCAATTGACGAAACAAGTCAGCGACTTAGATAAAATGATACAATCATATTCGCTACTCCTTTTCGCTCTAAAATAAATGATATACTAAAGAATAATAACAAAATATTTAGAATTTTAGTATCCAACATTTATAACTTTTTTTTTAAATTAAAGGAAATCTTGCAATATAAAGAAACGACGAAAGGAAAAAAATCTTTTAGGCAATCAATATAAATTACATTTTTAAAAAGGTCATCTTCAAGAATGCAATTATGTTTATTGAGGCACAATATTAAAAGTATGATTAGGGTTAAATTTAAAAAATATCCTAAAAAAATTTCTTTTAACCTTTTATAATTATATTCACTATTATATTTAAAAAATCAAATTATTTATCAAATTTTAGCGTTAAAATTAATTATAGCGTTACGTCTTCAAAAAATGTCAAAGTTTTTGACATCTTTTCTTCTAATTTGTTTAAAATTTCTTAAAGATAATCATTAACATCTCATATTTGCCGTTCTCGCTGCCGTTCTTTTACAGGGCATTCTCTCAACGAGATCATTGCGATTCCTTCGCGAGTTTATGCGAACATGACACCGTCCTCACGCCGGCGTTATAACAAGCATGCGTCGTTGGGTGAATGACTCTTCGACGACAGGCGCCTGCTCATTAACGTGCATGCGTGTCTATTGCGAGACTTGCGGAGACTGACGACGTGGGGCAAATCCCCCTCCTAACAACGTCATTGTCGGATTTCACTGGCAGCACGTGCCGACGATTTACCTGCTGACCCGCTGACGCTGTCTGACCTTCCGCCGTGCGCGCTTCATCGAACGGAATTTGATTTACTGTCACGTTCCAATTGTACGCGAGAATTTCTCTCAGCGGCAGAATTAATATTGCGAGACCTGCGACCGAATCAATGCATTCCACGATCGAAATTTGCATTAAGAAATAAACTGCATTTAGCAGGATTAAAGATATACTTTTAAAGGGTTAATGTTAAAAATATTAATATTAAAATGAAATGATTGCTACAATATTGGTTAATTAACAGAAATTACACTGTTAAGTTATTTAAGTTATTGAAATATTAATAACTAGATTTATGTTAATACGATGAATATTTGTTAAACTTTAACAAGCTTTAAATGTGTTGATAAAATAATAAACAAATGTGCTAATTTAATTTCTCATTTTAATATCCTAAATAAATAATCACTATATAAATGGAATCTAAACATTTTGTTGTGCTTGTCATAAGTAAATAGAATCTTTTATAAAAACATTTATGAATAATTACGTATATACTTCTAAACTTTTATTTAAACTCTAAATATAAAATTAAAACCGAATATAGTCCCAGCACATATCAGCTAAAAAGATATCAAAGTTAGAAAATCGATTTCCTCAATTTCAGATAAATGGAAATGGCGTCCTTTCATTCGCTAGGGCCATGCAAAGGTTTTTTAACATTGCATTCCCTCTTGATGATCCAGTCATTTCGCCTCTTTACACACACGTCGATACGAGAGCTTCCGGAACGATTTATTGGAGCGAAACCGATTCCCCTGATGTTCTCGCTAGAGCTGGAGGATTGGTTCGAAGCGCCTTTAAGGACGCCAGTAATTTTGTGCCTACTCACGTATTTTTGGCCACTTGGATGGACGTTGGTTATTACAATGAGCGAAATGATAAGGCAAGTCACTGCCTTTACGATTGTCCAACATTACATGTTTTTGGACTTTTTCGTCAAAACAAATCTTTAGCTTGTATAATTGAAAAAGTGAAAAAATGTTGACGGTATGTCTTTAACTTTTAAAATTGCATTTAACCTAAACATTCTACTAAGGGAAAATGGAAAGATAAATACAATAAACTTTTTTTCGAGAACATGAATAACGTTCATCGAGTCGCCTTTCAGGTGAATACTTATCAAGTCGCTATATCATCCAACGGTACGCATTCCTTTGTCGAACTACTATACCCGGAAAATGGTATACAGTGGATTCAGGGTGAATCGCATCCCAACGGTCTCCCAGATGCCAAGGCACAGGCAGGATTCATGAGCGAGGGCAAAATGTATACCCTGAGGGGCTCGGGCACAGACCAAATTCAGAATGTCGACAAGTGAGTAATGGGGAGAGCAGAGGCGCCGGCTGTATTCACGTGCGACGTATTCATGGACCTTTGTAATTGTTTTCAGGTGGTCAAATGTAAATAGGCCTGGCCAGTGGCTATTTCAAGTCGGTCCTATCGACGAAGGCGAAAATATAAATACTCCCGATAATATTGAAGGTACATCATATAATAAAGCATATAATAAAGTATATAAGAATATACTTGTTAAATATATGAATCTCCTCTTTAAATTTAAAACAATCTTTCAATATATTAAGAGAAAATCTAATAGCAAAAACTTAGGACAATTTCATTTAAAGTTTTTATCTTTTTGTACGAACATAATATATAAATTGCGGTAATAAAATTGCAAAACCAGATGTTACGCCAGATATTATCTTTACGATGTTGATCGAATTAAGCAATATACCTTGTTAGACACGATGACTATGCATCAAGCGGCCAGCTGTAGGACCGGCGCCACCACTTGCCACAGTAAAGCGACCTGCAATGATTACGAGATCGGATTCTGCTGCAGTTGCAAGCAGGGCTATTTCGGCAACGGGAAATCCTGCCAGCCAAACGGTAAGCTATTTATCAACGGTGTTTGTCGAAATCTCGCAAGCTTGTTGCGAGATAAGCTCAAGCTAATGGCATGCAAACGCGGCCTTTGAAGTGTTCTTGAAACGGGATAAAGAAGAGATCTTTCAGCGTTTCCCCTCTAAACTCCCTACGACGCTTCACATAACGCGAACAAAGGTACGCAGAAGTCGTCGTAGGGCAAATAGATGAAACGCAGTAAGTAGCTGCGTTTACTCGCGCTCTCTGGTCTATTCATAGTTTACGAGACTGGTTCTTACGACTTCCACGGTAACATCATATAGACGGCAATACCGTAAATACCATGAAATGGGGCGCGCGACTCTTTGATGGTCGTGTCGTTGGCAGAGTCCCTCCTAATCATTTTTTACCATAAGATAGATGTAACGATTTCTTAAGAGATGCAAAAAGATTATATTTCTTTCAATATTATTTTATCGTTAACTGAACAACGTACATGTAAATAATGCATTGTATTTAAAAAAAATTTCGCGCGTCACAGAAAAATAATTAGACAACATAATAATTATAGCAGTTTGTTAAGACAGAGTTAAGACAAAGAAAGAGTTCTGGCAGTCATAATCAAAACATAAAGATATTATGGAATTTTTTTCTGAAAGATTTTTAATTTTTAGATGTGCCTCTTCGGATTATTGGTCGAATATCTGGCACATTAAATGGCATCGAATTCCCCTCAAGAGATCTGCAATGCTACGTACAAACCAAAGATGGACGAACGTATACCGCCTTGTCGAGAGTACCTGAAGAAATCGGTGCTAGCTTTCAACTTTTAGGCAATTTGGGTGGCGTGATTGGCTGGCTATTCGCAAAACCTGTTAGCGACACTGAGAACGGATATGAGCTTACAGGCAAGAAGCTTATGTTATATCTATACAAATTAAAAACTTACAGAAATCTGAAAGAGATTTTGTTGACACATAATATCTCAGTGCATTTCAATCTCTTCATTTTATTCAAAATTTCTAATTTTCTTTGATAAATTATTAATTATTATTAAGAAATTATATATTGTATTGATATGTTATGTTAACAATACTAAAGTTTATTAGCAAGGGGAGTTTATGTAATCGTATTAGTATTATATTTTACTAATGAAAGTTTGAAGAATTCAAAGTGCCGTAACAAAGTTGCCGAAGGAAAGCAGGTTTACGATTAACAGGTATTCATACGAGCGTGTTTCACGGGCAGGCGGCTTATTCAATCACTCGGCGGAATTGAACTTCCCGTCCAGCGGCGACAAAGTGACGATACGCAGCAATTATCTTGGATTGGACGTCTTCGGTCAGTTGAAAATGGAAGCAGACATCACAGGTACGCTGCCGCACCTGGAGAGAGACACTAGGGTAGATTACGGCGATTACGACGAACTCTACACTCGTGCTCAGCCAGGAGTGATCCGTTCCCAAAGCGAGCGCACTTGTAAACTTTTGCGTGGCAGCGGGGACGAGCGGGAGATGAACTTCAAATTGGATCAGATAATCAGTTACCAAGAATGCCCGTATGGTATATTTGATCCCGAGGACGATACGAGCAGGCTAAAGTTTTTCAGGGGTGTCACTACTTACGAGAGCACCGAGGGCATCATTCGATTCGCCGTCAATACTAAGATAACGCCTCTCGAGGAGGAAGATCCATGTATTCAAGGACGACAGACTTGCGGTGATCATAGCTCCTGCGTGGTCGATGGAGACAGCTTCAAATGTGTGTGTAATGCAGGGTGAGTATCATTAGCGTCAATTTTTATTTTAAATTGACTTGCATAGAAAGTTCTACTTAATTTGTATATTTTTCGCGCATTCGACAAAAAGTCTGTCTTGGGATATAAGAATGATTTCACATAAGTGTGTTATTACATATCTCGACAACAATGTATCAAATAATAATTTTTCAATTGTATTTGATTAATGATATTGTACGATATATGGGAAGGTATCAGTATCTATATGAGGAAGACGGCAGTGCGATTTGCGTGGACGTGAACGAATGCACAGCCGGTAATCACATGTGTTCCCCAGACGCTCAATGCATTAATCAGGAAGGCAGCCACATGTGCCAATGTAGAACTGGTTTTACGGGAGACGGTCGTGTTTGTGATAGTAAGCTCATTTTTATTTATTTTATAATAAATTAGCTCGTATCTCAAAATCATTGTTACCATACTGCGATAACATTTCACAAAGTCGATTAAATTCTTACTGCTGATAGTGGCGAAAATAATTTTAACGTCTGATAATATTCTCGGGCCTGTATTTCTTTTAAATTGTTAACTTTTAACTTTTAACGATATGTAAAAATAAGTGATATATAAAACATTCAAATATTAAATATTCTTTTAAATTAATATTTTTTAAGTTTTTCTTCGGCTACTTATTTATCAACATTATCTAACTCTACTTTAATAATATCCGTAATGCAGGATTGCCGTCTTGCGAAGATACTCGCTGTGGAAATTATGAGCAATGTGTGATGATAGGAAGCACACCCACGTGCATCTGTATGCCTGGTTTCGAGGAAACAGAGCAGGGATGTTATCCCTCTCAGCATGGTAAAATATTTTCTACATAAATTGCAAAAAATATTATTAACTATTTCCTTTCTGATAAGCGCAGCAACTATACTTTTACAGCACCCTGTAACGAGGAGGATAACTGTTCCCCGTACGGACTCTGCAGTTTCGACGGGAATAGAAAGAAACACGTGTGCGTTTGTATGCCTGGTTACGTCGGTGAGTGGAAAAGCCCAAAAGAATTTTTTGCCCACCGTTGATAATTCATAAAAAAACAAATATATATAATTTATATATAAA
>JAJVSH010000035.1:120535-209160 GCA_021460005.1 Tetramorium alpestre | reverse complement strand
ATATAGAAGGTATTTAACAATTCATAAAAGATATTATTTTTTCCATTTAATCTTACAAATTCGGTTGTGTATCGTAAATTTTAATATTGTAATATGAGTTTTGTAACAATGAAATGGAGTAATTAAACTGAATGGAAAATATGACTCAACCACTATTCGTTGCGACGATTGTCAGTTCAAACGCATATAACCATATTGCAATTTGCAAAGTGTTTTCTACCTGTTATTCACATATGCGATTATTTACAGGCGATGGGTACACGTGTTATTCTGAATCCGATGTCACCACAACAGACGAACCGCCGCAACCGCAATGCGTGGTTGGAGTGTGTTGGTGCCCGAATGGTTGGGAATTCCGTCACCATGCCTGTGTGAGGCAAGAGGGAGAATATACGACAGTTGACTATCGAGACTGTAAGTTACAGAAAAAAAATACTTCCGTGATTGTACAAATGGCTTTTCATGCAATTTTCCGCGAAACATTCAAATTATGAACTCGGATAAGATCGACCTAATTTCTATCCATTATTCGAATGAGCATCACATAGCTATTGTGCATATGGCATGTATTAGAGGAATTATTCCTAAACATCGATAATTTAATTGCACAACAATAATTAATTGAATATCAATAAAACACTTTCTATTGAGATATATTTGTATCATTTAAAGCAATGAAAATTCTCAGAAAAATTATAAACATCGAATAGTAAATTTTGATATGCAAAAAAAATATCTATATAAAATAAAGAAACAGTTCTGTTAGTATGATAATTAATTGTTACGTTTTAAACTATTAATACTCGTACATAGTTATTCAATTGCATTTATTACATGAGCAGTTTATAATGAAACGGTATAAAGAAGTAACAAAAACAAAAACGGAAAATAATAAATTAGCAAAATAGCACTAAAATTCTATTTGTGCTAAAATGATTACGTTAATTTAGAGTCTGACGTTATATATCTGACGTTCATGTTATAACAATGTTTGTTTGCTAGAGTATGTCTGATTTTCATTTTTTTCCGAGAATCATTTTGCTAGAAGTGAAAACTGAGAGAGAAATACAGTTGAGAATTAAAACAATTTGCAAATAAAACGCACGGCGGATAACTGCATGCAAATGAATTAACATGAATAACTTGAATCCCCATGATGCGAAGATCAATATTTAATAACGTGCGAAACGATCGTTAATAGTGTGCGACGAACACACCGTTCGTCGATGCATCATGCGTTTTAGTATTGGCACATCCGCTCCCGGAATGCTTCGACGACGTCTGCATATGTCCCTTGGGATACGATTACGACCATTTGGAACGAATTTGCGTTCCACTGCCAGGATACCGACATGACACGAAGGGTCCATCAGGATCTAACCGTACGACGCACTCAGTGCTTGGCTTTAAGTTATTTATGTTCATTAATGAGCATTAAGTCGCTTTGCATACTATTCTCTTTAACGAGCTTATGACGTCGTTCGAGGTGCTTTTATTTCTGTGCAATTGTTTTAATTTCATCAACGCACTATATACCTTTTACCTAACCACGTAATTAATAAAAACGCTTGCGGGCTCACACATTCAAGCACGCGAAAGTTTAAAATAACGTTTTTATAAACGTTTATGCCAAAACTATTGAGAGTATAATGAAATCGATTAACAACATTCGTTTATCGCAGCTCAACATGAACTGTAAATTTGCATAAGCGAACTTACACATTCCGATTTTTTCGTCACGCAGTGCGAACAAGAAAGAAGTTCTTCCTGTAAATAAGCATATTCGAAGTTTCGCCATCTCCTTAAACTCACTTTCAGAAACTTGTGATGCGCAACCTTTTAGTGAATAGCGAGATGGAAGATTACCTCGGGAAATTGAGAAATGTGTCTATAGTGCATGTAATACTCTTGGAAGGAACTACAAAATTGTCTTCGCAAATATGATTGAAATATTTTAATTTCATTAAACAGTTAATATTTATATTATAAATAATGCAGAAATATTCCATCTTGCAGTGCTCTTTGTATAAATGAATAATTTGATTTCAAGGCGGATGCTTATCTCGCTCAGAAAATATTTTCGATATTTTCACTCAAGATGCGATGCTTTCAAGCTGCACATCAAAATAAATATCGATATCCTCTGATGATAATGATAAACTAATGCATTAACTTTTAAAAATTTTCTGAATAATATTTTCTCTCGAAACTTTCATTTTACGCTACGCTCACGATATTGATTTTCCGCAAAACGAAATAATAGATTTCCCAGAATCTGATGTTTGAATATTTGAAGGTTTCAGGGTATCTTGAACATTAGTCAATTTAGCAAAAATTGCTAAACAATAAATTAATGACATGTATTGGATATCAGTGCACGTTCATAAATTCGCGATTCTATTCAATTTTTTGGTCTCGCTATCGGAACAGCCAGCTATCATCGCCGCTTGCTATGCATTGTATATAATCGCGCACATGCTTGTGTCCAGTATCTTGCAACGTGGTGAATAGGTGTCATCCCTACGCCCAGTGCATCTATGTGACGAGTACTGGCGATTACGAGTGCCGTTGCAATCCAGGATATGAAGGCGATGGTATGGAATGCAGTAAGATAGGTACGTGTGAAATGCATTTTGCATTTATATTTAGCAAGACGATAATTAATAAAAATATATTGGAGAGCGCATATTGAATATCCACGATAATCTATCATTTTTAAATTATTTTTATATACAAACTTGTGAAATATTTTAACACGTGCAAAAAAAAACAAAATTTATAAAATTGTATACGTTTTTACTTCAATATACAAATATGTATAAACCGTCGAAAAAATTCAGGATTAAACATTTTTTTATTTTTCAAAATAATCGGTTAATCTCTCATACATAATCAGAAAAATTACTCAATAATTAACATAACGTGTTTATTCATTAAACATCAGTTCATAAAGTTCTATAAATTTTTTGTCTCGTTATCGCGAGATATCACTGTCATGCCATTTGCTATACAATATATCATAATTGTGCTTACCAATATTCTTGCGTTTAATCATTCCATTTTTCTAAGGACAAAAAGCTAAATCGTGAGAGCAGTATGAAGGTATGTTAATAATATACAACGATGCTACTCTTCTTCTTCGTGTAGAAGTATCCTGCTTGGAAGTGGATATCTGTGATCTCAACGCGTCCTGCCAATACGAGGAACCGACCGCAAGATGCGTGTGCAATCCTGGATATATGGGCGACGGAACAACGTGCAGTCGTATCGGTGCTTTCACTATTCATACTTTTTTTTTATTTTTCTTTTACCCATTTCGCGCCATTGCGCACGTCGCATGACGCACTACGGAATGTCAACGCGATCTTTCTTTCTCTCGATCGGCGATCCTTCTATCGCGCATACATATTGCATCCTTTGCATTTCGCATTACCATGTAAATTGAGAAATTAACGATCACAATTAAACTCTATAAGTTCAGCCAGTAACTATTTCAATCGAGAATAGAATTTGCCTCTTGCCTATTATATATCGCTGTAATCCACACGATACGAGACGCGCCATTGACATTCCTGTTGGCTTCCTTGCGTTTTAGATGAGTGCAGCGACAATTCCGAGTGTGAGACAAACGAACAATGTACCTATCACCCCATGAGCTCGCGCTACGAATGCACCTGCAAATCCGGATTCAGCATGGATGTGGACGATCGATGTGTACCGTCTGATTGCTCGACGAATCTTTCTCAATGCCACGTGAACGCGCAATGCGTGCCGTCCGACGACGGTGGTTACAAATGCGTCTGCATAAACGGCTACCACGGCGACGGTATGCGCCAGTGTGTGGAAGACCATATCGGCTGTAATGTTTTGAATAACTGCGGCCGAAATGCAGTTTGCGGATACAATCAAACGTCCGCGAATTTCGCGTGCGTTTGCCAACCGGTGCGTAGACGAATATCATCAAATAAAATAATCGAGTTTATGTGTTTATGTAACGTGCACTCATACGTAATATATTATGCCGTATGTAAATAACCGTTGCACATGTATTAAAAAAGAGATAAGCGAGTTTGAATACTAAAATTTAAAAATTTCTATTTTGAAAATCTAATAATATGCAAAAGTATTCTGAAAGCAAAAATTAAGTTATTCTCCAAAGTTTTTATATAATTAAAAAAGGATGAAACTGTAGCAGTTAAAAAGTTATATTTTTTTCGGCAATATATGTAATGTGCAACGTACGTAGTAATGCTTTCATTCTCTTACACGATTTACGACAGTATAAAATATGAATAATCGCAATCTGACTGCTTTTAGGGTTACTACGGTAACGGTTTCACGTGTCGACCACAATCCTCGTGCAGACACAACCCGAGTCTCTGCTCTCCCGAAGCAGCGTGCGTATTGACCGGTGATAATCAGTTCTCTTGCGTTTGCAATGAAGGTTACGTCGGCGATGGTATAAATTGTAAACGCCGGCCGAGGCACGATTCCAACTTTTTGCTGGTGAACCAAGGAATGGCTACGCATCGAATACCGTTTACGCCCACACAACAAAATCGAGGAAATCCAATCTATATAGCTTACACGCAAATGGCAATAGCTCTAGATATCGACTGTCTTGGCGGCAAAGCTTACTCTAGTGATATCACTGGTAAATATTCAAATAAGTCTTGTCTTGTCTCAAATTTATCAATAAAATAAAAAAGCAATTATGGTCTAAGAATGAGAATATCTTTGTAAGATAAAATTGCAATCTATCTCACAGGCAACAGGATAGTCGAACTATCTTATAACGGATCAATGGCGGAGACATTTATTCCGAAAGTTAGCAGTCCCGAGGGACTGTCGGTCGATTGGGTCTCGAGGAACATCTTCTGGACCGACTCAGGCAAGACGACCGTCGAGGTTGCCAGTCTAGTGACAAAGAAACGCAAAGTCCTCGTTTCCGATGGACTGGTCAATCCGAGGGGAATAGCTGTTCATCCATATCGGGGGTAAGGATAGATAAGGGTGTAGAAAATCTATTTGCCAAACTTCTTAGTTCCGCGTACTTTAAGATCTTTCCCAATCTTATGCTCATAAGATCATTTGTACATCTTCTCTGTACATTTAAAATGAAAATAATTTCTTCTAACTGCGAATTATTTTACATTTATGGAAAAGTATATTTATGGAAAAAATTTCAGTTTACTTTCATATATCCTTTTATATTAAAAAAATTGTGAATAATTTTAAACTAATTAATAAAAATAATAAAAAAACATCACTATAATGTTGATCTTGTAATATTATATCTTGAAATGTCTATTTGAATTATTAAATTATATCATTAATATACTTTTATATTTGAATTTTACAATAAATATTATTTCAGAAAAATATTTTGGTCTGACTGGAATCGCGCTTCCCCCAAACTAGAGTGGGCTAACGAAGATGGAACAGACCGAGCAATCTTCCTTCAGGGTGATTACGTTAAGCTGCCAAATTCATTAACTATCGATTGGGCGACGGATGAGCTGTGCTGGGCTGACGCTGGGACGTTCTCGATAAGTAAATATAGATTTTAATCACGTGAGCGCGTCGAAATAGCATCCATTAATCTTAACAAGAAAATGTTCGACAGCACGATACGTTTCATTACTGTGAACTTGCTACTCTAATATCAAATAATCTCTTGCTCTTAGGTTGTATTGAAATAGACAGCAAAAAGGTCACCATCGTCGCAAATGAACTTACTTATCCGTTTGGCTTAGCAATTTCTCAAAATCATTATTACTGGACCGACTGGAAAACGTAAGAGAATAAAATATTCACTCGCGTGTGCAGACAATCCAGAGAATGCCGTAAAATGTAAAAGTTTTTATATTACGCTCCTTCCATTGCAGACACAAGATCGAAGTCGGCATGAAGACTAATGGTGAAAAACGCACACCACTGTCTGTCCCGCCAGGTGGAAGTGGGAAACTATATGGGATCGTGGTTGTTCCTGAGTCATGCCCCAGAGGTAAATTTTTCATCTCCGTAGAGATCTATTTCTCAAAATTATATATTTCTAGAAAATATATAATTTCAAAATTTATTGCTTTAGACGAGTTTCGCCGAAACCTAAATTAACGAGAATCAGAAATTTTCCCAACATTTCTACAGAAATAAATTCGCTAAAGATGAGAATTTAATATCGTCAGAAATTCCATAATTCATGATCGCTTGTTTGCAGTGACAAATGTGTGCCAGTACGACAACGGAAGGTGCAACAAGAATCAGCTTTGTCTACCAGATGGTCAAGGCGGTAGAACATGTGCGTGCGCGGATGATGCGACAGGACCCTGTACCGACTCTCGTTATCTGTCTTAGGTCCGTTTTCAATCTTGCACGGAAATAAAACGCAACGCAAAGCCACCTCGCGTTCGACATTACGATAGTTGATAAGAAAATAAGTCTCGCACTGGCGCTCACATCGAGCTAAAATCGCAATAACCATTAGACCAAATGTAAATTATAACATTATTCGTAATATTAATCAGCTGTCACCGATATTCTCAAATAACATCTACTTTTGTATCTATCAATCGCAATACACGATACAAGGCGTACTGCGACCAGATCTTATTTAATAAAAATGAAGGAAACAGCGAGCGAAGCTTTGCACTGGAATATTCATACAATCGACCATTTCCATCCAATTTTCTCATTTCAATCTTTTCCGAGTTTATCCACCTGATTAGTTTTATAATGAACTATGTTAAAAAGAAAATGAAAATCAAAAGAGTCTTATATTAAAGTTCTAACTGCTCTACAAAGATTGAAAATTATTATGTTCATAAATTATTACGATTATAAAAAAAAGAAGTAAAATAGCTACGATTATAGTATAATTACCATTCATAACACTAATCATTATATTTTCTACATCTATAATGTACAAAAAAATATAAAAGAGATATACCAAATGTAAATATGATTTTTCTTCTTAACTCAATTCGTGATCAATTCATTAATTATCTTTTTTCAAGATTCGTATAATATAATAAATTAGGACATTTCTTTATGTTATAAAATAAAAGTAAATAGAATTCTGATTTCTATTGAAAATATGGTACATTTATAATATTGTATAAAGTCTTGAAGAATAAAATACGTTCTCCAATATGTTCAACGTAATCATATATTTTTTATCATATATTTCTTTCGAGAACGCAATATTTAATCGATTGCGTAAAAATTCAAAGGGCGATACGATAAAAAAAGGAAAAAGCTGATAAAAGGAAGAAAAAGATAAGAAGATCGAAGAAGACGATCTCAAAAACTGTCAAAGAGCTTGGTGCTCCAACGGATTCACACAGAGTAACAAGAATCTCTTGGAAATGCATCTTGACTTATTCCCTTGTAGCTCTACAGTAGAATTCTAAAAATAGATACAAATCTATATAAATGATGCAAATCAAACAAAAAAGTAGGTGTTATTGTGATAATAATCCTTTTTTAAATACAAAAATGAATAAGTAATATTATATAACGCACGAGCCAAAATAAGATGACTTAAAATAAATCGGAAGGTCAAAACGCGCCGCACATAAGAAACAGAAAAGACCATAATATTTCATTTTATCAGGATATCTATCCATTTCTATCCAAATAAAATAGTGTAAGATGTTTTCAAAACTATTAATAATTAATCACTGAAGTAAATTATGTACGATTATCTACATGAAAATAAACGGGCGAAATTCGACTATAAATTTCATAGGTTTCTTTATATCTGGAAACTCCGAAAATCAATATAATGTATTATATTTCTGTAACCAATGCAATTTCTGTACCTTAATAGTGTATCAATTTATATTTTGATGTTATAATAATACAATTATAATAATACAATAATAACCAGTAATTATATAATTGGTTATATTTCATGTACATAATAAAAGCATATTGATTTTTTGCATCTTTAAAAAATCATTTCAATTATTTTACTATAAATAATAATAAATACATTTTTTATATATTGTAATTTTTCATTAATTAAATAATTAAAAACATTAATTAAATATACAAGGTAAATTAGTTCTTGTTAATTTCATGTTAATTCAGATTTATATACATAAAATAAAAAATTTTTTTATTTTGCAGAATTTTAAAAAATTTAAGTTTCCAACCATTTACACTTAAATTCCTAGAATTTAAATAACTTCTAATAGAGACTATCATATTAAATTCAGGAACAAATATGTTAAGAAATTCATATAATTAAATATTTAGAGAAGTCTAAATTTTTGATCACTAAATTTCTCGTTTGTTATGTTGAAATGACGAAATGGCTCTGCTAATATTTTGATTGATCATCGTGCAACTGCTATTTGCAATTTACGTAAATAAGCATTGCTTATTGATGATTGGTGATCGGCAGGCATTGAATGCCTGGATAGATTAAAAAAAAAACTAGCCGAAGTCTGCCATCGACAGGTGCTCAATCAGACTATCACGGTATAGCTTTTCAATAAGATCGCTCGCTCTGGAATGTAATATTCGCCCACGTACAAAGTTCTACCACCAGATTACTGTACTTTAATCGTGGCTGACATATATTCTCGCTCACAAAGTTTCGTACGATCAAAAATTACTTTTTCAACGTTTGTCGATAATACAACAGATGATAAATTTAATTGTATCGAACGAATACGTATCCAATATACGTGTTAGGAAATATTCTACATTCAAGTTTTCTTCTATCCATTAACAATTCCAAGTCCTTTAAAATTTTATAAAAACGAGAATGCTGTGGATAATATTTAAATTAGTTCTTCTTGAATTGGTTATTCAACTTTCTTCTAACACAACAAAGTACCATTTACCATAAATTAACTAAATCGCAAACTTTCATAAAGAAGTTGTGGCTAACAATTATCGTAATATAATTGAAATGACCTCCCGAAGTTTACTATAAATGAAGAGGAAGAAGTTAATAACAAGTTATTAATTTCGTTTCTATCATAATGTCATAAAATTGACATTCTTATAATTAAAACTCTCACCGTCACTCTTCCCCTGCTGATAATTTCGAGTTTACTAAAACTCATTTCTGATAAGTTAAAGAAAAGAATGAGAAAAAAAACCATTATTCTCTGTGTTTGAGTGACTTATAAATTTCATTCTTTTCTCATACATTTATTTCGCTAGCTGCATTTTTTTCCATTATAAATAAATAATAGTGAGATTATTAAACGCAATCAGTTATAGTATTTAATTACGAAATATTTTACAAAAAGACAAAAACAAACTATTAAATCAATTTGAAATCAACACAAACGAAAGAATATTGCTAGATAATCATGTATTAAATATATTCTGTTCATGTAACGTGCATTATTTGAAAATGATTATTTTACAAGCGATATTTCAGGTCACGCGTTTAGCATAATTTTAGTGTAATCGGCAAAAGGCAAAAAGCAATTATTATCGTGAATGCTTTCTTTGAAGCGGCTTTTATAAGAGTTCCACACTAGAAGAAAAAGAGTGTGGCCTCAGGTCTCAGGAGGATAATGCATCAGCGACGAGTGCGACGCAGACGGCGTCAGAAGAAGCGCGCAAGCGAGACAGTAGAAACAGCCACCCAGGCCAGACCATGGCTAGTAGTCAGTCGGCGGTTGGAGTCCGCGCGCGACGGATCGTGGGGTAATACGCTTGTACTACTTGCTTACTCGGTCGACAGCGGTGTAACGCCACGATTGACTCCGCGCGCCCGCGAGACAATAGCACGTGCGTGCATTTGTGGGTGCTTCGTGTGCAGCGGTAGTGAAAAGTGCGAGTTTTTCTGAACGTGTCCTGCGTGTCTTTCATGATTAAGCATTTTCGAAACGGATGAATCGAGACGAGAATCAGGAAATTCACGAAATACGCGAATTCTCTCGTCTGAACCGACTCTTGTATGTATCTACTTAGGAATCGCGTTATCGTAATTATTGGAGCACGCGTCACATTCGAAAAGCACGCTTGTAGCGGCGGTGGAAGTGATCTGGACCGATGCATTTCGGTAGCCCAATACGACAAAAATATCCACGAAAAATCTCGGCAGCTCGCCAAGCTCGCCTCAAGAGCTGCTGTCGTTCTCGTCAACGTAGCTTTGATAAGATAATCCAAAGATGATCTCGGGATATAACGACACGTCGATTAGCGCGGCGAAACTAGAAGAAGCATTTACATGATATTGCTTTCGCCACCGCGAAAGGCGGAGTTCAAAAAAATCGTGGATTTTCCGGAACGGTAACTACGATTTTCTTGAATGTCAAATCGACGTACGTGCCAAGGAACGTAATAAACGCGTCCTCGACGTCCGCGTCGTATTGAGGTTCCTTCTTAGAAGAGGACGAATTTTGCGCAAACACGACGGCATAAAGGCGTCTCCGCGTCTGGCATTTATAGAGCTCTGAGATTCCTCGGAAATTATACTGCACCCGAATGCAGATCGCGGCAGAAGATAGGGAGCGAGCACGTGAATGCACGGCTATTCTTGAAGAACCTTCGCGGTAGGTGCTGTACCCCCGCGTTCGTAACAAAAAGAGTCACACGTCAGTCGCTGAAAGGGAATACGTGCGCGTAGAAAGGAACCGTCAAGTATTCTAGGCACGCGTGTATGACAACGAAAACTCGTTCGACTGATCATTCCTCCTTCATTCTTCGGAATTTTCTCAATTGCGTAAGTCGTACTTTTCGAACGTGGCATAAGTCAAATACTGGAAATTTTCAAATTAAAATATTTACATATTATATAAATGTGATTATTTCTTGGCACGAAGACGCTTGACACGAATATGGCAAAAGAATTTAAAGGTGGCATTCTATACATTCTCTCTCTATACGTCTCTCTCATTTCTATCCATGATGATATAATAGCAGCCTCAAAAAAATTTTTGCCTTGTGAAACACTACTTGGCGGTTAGACGCTACCGCGTCTCTTAATTCACATATTTTTATTAAATTACATATTAATTATCTATGACAAATTCTTTAATAAATAATTTTTTAATACTTGAATATATTTTTTCATTTTTATATTATACAATAAATTCCGGCACTGTTTGCGATATGTAAACATTTTATACGTAAAAATTAGCAATTATAAATTCTGTTGTATACATTTATTCGCGGAAAGCCAACCTTCATGAATAAATAAATTAGACAGTTTAACATGAGAGAACAATCAAAACAACACGCTACATTTGACGTGACATTGCTCTTTCCTTTAAACGGATCTTGTTACATGATTTGTTTAAATTATATCAATTATTTTTCTGTTGTTGCCTTCGAATACAAGTAAAAACTAAAAAATAACAACTGACAAATAACAAGAACTGGTCAAAATATGGATATTTTATTTTAAAAACTGCTATTTCCAAAGATACATATCAAACTAAAATTTCTTTGAGAGAAATATTCTTTCCATTTTTTTATTGATTCATTAACCTTGCAAATTTTCAAAATTTTCTCAATTACAACCGACTGTCTAATGTTAATGTATGAGTAATAGTGGTAGAGATATAAAGATATGTGTATATCTACATATAATTTTATATATAGATACAATTTTTAAATTTATTACACACACGTGACATCGGGCGCGTGATTTAGAGAGATATTCCATGTGATATGCCAAGAATAGAAAACTGGTTGAATTATTGTGAGGATCGACGAAATTGCGATAAAATTCGAAAACGTGTAGACGGGACTCGTTTCTGCCAAATGGCTCTTTGCGATCATGCATATTCAACTGCGTATGGGAGGAAAAAGGACGAACTCAGACCAGAGACACAAAATTCTTTGCAATATGAAGATCTAACGCAAAATTTAGAAAACGTGAGATTGATTTTTTATTCCACATTTCCCATGAATATGAAAGCTTTTATGGTAATTTAGTTTTTTATGTGCTGTTAAAAAATTGATAAATGTAAACATATGTCAGTATACAGCTGTCGCATATAGCTGTCCTTTTTTATAATGGATATCCCTCCTTGACAACTGTTACGCAATATCTTTTCTTAAATTATTTCAATACTACAAAATGTAAAATTACAAAATATTTCGTTCTTTACGTTTGTCATTAGATAATATATATAATAATTTTTTTCATATAGAAAATAATATAATTTTTTTCTATAACTATGTATTTTGAGAATATAAAATATATAAAAACGGCTTTTATAAAAAAATATTTAAATAATCGATCTAATAGCGTTAAATAAAGTCTCAGCGAAAAGACTTATATTTGTGATACTTCGCGGTGCGGAACGGCGCCGCGGACGTGCTGCGCAGCTGAGTGTCTCGCGATTTTTACAATCCGCTCTGTTGATGCTGTAGCGCGAGCTAAACGACCGTTTTTATTCTCTGTAGAGAAAAAGTGCTTCTACGCCGGGAGAGAGAATGAGACTGAAAGGGCGTGAACATAGGAGACCTCCGAGGAATAGCATTGTTCACGTAAAATGCACGTTCGTGTTTTAATCCGATGAAATTACGAACGATGCAAAATACCGTTGCTTCGTCGCAATTCACTAAACCAGTAAACTACCTTTAACTCACCAAGTTGCGTTGGCTCAATCGTTATGTTTTTTAATTTTTTTTTTATCTCGACAGTAACTCAGTTACTTCCATTATTCAGGGAGTTTCTATTATTCGCGGAATGTAACGCGTGTTATTCGTAGCAGATCCCTTTCGTCTACATGCGCGCAAACCGACGCCTCGTGCTATTTACTTGCCTAGAATATTACGGATACAGGATATTATATACATATATGTTTATCCCGCCACTAGTTGCATGACGTAACATACTCTTACAGCTTATTAGCTAGTAGATCATATTAATCCGTGAATTTCTAACGTAGATTGTACCTGAAGTCACAGTATTCTAGATTAAAATAAATAATGATACAACATCCTCCATAATACTTTAACGATCATCGTAAATTTACATCGCTATAAATCCAAAGAAAGAAAGAAAGCAATAGTACGTAAATTTGTATACGTCAAAATACTTTTCTGAAATCACGAACGTCGTTAATCGTAAAAGACATCCTTAGCAACTGGGAAGATGACGGCAATAGAATTACTTGCGAGAAGAGAGATTCTTATCGATTTTCCAATTTTACCGTCGTCGCTTTAGTTCTTCAGAATGCAATTGTCGCGAAAATCCACGACGATTGGCAGTGCGGTGAGCACATATACGTAGAAGCACAATACACACAGGATTGTGCGGGATCGCACACATAAGTTAGGTTCTTAGTCCGTCTGTATTACGTTTCGTCTTCCTTCTAACTTCTGTTAGCGACAGCGCTGGAATGACTGCTTCTGTTATATTCACTGTGCCGATAGTATCTGGCAGGTGTCAAGTTGTATTTCACTTGTAAATTATTTTTTCCACGAGTCTATCTCCCGGCACCTCGTTCGTCCGTCCTATCTACCACCACCCTGTTCCCTCTAGCAAACGCACCTCTAAAATATTTATGTGCACAGATATCGGGCTTCGAGCGCGGTCCAATCGCAACCACCGCACGCGAGAGTGCCGCGGGACGATTAATATCGGGCCACCTGGTCAAATCGCATTCGGATCAGTCGAAAAAAGGGAAGAAAAAAAATCTGTCATTTTGAAAACGCGCGCCGGAGGCGTTTCACACAATCACATACGGCTGCGAATCGTTTCGCTGTGAATTCCCACGAATTTCAGAGATCGCGTCGCCGTGGGAAATTAATTGGGCGCAAGTGTGTGCAAGCTCGAGTGACAAAAGTGGCTGTTCTTCGAGTGTTAAAACTTTCCCGGATCCAGTGAATACCGATAGTGAAACCGGAAGTGTCAAGTGCTGCCAAAGGAATCGGAAAGGCTCCGTGCGTGAGCGGATGGACCGGAAAAGCGGCGCATACGCCCACGTGGAAGCCCGGCAGAACGTTAAATGAATGTTGTTGCGGCGGGTGCTGGCGATTGTGACGGGAAAATCGAGGGGCAGAATCGCTCGATTTAAATTCATAGATGTACGAGCGAACGGGCCCACAATGGTGGCTCGGCTCCCGCAACAAGTTCTGCTGCTACTCGTACTAGGTGAGTAAGAAACATCCGCAGATATTGAAATCAAATATATCACGAGATAATCATGCTTTTTTTCAACAATAATGTATTCCAACAGGAGAATAAAAAAATTGATAGTATTTAAATTGATTATATTTAAATTTGGAATAAACAGAGTTTTGTTAAATGATTTAAAGATAAAAGTTTTTTTCGCAACAATAATTACAAGAAATCAACTATATTTATCAATAACTCTATTATTGAAGAAAATATGGTTTAAGAGAAAAACAAGTTAGATATTTTCGTCAAAAATATGAATTTAATTTGAGATAAAAAAAAAACTAAAATCTACATTATTCTGTAATTTATAAAAAAAAAGCATGTCTCAATATTTTAATAATAATTTCTAGAACGTCTTTATTTTTTTATTTCCATCCCATTATTTTCTTTAATAGTTTCAATTTTAGATTATTAATATGTTTAAAAATAACGTAACTTTTTTAAAAAGCTTATTAATATACAAATATCCTTTCAAGTCTTATAAAAATTCATTGTTCTTCGAATTTTCATTTACGCTACCTTCAGAATAAGAGGCTTATGTATCCTCTATATTTAGACACCAGCCAAGTTAACCGGCCATGTGTACACAGGCGTATAGGATAAACGTGTATAGCGCCAGCTGATTTAACGCTTTCGCCTTTTTCTTTTTTTCTTGGACGCCCAGGTTAAAATCGCGTCGTATCAAGTTTCGGCATTACGACGCTTAGGAGGTTTGTCTGATTAAGAACGCAGACAAAATGTAAAAATAAAAAAATCTCCAATTTTTTATGTTCCGTAATCTTTTTTATACGAATCACATTTTTAATGTCTTACAACTCAAAAATTGTGAATTTCTAATATTAAAACGAACATTATCATTTGATTAAAAAAAAATTTGATCTATATCATATATTCAAACTTAATTTCTCAATTTAAATTAGTTTTTTTTGTATAAATTGCAATATTAAATACAAATAATAATTTATAAGGAATGAATTTTATAAAATATTCAAATAATTTCTAAATGATATTTAGATAATATCACATGAACAATTATCAGGATGAAAATCTGACTAATCAAAATTATAAAAAACAAAGAGTTTCATGTGATATATCAGGAAAGGGATTTAATCAGAGCTATTTTTTTACGTATACGTTTTCATCAAGTTACATATATATATGTAAAGGAATGGAATTTTGATGTGCATAAAATGCAAATACATTCTCGAAACGTTTTATTCTGTTTTTATCGATCGTTTTATACTAGTTTGCTTCGCCATAAAAAGGCTGAACTATCGTCGTTGCGCGATACGCTGAATCTACCGGATGTAAAGGTTTTTGCTTGATCTAGATCCAGATCCGATATGGACTTAAGATGGTACGTTCGGCTAATCCGCCTTAAAGGTGGGATAGAGGGGCGAGAAGTGGAAGTTTAATTAAGTCAGATTACAGGGACCGAAATGAATAAAGTTTCATCAAAGAGGATCACGAAAGACACTTCCCTACAAGAAAGATTCGAAAAGTCTCGACTAAAGTAAGATCGAACGTTACAGCAGTGAATAAATAAAACAAGACTACTTATACATACTATGTATATGTAATTGCGGTCATTGATTTTCATTCTAAAAGCAGCTACCTTATTAGACAATTATTGAAATAAAATAAATAAAGCAGCTAAAACAAAAAAATTTTTTAAATTAAAATTAAGCTTATTGATTTTACATACATCACATGTAAAATCGCATCAATTAAAAAAATTAAGTAAACATGAATGAATTGCACGAAAATTAAACAAATTAAACGTTCTATTGCTTTTTTAATTAAATACGTTTGTTGAAACAATTTTACTATATCACGTAACACGCATTCAAATACCGATAGTGTTTCCCCGTTTGCAATTATATCCCATTTTCACAAAGAAAATACAAAACTTGTATGTGATTTCGATGGATGTGGCAACACGTTTAGATCTATATGTTAAAAAATTCCGTCCAATTTTACGAATCAGTTCGCATAGTCGTTCGTGCACGTATGGCATTTTTTCTCGCGGTAGATCGATAACATCGGGCAAACGCCGATAGAGAGCTCTTCTCGTTGATCACGTACTGCGTCAGATACTACCAGTTGCATCGTTAATTCACAGAGATACGCTTGGCGAACATACCGCAATTTCCCGATGCAGTTACAGATAGGGATCGACTTTGTCCAATTTACAGATTTTCTTGCCACTTAGCAGGAACTAATCAAATAATATAGTTGCATATTATTCGCTTAATTCGTCTCAAAGCAATCAAACGTTCTGTATCGAAAGTGGCCATTATATGACCAATAATTGAATCCAAATACATGCATCGAAATTGAAACGTAGAAACTGCACAGGTTACCCATGAACATGAACGATATTCACTGATGGGAATTGCAAACGTAATAATCTAAAATTAAAGGCAAAATTAATGAGTTTTATCCGTTGGTTATTTAACATTGGAATAATTTTTATATTTTGAAAAAAATACGATTTTGATTATTTATATTATTCAGAATTAGATTTTCCACGCAAAAGAAATTTTGCAAATTTCTGGAAATATTTTACTTCCTATCGATTAAATAAATAAACATTTTCTGGAATATAAATTAAATCGAGAATTAAAGCAAATTCGTAGATAAAATTTCCAATAAAGAAAATTTAGGCAGATCACACTTGACATCAGTGTTCTTTCGATACGATTTATTGGGTTATTTGCGGGAGTGCAACGGAAACATTGATGAGCTCTTTGTTGATTACGGGGTATCGTTGCCACACGATACAGGTTGCATCACTGATTTGCAGCTAACATTCAATTGCGGCTTACTACGCCACTCCTGCAATTTCAATCGAGCGATTAACATTGCGTGCGTCTGCTACGGTAATTAAACATATGTCGTTTAACATATGCTTTAACAATTTAACAGCGCGTAAGTAATAAGCATTGTGTCAAGAAAAATTATTGTTTTTCCCGTTAGAGTGGTTTCTGATAGGCGTAAAAAGGCATATCAACAAACGTGTTATATTCGATTGTCCATTAAAGTGATTGGCGTGCATCGCATCGCATCGCATCGAATCGCAGATTCTACTCTACTCTACTGTGTATCGCGTATTGCCAATGGCAATGTTACAACGAGATTCTCGTCAAGCCATATAACGTTTGTCGGCTCACACTCATATCAATTTCGATAAATTTTCGATAAATTTTGCAACCTTGCGCTGTTTCGCATCAAGGATACAGTTATTTGTAATTAATTATATTCTATAGATATTTGTTTGGTTGAATAATTGAATCTTTGTTTCCTGTATTTGATAATTAATTATTAACGAACTTATGATTACACACGGAGAGAATTTTTCGTTATATTTTATTGTAAAAATTCACTACAAATTTTAACATGTTTAGTGATAAAAGTGGGACAATTAGACAACTACATAAAAATAAAAAAAACCTACTAAATATTACCGAAAATGATAGGAATTTGTGAAATATACAACAGAAATTTTATAAACTACATAATAAAAATTACCAAGCAAATTGTAATATTAATCAAACAGATTTTATATTTTATTGTGATAGATATGAATAAATCAGAGAGAATTTATAATTATCTTCCAAATTTTAGTTATCCCACCATGATTTTAGGCTAAATTTTAAAGAAAATTCTCTCCGTGTATCTTGAATGCCGAAACTATCAATGTATAATATTGTTGTACTTTGTAACAATGTTGTATTTTGTGTTAATAAATTTGAAAAATAACATATGAAGAAAAAAACTCATGATAAACTCTTAAAAAAAATATTGCAATTGTATGACTGAGAAAATCAAATTTTTAGAGAAGTCAGTCTACAAAGCGCCAGAATTTCTGGTTCGGTGACACGTCCATTGTAAATATTTGCAATTGCAAACCTTTCTCTTGTGGTTCTGTGTAAACACATTACGCATGGTTTTGTTTCGTTCTACTATTTCCATTTGGAGAAGAAAGTACGATATGAAGTCTCGCAGGTAGAAAATGTAAAACTGAGTCCTCGCTTCGTAAAGGGAAAAACGTTCAATTTACATTCACAAACAACAAGAGATGCTTGATACATCTATCATCGTATTCAAATTTTTCTTTCGTATCTCGTGTCCCCTCCCATGAAAACAGGCGTTACTGCGCAAAATTTGCTTTGTGAATGTATTCTTTTAGTAGATTAACAATATATTTTTTCTTATATTTTCATCTATTAACTTCTGAACAATTTTCGAAATTTTTAAAATAATGTATTTCCAGCATCATCAATTTCAATTTCTATAATATATCTTGGCCAATATAATTTCAATCTTCATTCTGCCGCTTCAGTGTAACTTGATGTTTTCTTGTTACATGAAATCTAATTTTTAATGTCTGACGTTTGGTAAATTGCATAATTTTGACTTTGAAAGATTAATTTTAAATTAATAATAAAACTTACGTGACTAGTGACAAACATAAAATAATCAAGCAAGTCATGAGTTAGTACCATTAATTAATAATGTAATATTTTCATCAAAACATTAAACAAGACTTGAGTTTTCTAATAATTATTTTATACATGTATACAAATAAATCGTATGAAATTTTTGTCATTATATTGTATATTTTATATCATTATATTAAGTAATATAAGTAATATAATAATATAAGTTTTCATATCATTATATTTATAAAAGTTTTATTTATAAATATTAATAATATAATATAAATATTAATAATAATATATGATTAACAGTTACTTAAATCATTCATCATACTATCTATGGTAATACAATGGAAAAATTACAGACAAGAAATGTTACATTGGAAAAGAATCGCGAAATCACTAATTAAAAGAAGATATTCAGAAATTGCATTTCTCAATATCATAAATAATCGGATTAAAAGAAATATAGCTGAATTTCATAATTCTACTTTGATTAAAGATTAATGAATCTATAAAATAACAAGAAAACCGATATTAATTAAAAATTAAGTCGTATAATAAACCAGAATTTGCAATAATAAAAAGTACTCTTCCTTACATTGATTTGCTTGCAAAAATAAAGCTTTTTCAGAGTATTGTAAAATTATCACATGTAACCTATCATGTGAGATCATTATATATTTATTTAACTTGTATAAATATTATAGTTTCACGCATTTAATATTACTGTAATATTACTTATATATAAATGAATACATCGATGAATACATAGATAATTTTAAAAGAGAAAGAGAGAGAAAGAATTTGACGAATTGTTGGGAAGAAATTACGACTGATAAAACATGTATATGTATATAAAATAAAATGTAATTATATACATACTAGAAAAAAATAGAATTAATCTAATTCAGTAATAATTATTTTCAGATTATTACTCATCAACCATATAATTATTGATAATTACAACGATTCTAAACATTTATGTTTATATCAATTTATATAAGAAAAAAAAATGGTTTTAAAATAAGCTATTTTGATATTCAAGATTATAAATAGTACTATAAAAATTTTATAAAATTGTCCGTGACACAAACTCTATTTCCCATCGAGAATAAAAAAATTAATATTTTTTGCGTTAAAATAAATTCATAATGTAATGGATATTGGGATCAGAGTAAACTTTTAATGAAGCTATCACAAACATTATCGCATTTAGTGTGGCTATATCAATTATTACTCTCTAAATAACAATAAAATTCGATATTTTGTTGTAATAAAAAATTAACTTTGTGCATGAAGTTTCTAACAAATTATAATTTATTCATTATAATTATAAAGCAATTATGATAAATAAAGATCATGAAATATATATGTTTATTAAATAATGTGTGTCGTTATAAGAAAGAGAAAGAGAGAGAGAGAACGGAAGCAAAACTGTTATAAAACACTTTTCTTGCAAATAATTAACATTTAGATATTATACAATTATTTAATATTACAGGAGATAGCGGTTTTTATTTTCTACTTCCTAATCGATTTATTTGAACGAAAATTATTTAATGGTACAGACTAATTTAATGACAATGATCAATTTATATCAACCGTAATTAGTTTTATATTCCATTAGTCGTTATAAGTTACCCTCATTCATGTATTATGCAGATGAACATTTTTTTTATCAATTTATCATAATTTATAATATTTCGGTAAAGGAGAATACAAATTCCTCCATCACGGAAAAAATTGTATTTTGCTCTTCCAACAAGTTCTTAATTAACCGCGATGCGCTGTCATATTCGTCGATGAAGCAGTGTCTTCGCGACATTATAATAGATGGCTAAAGTTTCTAGTGGATATCTCTATGTGCGCGTGACAAGAATCGAATGCGAGTTATAAAATGAATAATCCGATCAAACATTGACTATGTTTGCATGATTGTAGATGCCACATAAATATATCTGTTCGATATGCATCGCATTCAAATGCACTGTCGCATTCGCGAGAGATTCTCGGATGCACCATCAGATCAATTTGTAAGTTTCGAAGGAACATTCCGTGCTTTGCATTGCGGACCAGAGATGTGTCGCAAAGTAGGCGTGTTATAGTAATCGCGATCCACTTGAAGAAAAGAGAAACCAATGTTGAAGCATAGTATTAAAAGCTTTTAGTCGTAAATTGATTCTGAATTTTCTATTTAAGATACTATTGAGCATTTTAATTAATCAAGTTTCAAAGAGCGTTAAATACTATCGTTTTTAATTAATTAATTAAAACTTGTGACAATAAAAATGTCAAGTTTCTGCAGTTTAAGATTACTAGAAGCTTTGAGAAGTGTTCCCATGTGTTCGTGTAGTTCACCACTGGGAATAATAAAGAGCAAAGGATATTTCCAGAACACGCGATCTAACAATTTCCATCTTTTGGATATAGCATGATTCCCTCCAAGAAAACCGGTCTTTTCTGCAACGTCGGCGGCAGATAAAATCCGCACGATTAATAAGCGTCCGCCGTCTTTTTGTTCCGCGTGCGGGTTATCATTCCTGTGCGCGAATTGTTCCGCCTGGGCTCGATGGTCCGAATTCTGGCACGCCGACAGATCGTCGGTGATATATAAGTTATTCGTGATCCGCTCGTAGCCCGGAATGTCCCGCGATGGCGTCCGTTTTGACTACTGCACGAACAGCGGAATAATAACTCACGATGACCGTGACGAGGAAAGTTAGTAGCTTCGCGTAAAAAAATGAACGTACGAGAAGCAGGAAGAGAAGAGAGGATTTTTATATTTCAAGATAGACGGCAAATGAAAGGGTGATTCTCCGGAAGATTTTATGACTGCGACGTCGTATTCGTTGGTGTGAATATAAATTGGGGTAATTGAGACTTGAAAGTCGACAATGACGGAGCACTGCATTTGCGTTGCGTTTATTAGTGAAATTGTGGACGCTGTATTTGCGAAGAAAAAGCCGGTTCATTCTTTAACAAGACTGTAAGATAAAATGAAAGAAGAATGTGCTACAACGAGATCTTAAAGAACGTAAAAATACCTCTATTTACAATTATTTGTTTGCAAAATATATATACTATAAACCAAGAGTTTATAAAAAGAGGCAAAATATTGCGAAAGAAAGATAGTATTATTTAATATATACATATTAACGAAAATTGCAATTTGATATTTGGAATATATGACATAATTAATATAAATTTTATTTAAAAAGAAAATAATTGATTCATACACATATGCACATACGTTTCATGTAACCTTTCATAAATAAATTTTTATTAATTGTTATAAATGTAATATTGAATTTTACAAAATTTTCTAAATTTCGCGGAATCAGTCCGCTATTTCACCACAAATTAAATATTTTACCTTCCAGACAGTTACAAATAAATACGACAATTTATTACATATTATTTATAAAAAAATATTTTACTGTAATAGAATATTTTAACTTCTGTCCTTTATGATTATATACTTTTATTAATGATAGAGAGAATTTAAAATTGTTCTATATGTAGTTAATATATTACCAATAGTTACCAATAGTTTGTAAGCATTATTTAATTCCAGAAAAAAATAAAAACCAAAAAGATACAAAAATATAGTAAATTAATGAATGTGTGGGAAAACTAATTAGATGTCGTTTGGATGTAAAAAAATTACATATAAAAATTCTTTAGCACTAATAATTTTAGCACTCTATCTCCTAATATAATTGGAAACAACTTGATAATTTGATCAATTTATTATTATTATTAGTTACTAATTCTTTCATAAAAAATTATTGATAAACTGGCAATTTGGATATCTTGAAGATTTTATATTAAGTTCAAATTTGTGTCATTATAAAGAAAAATAACGTATAGATGCGCACACGAAATCCAGAACACGTATGCACGTTGTTCAAATAAATTCTCGTAGCAAAGAGGTGTGCAGATTTTGAAAGGCAAACAAACGAATGTAAAAGTACGTAAAAGAATATGGAGAAAGTGACGAAGAAAAAGAATACCTAACAACCACGAAATACTTGAACGAACGTCAGTGGTAAGGAAAAAAACATTTTGACTGCATAAACGCGGCTTCAGAAAAATTACCTACAGAGAAAATTAATATTAAGAAAATAAAAATAAAATTTCTAAATTTACGAATGTTTAATGTCGCGAAAAGAATGGCATTACTCAAATCTTTTGTACTATTTTATAATTTAAAAATAATTATAAGTTTTTGCAAAAGAAACAAATAGTAACTTGAATTGTACGAAAACACGAATAAACGATTAATTTTACAAATAAATATATGACTCGGAAGATCAGTGTAATCACTAAAATTATATATTCATATATTAAAGCCTCATATTTTTCTACATCATATACAAGCATACATACACATTGTATTAGATATTTATTGCGCAGCAATAAAATATGGTATTTTCAATATTTTTTGTATTGAAAAGTTCAGTCAATATAAACAAAAACAAACAATAAAATACCTGTCTGTTTACAGTCGTCGCACAAAACTATATTCAAAGTCCATAATCTACTAATCTACTTATTATCGCATCAGAAGAATAAAATTCATATAAAAAAACGTAATGTTTTATATGTTGTTCCATTCGTTTCTGTTTTGCACAAATTATCGTCAATATCAATAACTATGTCAAATAAGCTATATATGATTTTTTTACTAAAAATAAACTAATCAAGAATAATAATACAATACAAAAAAATGGAACTTGTGATTTAATCATGTGATGTGAAATAAATGGAATTTAAGTAATTGTATTAAGCGTTAAAAAAAATATTACATCTACTATCTTTTTATATGATAACCAATATAATCATTAGCAATACATTTAGTATTAATATCATTAATACAATTGCTAATGTGCAACAAATTATAAATTATAATTTTCAGTGCAAAACTTAATGCTTCTGTAATGTTCAAATATTATCTAACATTGTTCTGTGTCATAATAATGGAAGTAAATTAATAACGATTCACTGGTTTTATGAAACAAAGGAAGACTATAATGAAATATGTGAAATCATGTGAAGATCGATTGCCAAATAAATCGTTGAATTGGCGCCTCCATACATATTTCACTCTTCTGTATGCCAAGTTAAATTAATATTCAAACAGTATTATCAACAAAAATTGAAATATCGATGAATATACGTAAATTGTCGTATTAAATTTATCGAAAGTATACGTTCGAATTTAGAGAAATGTCCAATATCAAAACGTTTATATACTAGTATCTTTTAGTATGCAAGTTTTGGCAAGGCAAACTAAATAGTTTAATATTTTTTATATCACGATATATTTTTTTTCATAAATACGTGACACATTTTATACTTTAATTCCTATTTGATCGGTAATTTTTGTCAAAAAATAGAAATTGCAAAAGAATATATATATCATTCAAAAGTACCTATAAGTATAAAAAAATCACCTACATTTCTTCATAAAAATTAATTAACAAAGCAAATAAATACATATCTTTTAAATCACAAAACGAATCGGTAGCCACCTCAAATGACTACAATAGGAAGAATATCACGGCGTAAAGGATGGAAAATGCGGCACGATAGTATCATTTCCGGTAGCGTTGCAATTCGCTTCGCGCCGGAAACTTCCGGTCACAATGTTGGATTCGAAAATGCTCTGCGGCAACTTCTGTTCTCGCTTTATTGTTATTACACACGAGCGCACTTCCAACGAGGCGTGCTACCAAACCTACATATATGTATACATATACGTATATATCTAGCTACGAAAAGGCATAGTTTCTTCCTATTCCTTCCAAGAAAATATTGCGAGAAGTTTCAAACTTGTATTTTCAAGTTTGTACAATTCGTTACACAGTTTGTTGCACGCACTACTGTTATATTTAAGATATATACACTTATAACGTGTCTTGTAATTCTAATCATGTGAATGCTTGTGGAAAATTAAAATACAATCCAGAACACTTGAACAATCTAACTTGTAGATGTTATGTGAATGCTTGTGGAAAATTAAAATACAATCCAGAACACTTGAACAATCTAACTTGTAGATGAAATCCAATTGTTTTTCTAAAAACCAATTAAACTTAAAATCAATCAACTTTAAACTTTTACAAAAATTATTCCAATATAAAATTCTATTAATTTACAGTCTAAAATATGTTTATTTAGCATCATTATTATTAAATTGATTATCATTACGTACATTGTTCCAGCTTTAGCTTAAGATTACGTTTCAAAACATTACGCGGTGCGCAGTCTGCTGAATTGAAAGAACCATACGCAAAAATATTATTAGGCATAAAGATCTAGCTTGAGTATAGGCATATTTTTATTACTTGTGTTATTTACACAAATGGTTAAGTTCATTTACTATTTTCTTAATTTATTTTTATCTTTTTTTGCTATTTGTGTTCAAAGTGTTATAAGTAGAACACAGGTCGCTTTGAGAAAGATATAATGAACTTTCTTCTTGTTAAAAGTAGCTCTCTATTAACATTAAAAATTTAGGAGGAGCTATGATTTCCTACAATTTCCTTCGTTTCGTAACAAGTTTTTTAGTATAAAAGTGCAAACAAATAGCTATGTTCTAGGATATTCCCTAGTTGGCAACTACGCGGTAATCTCAGCAATGTTTGTCATGTCGCTGCTAGAAATTACTCGACCACCTTTGTTGTGGTTCTCTTTGCGATGCTCTTTCTCTTTTGCAAGCACCTTGTCAGAAGATGAAGAGAAAACTATAGCGAGTGAAAAATAGAGAGGAGGGGAATAAATAAAGAAAGAAAAAAAGACAAACTGGACTGAATACGGACTGAACTGGACTGAATTGCACACATTCATTATTGTAAAATAATTTTTCTAAGTTACTAACAAAACAGCCTTATCGTATAGTACTTTTAAATAATTCTTATTGGAAGCATCAAGCATCAAGCATCGAGCAAAACTTAAAAATCCACGACCAGTAGTATACCAGTAGTATACTGAAGACAATAGTTGTACAGCAGAAACAGGCAATACGAGACGCGGTACGATATGAGAGCTGGTCGATCGTAGTTTATTTCGATCTACGAGACGAAGTGCGGACATCGACCGTCGCAGAGATGAGTTTCTGAGTTCCGTAATCGAATCTGTCGTGTGCAGTAAATACTCTTTCAAGCAATAATAAATTTGCATAAAATAAGTAGAGATATATATTGAAAGTATCAAATGTAACAAATATGTAACTTCTATTAATTTATTTTTTTTCATACAATATCCAACATCTTTTCAAAATCTTGCAAAAAAACTAATATTATATAAATTATAAATATATAAATTTTTAATACAACTCTTTAATTAATAATTTTAATAACAACTTTTGAAAACAATTATTCGTATAAATTTTTCTACAGATGAACGTTATGAAAATTACTATATTCTTTATAATATTTAAAAATATAAAAACATTAAATTTTATTAAATTCTATACTTCATGTAAGAATTATTTATACAATAAAATAATTTAATCTTGATTAATTGCAATACAATCAAGTATAAACAAAGCATAAACGGACATTATGATTTTTTTATTTTTTATAAAGTTGGGCGTCATAGATAGATATATAATGTTTAAATATGAATATCTGACAATTATTACAGCTTAATAATTTTATGTTGCTATAAATAAGTAAGATTAATGCTAATGATGTCTGTGTTCGCCAGAAATTGCCTCAGCATTGTTGCTTATAGCGTTTGCTGTATCGATGGAACAGTAGTAGTTCTACGACCTGACTGACACGAAGACACGAGATATTAATATCTTACACGCATTCTCTTACACACATTCGACTGACTCTCTCTCTCATCCTCCTTTATGCACTCCTTTTCTACATATAGCTCAATGTTATGTAATCAATCCAATTAATTCCCACTAGTGAAATCAAAAGACATAAAAAATATAAAAATATATAAACTATCGTCCTACTGTTGAAATTAAATTAATCTCATTGTTATTATTTTGTCAAGTAGTTTATAATAGTTATTTTCTCAAGATTGTATTCAATTACCCTTTGTTCATGAAGAATCGATTTCTATTATTATTTCCATCTGCTCGTTCCATTTTATTTGGTTCAACCATACAGATCGGCAAGAACAATGAAGCCGACATCAACAAGGCAGAAAAATATTAATCAGAGAAAGAAAAGAAATAATTCTTACCGTGATTAAAACTGTTTATCGATAAAAACTCTTTAATCTTTAGTCTTCTGTTACTTAACATAACAATTTTCTTCCTTTATAGAAACCGGCTCTACAAGTCCCTGCAACTTATTACTTCACGCAGAATTTAATTACGTTTATAATACAACGAGCGACTTGCACACGCGTGTGCGCGCGGACTCGCTGCATCCGTATTTCAATCTTGGATGGCGCGCCGGCGAAACCACACCGAAGGTTGGCGTATTCATTTTGTTAATAAACCGCGGCGCGCGCGCTTGCTCGCACGGATATATATACGTACGGGATTGACCTAATTCTCATTAAATTCCTGGCAGTCGTCACGACGCCCGTTACTTGCTTCTGCTCCCGTTGTACGCATACACTTTCCCATATATCTCACTTAAGAAACGAGAAACAAAAAAAAAATGAAAAATCCATCAATTCAAAGAATTAATCACTCTCCTTCGTTTGAAATATCTGCGTCCGTTAAAGGAACAATACTTTATTCCTGTCTTTATGACAAATAACGAAATGTATGTGCATACATTTTATATGTGCATGAAACGTATTACATAATCTGGACATGAATTTTGCTGCCTTGCTGATTCAGACTTTATCGCATATAGTCACACCGAATAAAATTGAACGAGTAGATGAAAAATAATAGAAAACGACCCATGAATAAGTACTCTTTCTGGTTTTTAGATTGCAGATATTTTCTTATGATGCTTTTATTTTTTTGTGACTGGTAAACTGGATAAAATATTGCTGTTAAAATAATAATAGCACCTGATTTGTGCGCGCGCGATAAATATGTTTGACTACATAAATTTTCAGGATTTTGCTATTTTATTAAATTTTTTTAAACAAAAATAGCACGTGTTCAAATAAATTCATCAATCACAAATAACTCTCTATAAAATCAATTCATATTTCACAGCATAGAGTGTCGGTAAATAGCTAAAAAGATTCAACAAATAATTAATCACATTGATTCTAATTGAAATATGATTGCGTTAAACGAACGATACCATTAATTTGAATTGAAGCAAATGTTACATGACTATTTAATGAATCATTCATATATATTTACAAAATCGTATAACTGTCAATTATACCAGATTTTCATGATAGAGTGCTGGTACATAAATAATATTAATTAGAGAACCCATATCCTCCTAATTTGCCGCGGCTATATCGCTTCTATCGTGATATTATCAATTTACGCCCGAAGCAACCCTAATTACATTGCATCATTAGCGCAGGAAACAAAAGTTTATTATTAACAATGGGAACAAGCAAAGGCGGGCAATGTAAATAAATTTACAACATACGGTCATTGCTCACATCCATGACTATTAATAAATTTCTGTGGTATACACGTATGTATCGCGAACACAGTTTAATTTCATTATACACTGTGGTCTGCTATATGTTTACTTTAAACTCACATTGCATCTCGGATATGGAATACTCGTGTGTAATCACGTAACTCAAATTGGGCCCCGTATTCCACACCTGTATGTATATATTAAAATATTTTGAAATCAGAAGTTCCATTTCAAATAGTTATGCAGAATATCCTACAGCCTTTCGCTCCAAAGTATAATCTATGATGTATGATTAATAGAGTTCCGAGACTAAGATACTTATAAAGCTATAGAAAGATTTATAACTAAAGAAATATGTTATTAATTTGGAATAGATTCCACTTTAATTTATTTACCACAAATAATAACCTGCCCAGAAAATGCTTTCAATACTCGACATCCTGTGTATGACGTAAATTACTCAGCGAAAACGACACTTCAAAAAGTACATGTCGCAACGATGTTGACATTTAATCACTCCTGACTTCGGCACTGGCACTTCGGGGCCGTTTAGTCTCCGTACTTTTTTCTACGTCAAACCTAAAGAATGATGTGTACGTCAAGTTTTTTAAACACAACAGTAACGACAATAGTCGATCAAACGCGACGTAAATAACTTTATTCCCTAATAATACTTTTCGTTTACGTTTTAATCCTGTATTTACATTCAATATTCCTAAATTCTTTACTCTCAATTTCGTATGTGATACAAAATCATTTATGGCAATTAATATTTACACAAAAACACCAACTGCAATCGTAAAAGTGCTACAAGTGATGTTTCTTCGGAGAAAATCGATAATGTCGTAAATGGATTTAATCATACTAGCGCGTTAATCTGATACCAATAAACTTATATGAAACAACTTTTATTGTATACTTATATTGTATATGAAATATATGAGAAGGAATAAAAATACATGTATATTCTGTAATTCTGATCTTTTTCGAGAACTGCTAGTAATCTTTCAGTAAAATTCATAGCGTAGTTACAAGAGAACCTGCACAAGAACTTTACGAGCATGTAGGAATTCCTTAATATGCATCGCGTTAACCTCTTTCCGTAAACTACAGCGTAAATCCAAATTTGCACGAGGCTGCCTTGTACCTATGTATGTACCTACGTACCTTGGAAAATTATTCTGTGCCTTTCGGATCGAGTACAATTTGACTTATACGATAGTTTCTTCGAAGAACATATTGCTACTAAAGTCAAGAATTACTTATTAATTACTTATGCGCGTTTAATGGAGAATTAAATGTACAAAAAAAGACATGGCTCTTAATAATTAAAATTTTTTAAAATAAATTAATACTTATAAAAATACTTTTTAATTACTTTAATAAAAACTAATAAAAATTTAATAAAAATATTCTTTTCTTTAGAGATAATAACTATTATCGTCTTTGCAATGCATGATCGTATGTATCATTATATGAAGCGTATAACGAAATACATAAGATTAATAATAAATCAATTAAACTTGCCTTCTTGCAATATTTCCTATCTTTCTATCCATCTTCCTCTTCTAGCTATGTGCCCGACATTGAGATTTCAAAAAATATACAAACGATTCTGAACAGGACTGTGCAAGCGGTTTTGAAATATGTCAAGAAATGGCAAAATTAGCATTTTGCAATTCCTTTGATTTTTATAACTTTTGAACTGTTCAACTACACAAAGGGAAAATCACTACAAACAACTACAAACGATTCTGAAAAGGACTGCGCAAGCAGATTTGAGATATCTCAATGTAGAATGCAACTCATTTTTTTACTTTTTTATAATTTCTAATTAGTGAATTACAAACGAAATTATTGTTATTACAAACAAATGAACTACAAATGCTATCATTTGCCGTATAAAAAAGTTAAATTTTTACAAATCGAGTTCATATAGCTTTCTTCTTTTTTTTTGTTATTAATATGCTAACTGTAAGTTTCCTTTTATAATTCACATTTCTGATTTGAAAATAATTATAATAAATGTTCAGTTATAATAAATTTCTAAATGCTCCTAAAGTTTCTTTGATTACTAATTAAAATAACACAATATATTCCTATAGATCTCTTTCACAAATAAAAATGAATAATCCACTAGGAAAAATACTAAAATAATATTCTTTCTCCATAATATTAAAAAAATTCGATATTTTAGTAGTAACAACTTTTGTTTTTTCTGTTACAATGTTTTATTTATTAGTAACAAAAAGATGTAAATGTATAAAAAAATAAAATAGCAGTATTACGTTTAACATTGTGCCTTAAAGGAGGGAAAACGAGCGAATGTTACAATAATGTTCTATGAGGGATAAAGGGGAACTTACGGTATTTGACCGAAAGTCTTGAGAAAAGTCAGAGAACGAAGAAGCGTCGAGAATAATAGAAACCACTAGACGTAACAACTGAAAGCAAGAACGGAAGGAATGAATGAGTGAATCTCCCACAATCTCTTTGAGATCAACCTCAGAGATCAAATCCACGAAATGAGAAACAAGAAAGCGACGCAGAAATACAAAAAAATATCGATATCTCGTGAGAAATAATAGACGAATATGCAACTTTAATTACAAAAATATATAGCACCTTTAATAAATCGTATTAAATCACTGAAAGATATAATAAAGTAATATATACATATACATATAGATATATGTACTAAAGAAGTTCTATTATATTTCATTTATTTTATTTGAATATATATTATAACTTCTAATTTATGACTTCTGTGTAGTTTATCACAATTTTTTTTAATTACTCTAATTTAAAATATAATATATGTTCAATTTTACTTACAAGGTTTGCTAACCCGAAAATTTAGAAAATTCTGAAACTTTATGTGCAAGTAGAGTAACTCTCCGTAACACAAAACTATTTTTCATTTATGTTTAAATTACAGTTTGAAAGGGTAAAACACACCTTTGAAAAAAATTAGTTTTTTCTTTCCAGGCGAATATTGTCAAAACTATAAAAGATAAAAAAATTTTCTATCTCTTTTATAGTTTCTAAACATTATTTACAAAATAGTTGAATACATTCGCATTATATAAATCGGAAAGTTTGACAAGATTATCAACTCATCTTGTAATTTTATCATGATATTGCTTGAAACTCTATTTTAACATTGAACGATGCAAAATCACATAATGCACCGATAACCTTGTCAAACTTTTCGACTTACATAATGCGGATGTATTTAACTATTTTTTAAATAATATTTAGAAACTATGAAAGATAGAAAAAATTTTTTCTATCTTTTATAGTTTCGGCGGTATTCGCCTGGAAAGAAAAAACGATTTTTTTCTAAAGGGGTATTTCACCCCCTCAAACTGTAATTTAGCACAAATGAAAAATAGTTTTGTGTTACGGAAGAGCTACTCTACTTGCACACGAAGTTTCAGAATTTTCTGAATTTCCGGATTGGCAAACCTTCTTTGTTAGTTACACATTTGAAATAAATAATTTTAATATATCAAAGGAATTATCAATAAATTAACACTCTTGTTAATGTATTCATTCTATAATACGTTTACACAATGAAATAATATGCATAATATATATATATAACACTTATATATATAATATACCCTAGGTAAACAATTATAAAGAGAGTGCACATCATTCCAAATATAATTTCAAATTCGGTAATTAAATTCTATCAATATTGTAGTTATTATTATAGTCGTTTCAACATATTATAATATAGAACTCGACTATAATATAATGGCATATTACCAAACTAATCCATATTTCAGTTCAATCAATCAAATATGTAGCATTGATCAGATTCTACAATTACTATAATCAACTATCATCTGCATTCGTGATCGTACTATTCAAGTCACTAAATGTATCATTACTGAAACACATTGTGAGAGCTCTTCCTATATATTGATTACAATTTCATGACCTCTTCCATTACATACATTTACGTTAATACATTTGGCTCGCCGCCGTGTCGTTGGTCAGCGTTTTCTGCGTATCGCTCGACCATTTTGGATCCAGGAAAAATAAAAGTTTTAATGCACAGCCACCAAAGTTGGTCGCTACATGTTCAGTTCTAATTTCCTTAGCTTTGCTTCACCAGGTTGTTGTTGACACAACTCTAACCGACAACCCATAAATTTGTAATGGCTCGTTAAACTCAGGATCGATTTGAAAAAAGCTTTCAAAGTTAATTGCATCCAAATTAATTGCACTGTTAAATATGTGCCATTGTAAAAGTGATCAATTAAATTATTCGAGAAAGAAAATTTGTGTCGCGCACATCTTTTTTTTCTTTATTAACAGCCATGAGACCCTGCATTATTTTCACCACATGTAAACTGTCTTTTTACAGGACCAGCACATATCTTCTCCTATATTGCTATTGTAGAATAGCATCATTCTCCGGGAAAATACGTAAGCATGCTCATTTCGCGCCGGCGGGCTATCCTCCCATAAAACCAGCGTCGCAACAAATTTCCCTTATTACAACGTATGCAGTATGCAAAAGCGTAATAGGTGCCGCTATTATTACCGCCATTAAATTTCATATTCTGCGTAAGCGATCGCGTTATTGTGAGAACGCTTTTTTTTACAACAAAATTATTTTCAGTTGGCATGATTTCTACATGCAGACCATATTTTGTTAAAGCAAACTGGTATTCATGACCAGAAAAGATATACTTTAATGTCACGTACAAATGAATAATAAATGTAGCAGTATAAAAAATTTTATGATAAAGATGATATTTCCTTAAATCTTATAATAAAGGTATCTTTTTAAATTTGCATTTTCTAAGGAGAGAAAAAGCCAAGTTTTTAGAAACTAACGTTGTAAATATTTGTTCATTTAGTTATCTTGAATTTGCAAATTCCTTCATTTAGAAAGATTGCATCGTAAGATTGTCAAAATATATTTCCTTTTATTAATTAAGTTTACGAATATTTTAGAGAAGAAATAAAAGTGTCTTATTAAATATAAAATATCGTCTGGCAACATCAAAAAGTGAGACAAAAATACGTTCAGATACGTGCTTTGAAATCCCCCACGAGCGATATCGCGTACGTGCATAGGATGAAGGATTACACTTGTTTAGACGACGCACGACATACATCGTGAAATCTTATTAGTCGAAAAACGTTGCGGAGTGTAGTGAAGCACTTCCTGAGACTCAGAGCAACGCCTGGAAAGCAAAACGGACGATAAAGCCGCCATGGGAAAGCGCGATGTAGGTATCTCGGAGTATTGCGTTTCGCCCCGGGAGATCTTAAACCGTACATGCTTTGTCAGATTTTCGAAAGAGATAGAAAATCACGATTTCCAAGATCGTATTCCATGTACTTTCAGGGGAGATGTGGTTCTGATGGTTTTTTTTACCAATGTAAACGCTATTTTTATTGAAATTTCTTTGTAGAAGTAGGGGAAATATGGACAAAATGACATATACAGGTAAATATATTAGCGATATTTCAAGTACGATACGATGGTATGGTGATAGGTAAAATTGTATCACATGACCTTAGTATCGTGCTTTAACCTGCGTAAGCGTCATCTGTCAAGTCCCAGTGGTTTAGATGAGATACGCATTGTAATATTTTTGCCTGAGCAAAATATTAAGGTATCAAAGAATCTATTGAGTCTCAGGTAAATTTAACGAAATATTTTCCTGTATTCTTTATTTTAATCAGATAAATTGTTGTATTGATATACGACATAGACAGTTATTACAATACAGTTTTGCTTTTATGCTGTTATTTATGTTATAACAAATACGTAGTATTTGTACAGTACATAGTACAATTGTACATAGTACAATTTGGACAAAATGACATAGAGCCTGAATGGACAAAATAACATATTATGGAAATTAAAAAAAAACAGCACTGAAAGGATTAGCTGAAAGAAAGGAAGAAAATAGTTCAAAAGAAATTGTTCCAAGCCACAAAAAATGTCGAAGAAAACATTTTAAATTTTAAAGAAGCAGATGACGATGATTGTCCCTGTATTTATTGCAATGACTTATATTCTCAATCCAACCCCGAAGAATGCTGTCTGTCATGCGTAAAATGTGGAAAATGGTCTCACGCGATTTGTACTGGCAAATCAAAGAAAACTAAAATATTTATTTGCAAACTGTGCAATTAAAACATATTATATGTCATTTTGTCCATATGGTATGGACAAAATGAATTTTCGTCGATATGTTTTTAAAAAATTATATCTTCGTTATTTTTTAATTTTATTAAAAAGTAATTATTTTTGTTTTTAGAGGACATACCAAAGAAAAATTACATGTGATGTTAAAGTTCCTATCTTTATAAATTAAAAAGTAATATTGTTAAAAAAAAAAAAACAAAACCCTATGTCGTTTTGTCCATACTTCCCCTACATGTAATAGATATAAAAGATTCTGATGTTATTTAAACAATTGTTAAACCACAAAGGCTTTATTTTGTCACGCACACCAATAGTTTTTTTTTAATTTAATATTAATCTATCTATCATCTGAGAGTACCACACTTTCAATTGGAAACATGCTTTGACCGCTGTTTTGAATTCTGAAACGATATAGAAATGTGCCAACAGCCATTTTTATGTTAGCTCTTTTTACTGCAATGTGTTCTATGAACTACACAGTGTAGATATTTCCTGTTCCAATTTTATCCAACGAACATTTTAGCAGACTTTTCATTCCTTTGCGAAGATTTTTGTTTTATTCGTGTACAAATCCGCGAACGGCTATACATTCCGAATGGAACGGAAAACGTGGACGTTTCTACTGAAACCCCATTCTACATACACCAGGCTAGTAAGCGACAAATATAAGTTTGTCCACCTTAAAGCGGATAAGTTGAGATTCTGTAAGATGAAACGCTAGGAACAATCGTGACCGATGTGATCCGGCACGGCGTTCGGAGTTTCAAAGAGAAACTTAGCAAAGTCTCAACTAAGTTTTGTGATATCGTGAAACTTTGGAAAATTTCAGAAGCCATCGCAGTGTAATTAAAAAAAGAAATCTTTTCTGATTTATGCAAAACTGTACGAAAATTTATACTGCGACAAAAGTCTTTTTATATTATTACGATTTTAAAAAGTTGATCGCAACAAATGCCAAGTTTTTTCGAATTAATTTTTGGAATTAAGTAAGAATAGAATACATACCTATATAAAATTGAGTTACGAAAATGAATTTTCAAATCGTGATAATTTGTTTAAAATTTTAAAAAAATATTTAAAATAATTGCCAATCTTGGAGAGTAACAACAAACTATTAAAATCAATCGTGCAATCTAGTTTTATATGTAAGTAAAACTGAAACTAACGAAAGCTTAACCAACAAATAAATCTATTTTATATATATATATATAAATAGTTTTTTTCGTTGTTCATGGTTCAGCCAAATCACCGAAACGAATTAACTGTGACTGTGGAAAGTACTCTCGAAAAAAAACCGAGCAAAACGAATTTGATGCTACAACCCAAGGGAATGTAATCCGAAATAATGCCCACGGGGGAACGCTGGAGCCTTATTTATCCATGGAAATGAAAATTGTCGAGTACAGCGATGTAATTCGGGTGGTTCGCGTCAATGTACACTATCATAAAAGTTCGAAACACGTGTGCGTGTGTAGTATATATAAATTGACTATATTAACTTAATTGCCGCAGGTCAATGAGTGTGATTGTGTGATATTAGAATATAATTATTAGAATAATGAAGAATAGAGAATAAATAATGTATACTTTTTGTTTTTAATTTATATATAATAGTCTTCACGTGTAATATCATAAAAATGATTATTAAATATAAATTATTTTTGTAATTTTAATAAAATGCATATTAAATATTAAATTATATTTCAAGATTAAGTATTATTAAAATATTCAGGTCAAAAGCCGGATGAGAGTGTCTGCAGGTAACAATATCTTTCATTTATTGCCAACGGTCACAGCATCACTGCACTTAAGTACTTAACTTCACAAAGCCTATTATCCCAGTAATTGAGGATTGAAATTTAATTATGTCATCAACTATATATAGATCCAAATAGCATTAAAATCAATCAATATAATGCAAATTATCTGACGAAAATACTGATTTAATTCAACTTGAATCAACAAAATTATTGTACCAAAAAGTACGTTTTCATGATTCAATACCAGATTGAAAATAGATCGAATATTATCTTCACAATTGTTACTAAAGTTAAAATTATACAAAAAATTATATAATATTATAAATCTATAAAATTCTTAAACAAAAATACTGACTTGTTTTATGAAAGATGGATATAATTGAACATTTTACAGCTTCTTGTTTCTGCTAGGTTCAGACACGATATTTTTCAAGATGAAAACTGCAAGTCGAGATAATAATCGCGTCAGCTAGCTTAGAAAGTATTTCTCGCTGCTTATCCTTTTCTCGTCTCTTTCACTTACGATTTAAATCTTCTTTGCCACCGCCGCACCGCCGCTATTACGCAGAGTACGAGATATATCGCCGAGTATACAAGAAGTAACAAACAGCAATATAATTCTCATGACTGGCGGAATTTGCAACTTTTTAACGTCCAATATCTTATGGCTGAAGTCATGAAAGAATGCATAATGCAATTCGTTTATGTGTGCAATGATCACAGTAAATGTAGGTAGAAAACGTGACATGATACTGCATTTGCGATTAAAGCTGACGAAACCTTAATTAAAACGTGTCACGTGTAAATGGGTAATCAGTCGTATTATATCGCGAATACATGTAGATAAAATATTCACGCACTCAGCATATTTTGTGGTTTATTTCGTTCCATTTACAATTTCGAGTTGATCAAATTTTACCTCACGCCAACCTTTAATTACACGCAACGTGTCAAATTAATTATAACGAAACCCATAGGGCACATACAATATTTGTTGAATATTTAATTTATATTTTTTTACATATATATTATATGGTTTAATAATTTACATGATAAAAAAACTTACTCTTAATTATTCTGCATTTTACAAAATTTGACATTTATTTACATTTTTCTAAATAGTTTTCTAAAGTGTCAACATATTTTTTAATATTTTTATAGATAAAATTTTTAACGGTACAAGAACTATCTCAGAAAACTATAATCAATATATTTTTCGACAAAACCACTGTCCTGGAGCCGAGACTTCTCCTTTTCATGCGCAAAGCGAGCGCACTACTTTTTACGAACATTTCATCGTTCTACCACATCACGAGAACTCAAGCTTCTGGCGTTTCCCTAGGAACGCCATACGCGGATCCCGTCTATTAAATTTTTCCACGTTTCGCTCCGCTCTCTTCTCCGAAGAATTCCGCGTCGCATTGCGGCGAAGCGCTTTACTCCCTCGGATCCCTCTGTGATAATTGAATTTCAGCAGCCGATTTAGCGAGAAAGTGTGTGGTCATCGCGCGAACGAGGGAAAATAATACTGCCGATATGCCGTTCGCGGACCGCACTGCTAATTACCAGAACCCGGCGCAAATTATTAACGGGCCGTTCACGCGGCACTTATTACCACCAATATCGATTCGGGAAATTTTATTTGTCCCTTCGGCGCTCTCGCGCATGACGTAAATAGAATACGTATGCGATCGCAATACGAATGCTGACTATAATATTCGACATGCCGTCTATAACATACGTCCGGTGATGAGTAGCGCGTAAACGGCATAAATGCATGTATATCGGCATCATTTACGATTTAATTATCTCACCCATAGCGGAAATTAAACTGTATTGAGCTTGAGATAGATCTAATATCATTCTCTTTGAAACTAACATAGAGAATGATAGGGAGATGAAATAACCAATTAATTTATGTCTAATCAAAATATCAGTTCATCTATTTCATCAAATATCTATTTCATCCATTTTATTAAAAAATTTAATATATGCCTGTTTCAGCAGCAACATTTACTTTCTTAAAAAGCGAAAAAAAGTCGCGTTAGTACCAGGTGCGGCACAAACACAGAATAATTAAACAGGTGCGTGCTAATACAAATACACGTGATTCCCGGAACGAGCGACGCGACGGTTTATCGTCTTAGGAGAGAATAACCGAACTTTCGTTACCCGTTTCTACTGGAATAGTGCCAGACTTTACGCCACTAATTAACAAACAGCTATAGCAACACTGTAAGTGCAATCTGGGTAACTTACACGGAATGCGAATCGTCATTACCGGAATCTGATTAGTTCTTAATTGTAAACATTTATGCCTTTCCCTCCTGCCGTGTGTTACAGAACCATCTCATGTGAAAAATTTTTCGATCGACTTTACAATTTGGATGCAGAAGACGTTCGCAAATTCTTTAAAACCTCTGAGAGTTGCGAACGAGCAAAGAATTGTTAATGAGTCCTAGGATTGACGAAGAAAATCCTATTATTACATTTTTTCCTATGGCCTGACATTCTTAGTAGCGTGCAAAAGGAAATTACTCACAAAGTTGCAATGTTGCAACAAAGTTGTGTCCGTAATCTTAATAATTGTTATAGAATATCATTAACTTTCTAGCTTAATTTATTTATCGCATTTATAATTGGATCAACCACGTCATAATTGTAGCATAGGCAAGGGATTATTTATACAATATAAGAAACAATTAATATTAAACAAAAAAAGAGCTATAAATCCGTTACAAATTCAATACGTATAACTATTGAAACTGTCTACGTCCCTTTAAACAAAAGATATTCTCCTCTGTCAATTTAATGAGACAAAATCAATTATCTCTCAAAAATCGTGACAAGACGTTTCGATTAGCGGAATGAATTTCATGTAATATTAATATGTTCAATTTTTCTTTAGTGCAATTATATTCCCATTATTTTTTTTTTGGCATCTGCTATTTGTGAATGCAGAGCGGACATGCGTGGTATGCGTTGCCATGCGTTCCTCTTTTTTTTTTTTTTGATAAATAAAATGTATTCTATTCTCTGTTTTACACCAGTCCACCAGTGTTTTATCGTTGGACGTGCCAACGCAATACTTATGATCTGGCGAGAATATCATACACTGGCGCGTTTTGCACGCGAACCAGCAGCAATTATGCCCGGCGCAAAAACGTCCGCACGCGAAATTTCGATATCGCTGATTTCAATAAGAAAATGATTTATGTTCAAAGAGTATTATAATTCTATTCGTGAGCTTTTTGAAGCTTAAAGAGAATAGACGATGCATTGCAGCAATGAATTTATGAAATGAGAATGTGGTTCTGAAAAGTTTCCAACAAACGTGATACGATATTTTGTTAATGTATTATAATTATTTAATGTATTTCTGCGATTCAATTCGCAATTAATTCAACGGTAACCGGTCGTTTCTCATATTAGACAACAAATTCGCAATTCTTCAACAGCATCTGGAAAACGCGTTAGGAATTTTCATGAATGCCGCGCATAAAGATGGAGATGCTCAAGCGAGAACAGAAATCCGCTTACTATCAGCCAAATTCCCGACGCATTCCACGCTACTATCCTGCGCCAATTAAAATTTCCGCGTGGTCCGGTCGAAAAGCGAAATCGACTGCGGTAACGATAGGACGAGTCGCAAAAACGAGCGGCGAGATTTCGTGAGCTTAACGATCTGCGGAAATGCAAATTGCGGGACCGTGTATACACATTCTGACCGCATAAATGCAAATTGTGCGGAAAGAACTGGACGTAAGATTACTGTATATACATTTTCGCGGACGTTCAAGAAACGCAGCGCGCATTTAATTTACGCAACTATCAAGTTGTCCGAGCGTTTTCAATGTTAAATGCATTGAAATGTGAATGTAAGTAATCTGTCTCTTGCGGGATTACAGTTGAATAAATGAGATAGTTTGAATCAAGAGAGAGTTGCATACTCCGAAATTTGAAGCATGTCGAGTCTATTTGCGAAACGCTATACTCATATGTGCACTGTACACTTGAGTCCAAATGCGATTGTTTGATTTTCATCTCGTGTTTAAATTGAATGCGATTTTCATTTCAGATAAACAAAACTCATATTCGCACAGATTGTATTTAGCGCTAAATACGTAGCGCTGTAACTGGTCTATCTCGTTAATAGAACCATCGTTGTTGGTTGAGCAGTATCTTCCATACGCAAATACACGTTACATACGTCATACGTGTTCCATGACATGATTAATGCTTTATAAAGATACAAGAGATATTTTACAAGAGATTTTACTTTAACAAAGCTTCAAATTAAAATAATAAAATTCTAAAAATTTTTTATGTATTAATAGATGTTAAGTAATTAATAAAATTTTTTTATTTTTTAAGGCGAGTCAGAAAAGATCAGAGTAGGGAGCACTAAATTGAATAAGCCATAAGACTAAAATTAGAAGAAATTAAAGAAGGATTAAAGTAATCTTTTTTTTATGTAGCAAAGTATATATCGAATATTTGATATACGCCCGTTTTAACTCAAAGTTAGAAATCATTGCAACGGACGATGCATCAGAGTGTGAACAGCGGCATACATTTTTCATCGGTCTCCCGATGCTTCCGAAAAGGTTATCTGGCACTTTTCCCACACGGTTACAAAGGCGGAAGATGCATATATAGCTGAATGGAAAACGAGAGGCATCGATTCGTGGGCTTAACCAAATTTCGGAAAATCGTCTTCGATGCGATTTTACAGTTCGCGGAGCGATTAAGGTGAATTAAATCTGTATATTTATAAATGTATTTATAATAAAGTTTATCCACAAAATAGATCTTGAATCACTAAATATTGCAAATATACAATATAATGTCGTTTAAATCATTATTCATCTTTATAATATATAATTCTAAATCTTTATTAATTAGAATATTATTTATAATTTAAAGAAAGAAATAGTAAACTTATGACATCAACTTAAACTTTATATTATATTTTACCATATCAATTATATACTCTCAATATTGATAGCTAACAATTTTTTTCAATAAAAAACGCAATAATACGGGAATAGTACAATATCAGATTTCATAAAATGCAGTACATGTCGGGGCATATCGTTTTTAATCATTTACGTTCAGGACAATTTCAATACAAACGCTTTTATTCCCGATATTGGTGATATCGACAATACTCATTCGCGTTGCGAGATACACAGAAGCGAAGCTTTTAACACGGATGCAGCAATTTTACGGCACTATATTTCTATCGTCTTATCGCGCGCCGTAATAAATTTTCATGCGACGATTATGCGAAAAACGTCCAAAAATCGAGCGATAAATTATCATTTTCCCGCCCTTGTTGGCAAACGCAATCCGATATGTTCCATTTATTTGGTCATGCAATCTATCGATAAATTACGATAAAATAATTCAGCATAAACGTATTTGAGCTAATACGTTCTCTAACAATAAAAAAAAATCATTAAAAGCGATAACTATTTAATACAATAGATATTTATAGATGTAACTATTTATTTAATAGGTAATATTTGCAGGAAGGAATTATTACTAATTTAATTATAATATTGAAAAATATCGCGACATTACATAATTCATTCTAAATCCTATTTCTGAAAAGAAACTTGAGACGGTTTTGGAACTCTCGGATATCTATGGTAAGGTAAATTAATGCAGGCTGTGGCTTCCTCGGGAAGAGTAAACTATACTGGCGTACGAATGGAGGCGACCCTTTGGAGTTGAGGCGACCGGGCAATCAGGAAGTTAATTACGACAATGTTATGCAAAGGCGTCCGTCTTCTCTTACGTTGTAATAGCGCGGGTCGCAATCTATGGCGAGAAATTTTCCCTTTACCTGCGTTCGACTTATAACCAGCGCGGCGGCACATTAAACGGGAAGTTTCGCCCTTACCCTTCCCTTTTCTCAGCCTCGAAATGCATAAATCCTCCAACTAATGTCGTGCAATTTGTAATCCGCGGCAGCTTCCAGTACATAAAGTTCATATATTACACCTCTATGAATCACTACTTTCCGCGTGGCTCGCGCCGTCCCGTTCTAGCAATCGTTAACCGCGATGAATTCCAATGTTTGTTATTTCAGCCATAATAACGACGTAACGAATAATGATACGATTTCCTTCCATTTGTGATTTCTTAGGCGAGCGCTGCTTTTTTGCAGTTTACGATAATTGGCCTACATAGCGATGAACGGCACGTTTTACTACATTACATTTGCATACGATAATTATTTTCTGTTTTGTAAAAAGTAAAACTGTAAAAAATTTTAAAAATATTATTTTAACTTCATGTTTGTGAGTTTTATTTAACGTATTTTTATATTTATTACTGTAATGTTATTTTATTTTTATTTTTTTTTTGTATTGCTCAATTTATTCTTCATATTATTTTTACTGTTTTAATTCCTATTTATATATCCGATAAATTCTAAAAATATAATCATCTATATTCATTCTTGCATATTTCCTCGAGCAACGTCATTATTATCGAATGTCAATTGCTGCACATTATTTCGATAAATTACGAACTGATGGCTGCGCGCGTTCTATTAAGAACACTCTAAATACAGGAAATGCTTAGTGCATCGTTTCCACTTTCGCGAAATTGCGAAACGAGACGTTTCGCCGTTCGAAATGAGAACTTACTACGGGAACGAGGTGATGATTTCGAGTGTTAAGTCGCTTCCACTTGTTATCGATCGATCCTTGAAGGATTAACGGCCATTCACACGATCCGCAGTTCGTGTCGATGCACATACGTCGACATTCAGTTCAGTGACCTGTGACATCCCGTATTATACATTCATGAACTTTCTCACCTCACCGTTTTATGAAAAAAACTCTATCGTTTAAAATGTTGAAACATTTGAGAAGAGTAGTTATATATATTCAAAAATTTATGAGAGAAAATTCGATGAAATCTCAGTTACTGGCCATTAATATTTATATTTAATACAGTAAAATATTTAACTTTTTGCTTTCAATTATTACTTCAGTTTGTTGAATGCATGATTTGCGTAACATCAAAATTGCATTAATATAAAAACTGCACGAACTTTTCAAAAATTACATAATTATTCTTTTATTTTTAAAATTTTCAAAGTTAGAATATAAATATATACGAGAAAACATTTCGTACCTTTATACTAATTTCTGTAATTTGTTGTGTAATGAAATTATTCATAACTCAGTAGAAGAAAATGACAAACGCTATAGAATAAATAAAGCTTAAAATAAATGATTAGTTAATTAGGTTGGCTACAAGTAAAATTCGCTGCAGACTATCACTCTGAAGTTAACTTTGAGAATAATTTTTATAAGAAAAAAATCAACTAAGCCAAGAGCTGAATGTACAAAATGGCTTTTAAATTCATTTTAGACACGTAGCTATTTAAATGATGCTGTTAAATTATTTCTGAGATATTTAAAATATTATCGAGAAATAAATAAAAAATTTCACAAAAATTACCCCCCCCCCCCCTAAAATGTGTAGAAGTTAGAGCGAATATACACAAATAATATTGCATCTTCGTCCGATACACGAAAGTATATTATTGCTCGGTTAAGTATCTTTCACGTCACGAAAATCTCGTGTAAAGGCGAATGAAGACGTGCCCTACGGACGACACGACACTTCCGAAATAATAATCAAGTCACACCGCAGAGCTCGCGCCTGCCATTCCATCTTCCCTCGGTATAGTTCGCTACTGTGCGGTGCAATCTGGTTAGCTCTCGACGACGAGAGAAAGTTACCCGGAGTCTGGTTCGCGAGGACCGTCATATTTTCCGGGTGTCACTCGTAACTCATTCCCTTCATCCTTCCTTTAGGCGTGCCGTGTGAACCGGCTTAACCCGTTCGCAAAGACGAGCCGAGTTGGTACATTACGTACGTTTCGTTAGAGCAACGAGCCCGCTCGTGCCAGAGATACGGTTATTCGCGCGCGTAGAACAAGAAAGTCGCTCAATGAAGAGAGTCCTCGTCCGACCAACTTCCTCTTTCTCCTCGTCATTGAAGAGCCGATGAAACTTAGAAGAGATACTCTCGTCACACGCGATAACTATCTCGACAAGACGGCGAATTCTAGCTGAAAGCATTCCGAGGGCTGCCGAACCGTTAAATCAAAATTTTCGTCGGAACTTCAGTCAGTAATTATGATTATGGATTGGAATGTTACAGTCGAATAATTTAATTGTTGAGAAAATACTAAGGATGACTCAAAATCAGATGACTCGAAAAGGATAGAGATAAGACGAATTTACGTGAAAATACCTTCTAATCATAAAATAGTCAAAACTTGATCTTTTTTTTGATGGAAAAACTTGAATTTTTAATTTATAATTGTAGCAATTTTTAAGTAAATTTTTTTTTGTACGACATGGAATTAAATTTAATTATAAAAATTAAATTATATAATTAAAAAACATACAAAATAAATTTTATAATTTAGTCATATGAATATATGTATATAAAAAAAAATTATGTTTAGTTGTTATCATCACGTTAGAATCACGACTCATATTATAATTCATTCTCATCATATTGTAATTAAATTTGCAAAAATGAAAGCACAGAAAAGGTGAACTTTCTAAAGGTGAAAGGAATTTATCTAGTGAATCCGGGCGCCAATTGAACATGGGTGTTTTCATCATCCATCAATTTCTTATTTCATTTAGGTCGGAAAATTGATGTGCACTCGTTCTTTTTCAAGCTCACAACGTTCACAAAAAGCTTCTTTCTAAGATCGATCGAGCTCTATTATTTAAACTATCATTACTCTGAATAATATTTAAAAGTAATCTAAAATAGATATAGTTACATACATCACGTCTTGAATGCAGATTTAAAATACTAAATTGATTAATCATGTATATTCTTAGAAAATGCCGAAAAACCGTGTAGAGAGATATAATAATATTAATTTTATATATTATACAGAGAAGGCCCTTTAAAATTACATTTTTTCGAAAATACAACACAGATATGACGCCGGAAACGTGCGTGTGATAATTTTGTGAGCCAAGCAATATAATGGCGATAATTCTGATAATGTCACAGAGACGGATACGCATTAGTCCGGACTTGCATACTATTATCTTGTTGCTATGTCTAGCAAACTAGCATCGTCAATGCGACACGCAATTCTCCCAAGCAATACAGTCTCCTATATAGATTACGCCCTAAGCGATGACAAACAAAACAATTTGGATTGCGTTTGAAAATGTACTAATACCAAAATCTAATTCACGTTACGTGTGCTAAAAATTTTCAATATTGTAATAGTATTTTCAATATTGTAATAGTTCAGTATAGTAAACAACGAAAATTTTATTTTTGCACGAATTAGGATTCGAATCTTACTTTATGAATTTTATCCTCATTTTATTAAAATAATTTTATATGTATAATAAAATAACTCATAATTTATATATAAAGTAAAAGATAATAATCTCCATAATTACATTTTAGCAACTAAACTCTTAGCAATAAACTCTTTGCTAAGAAATTTCTTGAATTTTCTTTTTAAGTAACAGATTGCTATAGAAAACCTATGTAACACGAGGATTACACGTATCAAGTAAAAAACACGCGCATTGGTCCGCCATTGACAAGTATATTAGTCGTCAATTTTCAGAGTATTTTCGTGGTTATGTGATGTTTATGTCAGTATGGGTGATATTGATCTCCTGAAAAATTCAAAGATATTCGTATTTTTTCTGGACTAGCCAGTTATAGTCTTTCTACAGAATAAACATTCACGTGCGCAAACAGTACGGGTACATCGGAAACGTATTTGCGAAAGTGGCTGAAATTTGCAATCTCGTGCGCTTTGTAGGCACCCGTCCTCTACCCTACGCCCAATATTGTTTTTCATAACACGACGTGAAATACGCGGCGATGACATCTGATCGTCGATCGAGAATCAATGAATGCCTATCTTCTATCGAACATGAAAACATACGTAAACGTGCAACACATGTGCGATCCATAATTATAGATCGATGTTTACAGTCCGTAAATATTGACGTACTACTGGCGCGAAATTAGTCTTGAATGTTCGTTCTGCTGAGTATATAATCGCCAATAGTCATTAATTATCTCGTCAGTAACGGATTATAGGATTATCAAGGAATTTGCAATCAAATGTTTTCCCTGCTTCATGCATTGGACAAACAGAAAAATTGCTCGACAAAGAAGAGATCACAGAATTTGATTGAACTGTATACAGGGTGTCCCAGAATTGTCGCGCCAATTTTCGTGAGCAGGTAGAGCGGACCAAACTGAGTCGAAAACTCCTCTACCATTTTGCAATTTTCGCAATAGTTAACGAGATATTAATTGTTAAAAATGGCCGTATTAGACCGGCCCTCCGCTGAATACAAGCGCGCGGTGAGATACGACCGCCCAGCGTCATTGTTACCAAGACCGCGAGGAGTTGTTTTCTACAAATGGCAAAAAACAGGGGGACAATCGCAGCTCAGAANCGCCGCTTTTAGGCATTGCCGCGTTTAGTAAACAACTCCTCGCGATCTTGGTAACAATGACGCTGGGCGGTCGTATCTCGCCGCGCGCTTGTATTCGGCGGAGGGCCGGCCTAATACGGCCATTTTTAACAATTAATATTTCGTTAACTATTGCGAAAATTGCAAAATGGTAGAGGAGTTTTCGACTCAGTTTGGTCCGCTCTACCTGCTCACGAAAATTGGCGCGACAATTCTGGGACACCCTGTATATCTGTAAAGCGTATACCACGAAGGAAACATAATCGATAATTATTCCACAAAATTGATGTTTCTTCTACCAGATTAGTAAATATTATCGTTGCCGATTAAAGCAACGTTGTAGTTGGATATACACAAATCATAGAATTTCACTCTACCCTAAAACAATTACTCTAGCTCAAGTCGGCGTACACATTCGACGTTCAGTATGGTAGCATACAATCCGCTTATAACACTGCAGTTGAAATTTCCTGCATCGAAACCGGTGAACCATCAGCTCGACCATTATTTGTTTGAAGTCCTGCAGCGGCAGCAGGCGCGTTTCGATTCTCTACCGGATTCCCGTCGTGACATTTACTGCGCGTATTTTCCTCGGCAGCAGCTGGCACAGGATCACTTTGTACAGCGGCTCAAATCGTACGTGATACCTCTCACGCCTTCATATGCAAACGCATACTTCTATCGTTTTCGATGCAAGAGTGCACATTAAGGTTGCAGCTTTAAAGAAATATCGAAAAGTTGTGTAAAAAAAGACTAAGTCTGTTTAGGAAGGTTTGGAAAGTAGAAACTAATGGAGTCTGCTTAGAAATTAGAAATTAATGATATGTGTGCCTTTTTTCATTTTCTTAAATATCTTAATGTAATTATTATGATTCTATTTTCTGCATTATCTTGTGTTATGTTTTGTTACGTTATTACAGACGCGCTGATGCAATATAATTGTTAGTATCTGATAATGTTCGACGCGATCTGCTTCTGACGGACACCAACAGACATAATGAGTTACAGTATAATCAAAGCCTGGGTTACCGAAATGGTTAATGCACCGGATGTAAACGGCTCTTTGCATGCGTGCGTGCGTACGTGTGAACTCGTATTATGTTAGTCCTGCAATCCCGCAACGGCTAAGCCTAAGGGACTTGAATACGTCAGTTACATACAGGTAGGTATACTTCATTGTACGTGATAAACCATGATAAATTCTCTCAAATGAGAGAAAACTGTAATTAATGAGATATACATATATATATGTATAAAAAAAGGGAGGAAACAAATTGGACGTACGAACTATCGCATAATTCTCAATATTCGTGACGGAACTGAATGAAATTGCAAGCTCGCATTCCACATTTGAATACCGCGATGCATGCAACGCGTACGAACCATTTAAATGCTAAGCAGTAGACATGCACAGCTCGCGTTTAATTATTTTTCTTTTTGCGTTCCTGGTAATCCACTGTGTGGAAACATTGCGGAACGTTAAACGCGCTTCGTGCGCAATGTCGTTAATTACTCCAGCATTTTCCTCCCGCCGTAATACTACGTGATAATCAACTACTAAATTCTTTAAAAAAAAATCAAACCGAGAAACAAAAGGGATTGGGACCAATTAACGAATTGCGAAATGATAGATTAGCTATTCCTCATGTCGTGCACAAAATGCTGCAATTAACATTTTTCTCTTTCAAGCGAGACTTTTCAAATTAATGCCAGCCACAAGTGTTTCCCAACATCAATTTTAATTTTTAAACTAATCTAACTCCCAAGAATTCGAATAAGTGATACTTAATGTCCGACCAGACATACATTTGCAAATGTTCGCGAGTACTCGCATTAACGGGCAACTTGCATAAATTGTCCAAGACATTCTAGACACCCCGTTACGAGAGATAAATCATGGAGGGGAAAAAAAATCTTAGAAATTCACACGTATGCGCATAACTTACAGACCAAGTTAAAGCAACAGTGCTTACAGGGTTAAAGCAAACTTCTATGCGCAAACACGGAGGTAGTTTCAAAACATAAATGTGAACATGATATCAAAGCATGACACACACATACACAGAAGCGCGAGCGGGGGCTTTCGCTATGAATATGGGTTACAAAAATATCGCGTCGTACATCCGGAATTTTGCCCGTGAATGACACCTGCATCGCGTAAGTGGCGAAATAGCTGGCGTGACGTCGTATAATCGCGTGCGATATTTTGAAAAATATAAACGTTAACAAATCGCAGAGAAGCCAATGCATGTTATCTACATGCACGGACGATCGTCATGGAATTAATATATTCACTCACCGGCCGATGCATCGCTACCGTTGCCATCGTCGGGCAATATCTATAAAAAAACATACGCATACGTTACAAATATTACATTTTAACAAAAATGAAAAAAAAATAAACCATGCAGGCGCACTGAGAGAAAAATATAATTACTTTTGGCCTCAACCATAATTTTATAATATTTATAATTTTATAATATTTTTAACAATAAATATAATTAACTTAAATATAAGCGTCGTTATCTTAACCATAATTATCATTAAAAATATTATAAAATTATGATTGAGACCAAAAATAACTATATTTTTTTGTCAGCGCGAGCGGGACATTTTTTGGGCTGAATTTTGCGTTTCGCGACACGGAATTTCTTAAGGAACGCGCGTTATGTTCGCCTAAACGGGCAATTAGTTTCACGCGAATGGGTGAAACAAAAAGGCACTTACCCGCCAGCCGATGCGCCGCCATTAAGCGCGACCTCGCCGATTGCTCCGCATTGTCACAGACACACCACTCGCGCGGCCGACACTCACGCGGCTAATTACGATTCCCGCTAACGCTAATTAACGCCACGCGACGCGACGCGACGGTTGACGAACACGTCATTCCGCGCGACACACCCCGACGTTTATTGCACGCGCAACGCACCGACGGCGTGCGAGCAACGCGAGATATATGACGGCGACTGTCCCGCCAAATCGCGTAACGTCACCGATGCTCCGCGACCCACGAAGAATTCAAGGTAACCTTCTCTCTCTCCGCGAGGACTCGAGAAATGCCCGATCGTCGCATCCCCAATCACAACANATACATACACATATCCACACACGATTCGACGGCCGACGGAGTGTCTCGTAATTACGCTTCGTTAGCGTAACTCCGTACGCGCGCGAGTCACTTCCGTGGACGCCGCTCCGGCTCGACACGAAGCGACAAACACCGACGTGAATTGAGCTGCGAAATGACGATTGATCGCGCTCGCACTTGATTAGCACACCGTCGACGATCGTCCGACACGACACTCCCGACGCTCGTAGAGAGCGATTTCTGAGATCTCTCCGGAGGAGAGATACGCCCGGCCGCAGAGAACGCGCGCGCGAACGACACAAAGCGATTCCCGCAACTGTCGCGAATACACCGAGCGCTAATACACAAGACGACCGCGCGGTCAAAACAAACAAGGCTGCAGCGCGCCACACTGTATTCATCCGTGACGGGCTAAAATACTGAATGATATAACTGGTAATGGTGAGAGATATAAAATTCTTTTTTTATTTTTATTATACCACCACACAGTATTTACCTATTGTTTTTCTTTCTCTATATTTCGCATTGTAAATTGGAATTAAATGCAAAAAAACTTTAATAAATCCACTTTTAAAAATGACGCGTTAAATCGATACTCGAAAGTCTCGAAGTGTTATTCGAATCGAGATCTCTTTTCCGCGATGTTGATTGGTTTTCTCGCTTGGCTTACTTTGCATTGCGAGAATAATCAATAAGACATGAAAATTATTTGCTAATTTTTGTTATTTTTTGCTTTAGTTTCTAAAAGTTTAGTTACTTAATATTGATTTATCGAGCTTCTCGTAACTTTTTAAAGAGAATATCAGCGTTGAGATGTATGACAGTTTTGATAGTTATATTTCAATATATAACAATGAGATATTTCGCGCGCGAAGCGCGCGTTCACCATTAGTAGTTTTTTATTTAGCATAAATTTTGCATAGAAGTTTTTTTGCTAATTTTTTCAGGATATATTATTTTAGTACGTGCTAGATATGTGCTTAGATTCGTTAATTTAGTAAGATGAAAAATTTTAATGTCAATACGTAATATTTAGTTCAATTCGTAATTACGTTTTAATTATTCGAAAATCATTCCAAATGTTACATCAATGAAACATCGGCGTGCAGTGATATAGAAAAAGTTCAAATACTATATTCTCGAATAAATATAGCTTTTCGGTGTTTTATCCAATTATGCGTTTATCTACAATAAAATATCGAGGATGCATGAAATGACCTTTAAAATATTCTCTCTTGCCAATTTATCGTAGACTACATCTTTTCCTCGCAAAAGTGGATACATTTTTACGGTATTTCGATCCTGAACATTAAATCACGGATTGAGATGAAACAATTTTTCACTTTAATCGCCGAAATGCGACCGTGGTCACACAAAGGAGTATTTAAATTCGAAATTCCTTTACGTCTCTGTTAAATCTTAATGGCTGAAATAAGGCGAACAGAATGGAGAATGGGCGCAATTTGCCGCGTAAACCCCCCGGTCTCAGTGCCGATAAAAATTGTCGATCCTTCCTTCGTAGTTGCCGCGTTTTGTTCCTTTGCCGTGCATACTGGCACGACGGCCGTTTTAAATCCGCGAGCTTTCGCATAGACCGGAATAATAACTAGGATGGATGTTGCTTTTAAGGTCGATAAGACGGTGGCTTGCAGGTGAATGGAATGCAAGGGAGGTGGGAGTGAAACGGTGGAAAGTAGATCGTTGGAACCGCCGCTCGAGGTAACTCGTAGCAATTTAAAGCGATTTAGCATCGCCCTCGCTGCCGGCCCAGCAAGGATTAATCGGATAGATGTGACTGAAAAACGCGTCGGGAATCTACAAGACTCTCGTTTCTTGGCAGAAACCAAAGAAGCGGAGAGGTAAAGGCAAGAACGAACTCAAAGTTTTCGATCTTATAAGAATAGCGAAGTGTTTTCCGAACATCCGAAGCGGACGAATTTAATTTGTTAGTCTCGAATATTTATTTCCCGACCAGCGCCGGATAATTAATTGCCGAAAGAATAAACGTTCGTTTGCGACGGATATACTGACGAATTGTGAAATATCTCGAAACGATTACGTAAGATCGTTTTAGCTATCACGCGTAATTGAATATCTTTTTTTTTTTAAATAAACGGATAATTTATATAATGACTACTGGAGTGGAGTATCAGTTTATCTTTTTTTTATTCGAATGTTATTAACAAGTTTACGTTTACTTTCGAGAGATAAACAATTTTAATTATCTTGCGAAATTATTAGAGCTTAAAATTATTTCCGTTATAGGATTTGTACTGATTTTTTATTTTTAATTTAATTTGTGTTTTTCTGAGTTTTTTATATTATATTATTTATTATAAAATTTTGTTCGTGAAATGTTGATTTGTTGTGTTGAAAAATAGCCGACTATGGGCGTTAGCTTCTGCATTAAAAGTCTGATCAACAGTGTGTTAAAGTTAATTAAAAACATAAAAGAATATATAAAAGTATTAAAGGAACAAAATTCTCTACATGTATAACATTTCTAATACAAGTGATCGCATTATTTTTTTTTCAATTTATTTTTTTATCGAGGCATTAAGTTGAATATAACAATTTTTGTGTCTTGTATGCATTTGTGTCTTTTGCATAATGTCGATATTTCTATTCAGAAACGTAGACAATGCTACGTAGTTTCGTTAAAATCAGTTTACTATTCAGAATGTGTCGAAACAATAACTGTATCGATCGCTATGCCGTAAAGCCACGAAACCGCATGGCGAAATTTTTACAGCCGGTGCATTGTCGTCATGAACGTTTCAGTTAAAAGCACGAAGTCGAAGCAACAATTGCACGCATGAGGTGCGTGCGGTATCGGCGACTGTATGAGAAACAAATATATGCGTCATACGATCTATTCATTGGTTGATGATTCTTTTGTCTGTCAAAGAGCACAATCGGCGCGTTTGACTTGTGCACGGCACTGCACTCGTATTGTGAAAACTGTCGAATGTCAAAACATATTTTGCATTCCAGCACACACAAAGCAGAAGCAAGTTTGAAAGTGATCGATGCTGTGCATACATGGTACGTAATGCGCGAGCGTAATATCCAAAATTTAATTACGCGCCGTTTACCTCATTCATTAGCATTCCCGTTTCCATAAACTTCCGTGAACTACTCATCGATAGCCGGTATTCGATGAAGTCTCGGCGTTCAACCAATTAAACAAATCGAAGAAATCATCGTACTTGATAAATCGCTCATAAAACAAACTACAGCTTATACATGCGATATACTCGATGATATACTCGATGATGCCGTTTACATTATACGAGAGATAACAGCGAAACTCATCGAATCAAATTGTGAAAACATTCCTTTTTTTTTTTTTAGAAATGTTTCTTTTTCATCAACCTATGTGTTTAATAGACGTTATAATTATTGATTAATTTTTTATTAAATTATTAATTAAATTTATTGATTAATTATTGATCAAAAACTAACATATTTAATTACTTGTTATATTTAAATTTTAATGTGAAACAAAATTTTATAAAAGCACTTACATCTTTAACTTTAATTTTTTTGAGATATTTGAGAAATACCCGATAATTGTAACATAATTATTGAATATTTTTCACGAACAAGTTTAACGTATAATGTACAAACTTACTGAACGCTAATGTGCTATAATGTATCACCTTATCGATCACAGCGCGCTTAAATTTAAATGTTTTACATATTTTGCGAATTCGCCGCTGCAAATTTTATCATATTTGCGTCCATGTTGATAATATGCTCTAATATATTTCTGTTGATAATATTCTCTGTTGAATTAAACAATTCAATTGTAAATATTTGACAAAAATCGGTTACATTTTTTTTTAAAGCCCATAAGATTTTATATAATAAGAGCCCATTATTAATAAGAATTTACTTAATGACGATACATTTTATTACATTGACGAGATATATTATTTATTGTATTTGTTAATTAAATAAGAATAAAATAATGCTTTGTATCCAAAACAGCATTTTATAACTTAAAAATAAAGAAATTACACTAATCGTTTCGTTTTCGGAGATGTTTGAGCTTAGAAGCGCTGTTTTTTTTTTCTAAAAAGAAAGAAAGCCAATGTATTAAAACGCGTATTTCCTGCAATGCAAGAATATACGTGAGTATCGCGAAAATATGCGAGTCATATATTTTTGACATTGCACATTGACATTTCGCCATTCACACCGCAATATCGAATAACTCCTGCAGAAAAGGGCATACGGGCATTGTTCACACTGCGAAAATAATATATAGACGTTTATTCATTTCACGCTTCCGGTGGAATCCCCACTGAAAGATATCTACGAGCTTTGCTGTTGCCTTTCCTTTGATATACGACTTACGTACATTAAAACGTCATTCAACGCGGAATTCCATTTTATACCATACGTCAGGTCAGCGTACACGGTTTATCCTAACTATCCTGTCTTGTGTGCCCTTCGCCAACTTGTCTTTACTGATACGTCGCGCAGAGGGATGAATAGCGAGATGCGTTTTGCTAACCTTCTCCTGCTAAGCAGACTTTTCAACACGGCACAAATGTCTCGAAGCTTTATTCCCGAGCTTTCGGGATTATCTGTAATAATATTAAGCACCATGAAATCCACTTGGTCCAGTTGCGATGCAACTTGACATCTTTGCCAGTTGATCCACTTAATTTACGCCAAGTCAACCTGGATTGGCGGCCTTTTAAAGCTTTACCTTCTGATGTAGATTTTCTTAATTTCTTTAATATTTTTATATTTCTAAATTTTTTACTATACAGTATACATATTAATTTCTCTTCTAGTTTTTCGATATTTTTATGGTATTTTTATAATGTGTAGATTTAGATTATAAGATATAGTTGATAAAAATAACAATTTTTTCATGTAAACTTTGATATGTATTTAATTATACTTTAGTTTTCATATTTTGATTCCGATAGAGAATATACGAAATTTGTGACTGAAATGAAGTTCGCAATTTTTGAATAAAATATATATTATATAAAATGATATCTTGTAATATGTATGATGAGTTTTGATTTGAATAGAAATAATATGCATTTTATAAATATAAGAATTTTCTATCTAAATTAGTTACCTTTGAAACTCAGTCGTTAATTTTTTATAAAAAAATATTTTATCATATTTGGAAATAGTGGACAATTTAGAAAATATGACGCTGTTATTAAGGATGAGAACTTGTATGCGAAAGTTGCGATGGATGATTTTCGAAGGGTCCTTACGAAAAGATAAGAGCAGTCAGGTGCGTTCAAGTGGAACGCGGATGTTTCAAGTGCACGAAGAAACTGAAACGGCCAATGGAGTAGAACCACTTTAAGATACTTCGTCGAAACTCCTATCGAGTGCCATAAAAGTAAAGTTTTCGTTGTTGACCTTATGATATTTATGCCAATGAGAAAAGAAACTATGAAAAATAATCTTTCCTTAGAATCCCTCACATGCAATTATAATTATAAAATAATCACGTAATCACTGATATTAATTAAATAATCTTTAATTGTATTATATTTTTGAAGGACTTGTATTTTTCTGAAGAAATGACTCTGCACATTTTTGAACTGCGCAAGCAAAAATGCACCATACATTCTAAATCCTGTCGAAATATCGGTCGACATAACAAATTTTGGAAAAGTCTCTTGCGCTCGTAAAAGAAGCATGATATATTCTATCATCGCATCACATACGGAAATAGTTGTCGAAATCGAGATACCAGACGCGCCAGATGACAAATCTATATCTAGCTATTATAACGCGAAAAGCACTAATGCTGAAATATTAACTCTTTCCACTGAATCAACGATTCTTATGGCATTTTTATAGGTGAACAGGCAAAAGTTATCAATATAATATCGCTTCCTCGTAAAATGTACTCATGTAGGTAATAGATATATCAAGTTTGAAATTTTCTTTGTGCTTGTGCTCGTACCAAAAATGGTTTTTTAATGGCTTTATATCATTTTAGATACTATGAGGTATTTATTTTCATCAATTTTAATTAAAGCAAAAATAAATACACATCTTTTATTCACCAATGCTCGTTAAACTGACGATAATAAAATAATAAAATTGCTTCTCTTTTTACCGAATCGTTAAAAACCGAGGGATCATCAATTTAACATTCGTTAACGAGAATTTGATGAAGTTTTTGATGCAACTAGCCAAAAGTCCCTTTATGTATGGCAATAGAGATAAAGTCTATTGTTTCGTTTAGGTACTCATTAATGAAGCCACTCAATTTCGCGGTAGTGGAATTTGTGCAGAACTGGAAGCGTGATTATTTATTCAAGCGACGATGGTGATAGCGCCATTGTTTTTGTCGTGTGTAACAAATGGACCGCACTGTATACCCTACGGCACATAGTGCTCTTATATCCATCGAAATTACATCGCAAAATGGCGCGAACTCAAACAACATTCGCCTCCTATTATATAACAAGCCCAATTAAATGTGCATATAAAAAATGTTATACTACTTTTTGTTCCGCTCGAAATATATTAAAAATGCACACGCCTGTTATTTCTAATTGTCTTCAGTTCAACCCTTTGATTGAAATTGGAGATAATAAAATCAATATTGCAGAATGGTATCAATGCTTCATGTTCAGCACCTGCACGGTACAGATATGAGTATATTGCGTTATAAAATACTGCAGTCTGCAAGTTACTTTCAAAAATATATAACATGAGAATGTAAAAAAATCGTTTTTCAAATTTTGTTTTTCAGTTGAGATCTTTCTTCACACGCATCATTCTCTTAGATGTAAGAGTTCGATAAATGTTGCACGGTACAGTATACCGTTGAATCCACCATGGTAATTCTATCTTTCTATCGCATCGACTAGCTTTCGCGTAAATATCTTTGGTATTTCTACATATCTCGCGGATTGAAATATTTAACCATTGTTACGATATGTTAAATATTCATATTAGATTTTTCAACAGAAAGGTCATAATGCAATGGATACAATAATGTAGCGCTTTTCCTTCTGAGTTACATGATAATAATTTTATAGCGTCGAATCATTGCCACGAAGAAGCTCTCAAGCGCACACATCATTCAGGGCACCAAATGCATCGGACTAAATCCAGCTCTCAGAAGGAAGGCTTAGAAATTAATGTTACGATTCCTCTTTGACGAGTGTATCGCATGATGCGAGGGTACGAGGCTTGGGTAAGCTTAAACAAATGATTTACTCGAGACACTTCGGATTGCAAACGCCTATCGAAGGTAGAACGGAATACATTTTACTTCACTAAGGACAGACTCTTGCAAATTATACTTACAATGTAGGGCTACTATAAATATTTGGTCGCTAAGCACGTAGTTGCATAGCACCAGAATACTCAATAAATTATACACGAGAACAGCAAACAGGAGAATGACCTACTTTTCATACGCTAGTAGAAATTCTGCATAAAAGAATCATGTTATGTTTTACTAAAAGTATAGTTTTGTTTAAAATATGCTAGCTTCTTAATTATTATATCTTAATTATTGACAAATATTTAGTATACGTAATTTTATTTGATTTTATATAAATTAACAAGCCGTTAGAGAAAGCAAATTTAATAAAATTAAACAAAAATTCTAAAAATTAAAAATTATTCGTATGTGAATGTACATTATAAAATAAATCTTGCTATAATCTTTTTAGAGTTATGATTTTTTATTTAATAATATAAAATTGCACATAATTGTTTTTTTCACGTATAGTGATTAAATTCTTAGTGATAAAATGTTGGATTAATCTTCTTCCAATACTAAATTAAAGTATAACATTTTTTACAATAACGTAACATAATTAACCTATACTTTATTCATTATATTGCTGACTTGCTAATGCTGTCATAATTAAATATATTTAACACACACATTCTCTCTCTCTCTCTCTCTCTCTCTCTCTCTCTCTCTCTCTCTCTTGCGGAGAATACCTCGGCATATTTATGCAGACAGCCACGCGAAGGCACAAACGGACCAACCCATCTATCTTGCGACGGATAATCCGGCTTACTGACTGGGCTATCTTCTTTTTCGTACGTTTTGCAGCAAAACTTGATTGAGATATGCTGCGATAATGCCGGGCTCTATTATTCCTTCTTCCTTTTTCTCCACTTTCCATCGCCGCCTAGCGGGTTTATCTTTGGCCGATCTTTTGTGAAAGAACGTTTGTCTTTCATCTCTATCGTTCTCATATCGGTAACGCAATTTTCCTCAAAATGATCGTGATCACAATAGTAGACTAAATCTCAAAAATCATGTCATAACTATGCTTTTATAAGAAGCGTATCGATTTAAGCAAAATTTTCTGATAAATTTGATGGATTAAAAAAATTTTGCATGATATAATAATTGTATTGAACTGTAATAGGTAATAGCAGAAAATTTAATATCAGTACTAATACAATAAATAAATACAATACTAATATTAAAACAATACAAATAATATTTGAAGCATAAATATATAGAAACAGCAAATATGTTGGCTATTACATTGAAAAAATTAATGAAAATCTTTATTAAAAGCTTTAAAAGTTTCGAAATAGTAATGTCAAGAGTAATATATCTGGATGTTTTTAATTGCTGTTTGGTAGCACAAAAACTTTGCCTATAATTTGCAGTTTTACATGAACCGTCGGAAATCGGTGGTTCGGTGTTAGTAAAACTTATCCACTTGGTAAACTCATTATCTGAGGCTTTAATTGGCTGACTTTATAGAGGAGGAAAACAACCAGAACAAAGTATGAATAAAAGCATGAATAGGCTACTTGGTTAAATGTTACAAAAAAAATCGGATAAATATACATTAAAAATCATTATTTGAATTAAATTAAATAAATATAAAAAATTATTGTGTCGGTAAAATAATTAGTTTGAGATATCAATGCAATGTAATTGCATTTCATTAATTATATATTTTGTGATTATTAATTTCTCTATTTTTAACTATGTTTAAATTAAACTATGTTTAAATTACTCTATTTTATGTATGTATAATTTTTAATGCTTGAAATGTCACCATTACAACTACACAACAATTTTAACAGCTCGATCGGGGGGGGGGGAGGGATTATATTTACATTTATAATTTGATATATATTTTTAATAACTATTGTAAATGAGATTTGCATTAATTATTAATAATTAATATTGTATTATATTTTTTTAATTCCTGCACAGCGTCCATTACAATCTGTTAATATATGTATAATCATATCATCGTTGATTAGCCATCATTTTCTGTCAGCGGTTTAAGTTTTACATTTTTTACCTCCAATCTCTGTAGCGACCTAAAATCTCATTTTTCCCGTAATGCATTTTTACATAATTGTAATATACACCATATTAAAAAGTACGTGCACACATCGTCTATGTGTGCTCATTTATTTAAACAAAAATCTAACATGCATGGAGAACTAATATAACGAAACGCTGTTATCGAAAGGATAGAAATCCGTTACATGGGAAAACGTCGAAATTCCGACAGCGAAGCGCGCAAAAAATTTCATGGATCGCTTATTCAGAGAGAAATCTGCATTTTGCAGTTGCATCCGGTATTCTGGTCGAAACGTATCGTTTTGTCCGTCAAGAATGGTTGACGTACGTTTTGCGAAAAAGCGATAGTGCAAGGATCTTTTTGCCGCACTGTGAACGAGCTTCCCTAATGATCGTATTTGCTGCGACGCATTAGTTGTATTAGTACATTTGGCACGGCCGCAAAATGTATTTCGTGCTAAATAATCGTGATCTACCAAAACACGGCCGCAACGGCCATGCAACATTACCATAATTCTGATAAGCAAACAGTGACACATGCAATTGACGTAATTGCCGACACGCGTTTGCGATGGCAGGCGTCAGTTGCAAGTGCGCAGCATTGTATAAAGATTTGCCATTTTTTTCCCACGTTTCAAAATTTAACGGCAATACATTTTCAACTCACCATTTAGATAATCGATTCGCGCATGGTTCTACTCATATGGCTCTCGTATTTAATTTTTATTTTAAATAAAAATTTTCATCGATATAAGGTGTGATTTTAATGCTTTTACATTTTTTGGTATATTTTATTAATTCAATAATTTAACTACATAAATCAACAGCAGAAATTACATGCGAAATTGTATCGTGAATGCTTGTGTCATCTGTAAAATATGATGCAATCCTGATGAAGTGTCTGAATGCTGTCATAACGATAACACGCGTAAAAAGTCATTTCATCGAAATAGACTCAAAATGAGCAGGCAGCAATGATACTTACGCAATGATATTTATACAATAAAACCCAATATAAAATTAGCCTCAATTAGATAAATGACTGCGTTGATTAAAGTCATTCCATAGCATTTTGTGTATGAGGATTCAACTATATGAGGATTCTAGATTCCTTCCCACTTTTCTTTCTCATGACCTTATGCGTAGATATAAGGAATTTTAGCGAAACCTATGCATCTCAGACAGTCATTGACGTGAAGTGCTATTAGCGAATAGCGAGTCGATCTTGGATTAAGGAAGCTTCAATGTAGAATTTTTTATGCTTGAATACATATTCGATGAGATGTAAAATAGATATTTTCAGACAGAATACTGTGGAAGAAAAACATTATAAAGCAAATATAGCTTTACATAAGAATTACATTATACAATATTATTACGTATTATTTTATATAATATATTATTACCCACTAGCTCTAATATTTTACAAAGTTTTATGTAAACAGTTTAAATGCTTTAATCTTTTAGTAAATTTTATTATTTTTGTTATAATTTTTCTTCTTAATAAGTAATTATTTCGAAACATGAAATAACGAGACATAAATTTCATTTTTGTTAATATTCATTCATATATCACCCAATGTAATACATTATTAAATTATAATCTCAGCCAATATTTTCAAAAATGAATTTCAGAGATAAGTATAATTCACGATAGATAATTTTTTGTTTTTAAAAGAACCACTAGCTCTAATTGCTCAGTCAAATGGCTTTTTTCGTTGTTATATACGCATTTTCGTGAATCTATGCGGATAGCTTCTATCGGTTGAGAGAATCCGGATTAAGCTCGTTCCGTTGAAAGAACCATTCACATTACAGAGTGATTAAATTTGCAAGCACAATGCGCTTATTTAGGATCGACGAGGATGAAAAAGGAAAAAAAGGACGCGTTAAAAGCATTTTCGCGCTACTAATTCGTAAATCAACTTTGCGAATACATGTAAATTATATTATTATTCAAATTACATCTAAAACAATCACTCGCTTAGAAATTTATTTAATGACTATTATACTTGTAAGGTGTTTTTATTCCTTTGTTACAAAGCTCTCATTCCAACAATATCATAATATTTATTTATTTTAATTTTAATTATTTCTTTATACATTACAAAATATTAAGAAAATTTTGTGTTATAAAAATGAGATATTGAATTTAAAAGTATATTTGAAAAATGTTTTATATAATTAGGTAATAATAAGTAATAATTCTTTAATTATAAAGATAATGATGAAAGAAGCATATAATGAGTTGTTTTCTCTGTTATACTCTATTTTAATTTCTTACAGTAGCTATGTAACATTAAAATAATAAAAGGCCGAAAGATATAATATCTAGGACACAATAAGACAAGAAACTGTTTCAGACTTTAATGTCATACTTGTGTATTATACATTGTATTCTGTTGGAACTACTTTTCGCAATAGCTTAGATTTGTACTATTTACTTGCAAAACTAAACTTAAGAATTTAATATGTTTGATTCAAAATGCCATGTATTGTAGAATATTGAAAAATATTTCGTTATATTATCGCGAATTACACATATTACACATATACGTATAATCGTGTATGTTATCGTATAATTAATTTATATGATATGTTTTGCACAAGTTTGATTAAAAATTTTTCAATAAACTCAAGTAAAAAGATTTGGAACTAATGAGGGATTCGATGACAAATTCATCTTAACTGCATATATCTATACAACCAGGTGGTTTCTGTGTGATGTATAAGAAACAATCACGGGATGTATTAATTATCTTAAAAGCGCGGCGTAGTCCGCTTCATTAAGCGTAAGACCGTTGATTAATGTCGCCGTGTAAGAAGCGGCCACCGTAACGACGATGAATTAGTAAAACCACGCGTACCGCCCATACCAGGCACGGCAAAATAATGTGCTTTATAGCAACAAAAACGCGAGACGGTATCACAAGGTAACCGCATTGTTAACTGCGAAATGTTCGCAGTTTTGCCCGTAGCCCGCGCCAAGAAACTTACCGCCGTGTAGGTATGCATCTGTCGCGCCAGCCGCGATGCAGTAAACTTTCTCTGTATGCGACGGGAATACTTTAAGTTCTCAAGTGCTTCTCCCGGGATCGCGCACGCGGGGTTTACACACTCTACCTACCCGGGAAAGAAATTTCCCCCGGGCGACAGTAGGATGTAATTTCGACGCGGGACATATCTGATTAGTGCGCATCGGTCCCTGCGCTTTTTTGTCGCCGATAAGTTTCGTCGGAATTGCAATTCCCGGAATTTCTCGATTACACTCGAGTTTCCACATTTACGACATTCGAGATGGCCGCTGCACTTGTTCTGAGTTTCTGAGACAATCCCCTCGCGAATAAACTTTTCACGTAAGGCTTACGGATAAAGCATGAAGATCTTTTGGAATAAAACGCTGAGTAAAGAGAGAAGATTTACAAAGATTCAATTTTAATTTTTATTTGAAAAAGAAAGACAATCAAAAATAAATTTGAGAATGATCTTATTAAATATATTTGACCACGTGGGTAATATGCGTATAAGAATGAAATGTAATTAGAACATAAAACTCTGTGATATTTTATATTCGTCTGTGATGATAAAAATGCAATATGATAATTAGTTTAAAAGCTATTACATTAACTTAATTACTAATCTTGTTATATAATGAACGAATATAATTATAGACATGTAAATTACACATACTTCAAAAACAGTGTTCAAGGAGTGTTTTTTTCATTACGGTAAATTAGTAATTACTATGATAAAGTAATTAACTAAGGAATTATTATGTAATTATTTTGTTAGTGATGTTTCACATATTAAAAGCGTCATTTTATTTCAACTTATACTTAAGTTTAATAAAAACTTGATAAGAGCATTTTACGTTTCATTAAATTACATGGATTTAATGGAGATGAGAAATAAATGATAAAAATGTGATTAGACACACAAAATTAATTAAATATTTTCACAATTATAAGTGTATCTTACGCATTAATTATTAAAAAAATAATTTTTTTATTCCTTTGCCATGCCTTCTAAATACTTTTCCGTCTTAGATCTGTTTGCTGCATTCGTACTATATACATATATAATATTCTTAAAAGTATCATAAATTAAGATCATTTATGTATCACGAATAGGATAAATATATAATAGTTTGCACAGCATTCCCGATATTAATTGCATGCAACGTTCATTTTACTTATGACGAAAGATAACATGAAAAAAGTATAATAAAAGCTATATATATTCACTCATTACTCGAAAATTCTACAAATTAGCGTAAAGAGCAAAATCTCAAATTACAAACGATGTTATAAATTACAAATTTGTTTGTCCGTATTTTTTTCACGCTGTTAATGAAAATTAAATTCATGTTTTAATTAAAATCATATTCATAAATCAAACGCATTATAATGCCATTTGATTTGTTTCGTTTTATACATGTGAATTTATTTTATAATCGACTTTGATAAAGACGTTGATATTTAAATATTGTGCGATACGATACTATAAATAAATTCGAACATATTGCAGTATTTAATCATCATTAAAAAATATTATTATTAACATATAAGAAACGTAATAAAACAAGAATTTATTATTTTTATTTTTCTTATAAAATATAAAATAATTTATGTTTTATATCCATTTAAAATAATTTTCTTACTGCCTAGTTGAATTCTATTACATTGTTTATATAAATCTTACATTGTTTATGATAAAACAATTTTAAGAAACGATTCTTAAAAAGATAATAATTTTCTATTTGAAAGGTATTGTGAATTCGATAAAAAAGGTAAAATTTGAAAATTCCGCAGAACAAGTAACATAGAATCTTTATCTGCTCCATGGGGAAAACTGTGGTTTAGAAAGCGAGGAAGAGATTGGATGATAACAAAGAATATGTCAGAGGGGAGAGAAGTAGAAGAGTATAAACGCAATGTTAACTGCGAAAACTCGATTGAAAGCAACGCACCTATAATACAACATAAAACGCGATGTGAATTGTGTGAGTCTTTCCTCGCTAAGTTTAAAGTGTTTCGCCGATCTCAGAAGAGAGTAGTAAACTCTCATATTTGTGTTATATGTTCTGCCCCGATGGTGCGAGGATTTTGTCACATTTACTCTTCCTCGTGTGCGAGAACTTTCGGCCACTTGAAAAGTTTCTTAACCCCTTGTGTACGGTCTCTCCACCTTTTCCTCGTCTTGAGATAAAGCAAGTGATAAGTTATTGACGCGTAATTCACTCATTAAAACTAATCTACGGGTTATTGCAATATATAAGTTATGTTGCACATTTATTGTTTTATTTTTTATAAAAGAATAATTTATTAAAAGAACATTTGTATAATATATTAATTAATATTATATTTAATATTATACTCAATATTGTTAAGGATAGTTGTATATATTTGCATTTCAAATTTATTGAAAGAATACATAATTAATTTAATGTGATTATTTAATATTTATATGTTATATAGTTATATGTTATATATATAAATATTATTTATACATACATATGTTTTTATATATGTTTATTAATTTAATTTAATATATGTATATTTATTAATTGTAATTATTAATTTAACTTAATTAAAATCTTGTATTACATTTTTTTCTTTATCAAAGTTTCACTTTTATAAAGCAAAGTTTTTATAAAAATAATCTTTTTTAAAATTATAAACAAAAATATTTATAATATTTAAGAGTAAATTATAATATTAACGCTATGTGAAATTGGTATAAAGATATAAATTCTTATAGTAAATTATCGCACGATACTTGACAGCAATTCTCTCGTAACCTTTGAAGCATCCGAAAATCACTCATTCAAGAAAAAGAAATTAAAACGACGTACCTTGTAGTTTGCGAAGCTAGGATAGATCTATAAAAATATTCTGGAATGATGCGGTCGTTTTTCACTGGATGTTTTTGTCTTCAACCAAGTGGTCGTCAACGCATTCGCCACGCTGTAGAAATGCAGTCATAATTCTTTCCTAACAGATTCCTGAAATACTCCGGCGTTCGTGAAAGAAAGAGAACGACAAACAATAATTTATATTTTTCGCAAACGAGATCGAGACTGGAACTAAAATTATCGGATTTGTTAGCTTTGGAACTAACGAGCTCCACATATTGAAGAACATGAGAAGGACTTAACATTACGTGAGGAATCTTTCTATTGTATAAGAAAAGATAATCTGCTATAAATGTAAGATTTAATTATTCTCTATATTATCATGTACAAAGTCGAGATTGAAAAAAATGAATCGATAGGTATGTAGGAATAAAATCATCTTATTCGTGATTATTTACGTATGATACATTTTTAAAATAGAAAAGATTTGAAGAGAAAGATATTAAATAAACATATGTATTATATAATAATATAGGATATTTTATTTTCCATTAATATCTGACTAAAAAATTTGATTAAATATTTCAAACATATTTTTCTATCTTAATAAATAGAGAAGATATCATTTACAAGGAAAATAAGAAGAAAATTTTTATTATATATAATAATATAATAGAACGGTTTTAATATATTATATTATAGTTAGTTTTATTAAAATACATAAATTTGAAAAGTTGTATTTTATTGTATATCATATCGTGTTATTCGATCTTTGTGCGTTGCATATATGCAAGGAAATATTTGTTGCATCTGTTGAAAAGATATTATAAAAAATTTCCGATATCTTCTTACAGCGAAAAACGTTAAATGAAAACTGTTCAATAAAATGCTCTCCCAATTTGCTTTGTATTTTGTATCTCAAATAAACAGTGAGGTAAATATCAATTATATTTTGATCGTAATATTACAATCTTTCACAAACGATTTCAATCCGTATGAGTGACAGCAGAAATGTTTGCTTTGCAAAAGAGCTCGATAGTATCATGAAAGAGACTCGGATGCTCGAATGGAGCAGATCGAAAAAAGATCGAAGAATATGTTTCTATCTTACAGCGGATACTGGCTTCGAGCCCGCAGTTTTAACGGAAATGTCCTCCCATTTGCTTCTTCTTGATGCCGATTTCCGATGTTCATGGATCTTCGTGCGTCATTGTTCTTTCCAGACGAGAAAAATATGGGATGCAGCCGCATGAAACTCAAAATGGAAATTTTGGTTCACGCTAATTTATTCTGCATATTATTTCGGTCAGTATTAAACACATTCAACGGTTGTCTCACAAGCGTACGATTACATGAGAGAATAACGTTCCGTGGATTATACTGTTTTGCAACTAGCCAAAGTTTCAAAATGATGGCAGCTGTAAGCTTTAATGGACATTTCTCTACATATCCCCAAAATACTCGAGGAATAAATATAATTCTTTTTTAATACGTATACATTATCTTATTTAGTAATTATTTTTTTATCTTATTATTTTTATGATCCCATATATTTCAGCGCGAAAAATGGAAACGCATCAGAAATTCGTGTTTTGTAACCAAAAAGAAGGGAAGATTGAATGTGGTTAATAACACAAATAAAAAAATAACGAGAAAAAATAATGGTTGTTGATAGAAATGTTATCTGATTGTTTGTTTCTATTATACATGTATGTTCTTGCGAGAAATTGTTTGTTGTTATTTAATAATTATTTATTTTCAATTACTTTCAATCGCGTTGTAGTATAGTAATGTAATATAATCATTCTTGTAACCGAGATCCTTTTGGAAATGTATCAAAGCGTGTTTCCGCAAAAAAATTTCTTCGTAAGCTTCGTAAGCAACGTAAGCAACGCAAACATGTTGTACATTATTGACGATTCTTTGGGCTTCAGAGTTTACAGGGTAATGGACGTTCAATCATTATTGCGACAAGGTAAAAAATACGTGATGATTTAAGTGCAGTTTTTTTTATTCATATTCTCCTAAGCTAAAGAAAAATTTTTGAATAAAATAAATATTAGAATCCTAAATAGTATGTCATGCACTTTCGTTAAAATTAGATCACGATATATCCCTTAAGTTAAAAATAATTTTTTTTAGATACGGAAGGTTGTAAAAAATATGCGGTGTATGGATGAATCCTTTGTTGAAGTTGAGATAGAGCAAAATGTGTATCACCTAGTCATAAATTCGCACCATTGCTGTACTCTCAACATGTCGCGTACTGGCCGTGAACTCAGGAAAGATTTATTCAGTAAGTGATTTAGAGACAGACTCGTTCGCAAACCGATCAGAGAGACTGACCAACCTGGTCAGTGCGCTAGCGGTGCATTGCGTTGATAAAAGAAGCGAAGCTCGGGGAATTGGGATTGGAGGAGGAATCGCGTTCGACGTTCAACGAAAATATCGCGGGAGAAAATATCGTCCACAAGGAAATATCGCTGTTCCGAAGAACCGACGTTATTCTTATTACATGACACCATATAAATTCTGGTTGATATTACTTTTGTAACTTCGTGAGAACTGGCCAACCGCTGAAGTATTGATCGATCGTAGTCCAATTGTAGAATAAAATTGAGTTGATTTAAATAATCTGATTATAAATTTGATAGAAATAATTTTTTAAAGAAACATACTATATATATATCACAAAGCAATATATTGCACTAGTATCATTACATCAGCATATGTTTCTAAATAATTTAATATTTAATTCAATTAAGTTCATGACAAAATAAAAAATTTTTTTTAAGTAAATTTTATATTAAAATTATTTTATTTTTGAATCGCAAATTGAAAAAGTTCGAAATCTCCTTAAATATTTCAAAATTGAAAAACGACATTTTGCTATAGCGCAGTACATTTGATATTTAGATTTACAATTTTTCCGCAATACTATAAATGCGTATACAAAAGCTTGTGTTAGTAGAAATACGGCAATATCGTTCTTGTACTTTGCCAACAGAAGCAATGAGATTGAAGCATAAAATGACCATTGCCGTAACTGTTCTGCCAAGATCTTAAAGCCGATTGCAACGCGAATCACCGTTGGCGAAGTGTGTTTTGTATCGGTGAGGGTCGTTAGAACTTCAGAGAATAAAGAAGAGAGGAAGGGATAACAATAAATCTGACTCATATGTATGGCGTTTATACCAGCGAACAGAAGATGTGAAGTACCAAAAGTGATGACCATAAATAAGAAATTTTGCTATTTGTTGAGAAATTTATGAAAATGTATATAAAAGAATTGATTGAATAATTTATCAATTAAATACAAAACAAAACTCATTTAAATAGATATCTATAATATATTTATAATATATTTCAATTTCATCCTATTTGCGTTTTCTAGCACACACAAATTATATGTGTATATTTAACATTGGCTGATTTAATGAGCATTGATTTCACTGGTCTACTAATGCATTTGCACTTGTTATAAGTTGTTGTCATCTTATCATCTATTTCCCTTTACTTTTTTCTTGCTAATGGACTTCTTTGATAGCCCACTCGGCGCAATGCTTTTTGCTACTTGATAAAAAGTAAAAGGAATAATATGGTACGCTGTATTGTAACTAACTTCTGGAGCCGCATGATAAATCTAAAGGAAAAAGTATCACCGTTAGAATGTGTCGTCATAATAATTTTTGTCTTCCTGTAACTTTTTCTAAAATAAAAATCGGTGATATATCTATCTAGTATCATAAAGTAATTTATTCATTTGTTTATTGGACAAAATTTTTTCTAATTGATAAATAAATTTTAAGTCAAGAGGTTTATAATAAATCAAATTCGATGTTAATATAATTAACGGGATTATAGAGCCTAATAAAGAATGAACATATATATTTTTTTTTTTACGCAAGTGTTGTGTAGTCATATATGCATGTATATGTATAAAAGAAATAAATATATAAATTAAACTTTAATATGTATAAAAAGTATAACTAAGTAAACTAAACGTTTTCATTTTTTTTAAGTCGTTCTCTGTGATGATTGATATTGCAAATTATTGGATAATGGAATTTATACATTGCAATATGTCGTACATTTCAATAATGTAAATCTTTAATATCACAGTTTGTAGAGTGATAGAGTGCATTGGTATGATATTGATTCTATGTCGTATGTCATAATTATCAGCCTACAAAACAAAGAGCAAAAAATGCGTAGACTAATTTATAGTTGAAAACTACCAATTTAGTTCTAAATATCAATTCATTTAACTTTATATGAATATAATGTTAGAACAAGAAAATTGTATATTTATTCTCTAGTATGCTCTGTGAGGCCAGTTAATTATACTAATTTTAATTAAATTTTTCTATTTTATGCAGCAATACTGAAAAATAAAATAAAGACAAGCAATTAAAGAAGATTATAATGAAAGAAGAATTATTGAGTGACACAAAATTTTATTGAAAGAGTTTTTATAAAAGATTATATTTAATCACAGAAGGAATCTATCAAAAAGAAAAGAAACTGTAAAATCAATTAGAAATACATACAATGAGCTTTTTCGGGTCGTCGGCAACAAACAAACGTTAACTTATAGGAACAAAGGACCCGCATTGAGCGATCTCGTTTTTACGGTAAACGTGAGGCAGAAATACGGGTCGACGAGAGCTCGATGAGGCACGAACCGTGTGAGCACAATTTTATGTCAACGATCCCCTTCGGGAATGAAGGACGTCCCCTTTAATAGAAAGTTGATTTAGTAGACGCGAAAAAGACTAGTTAGATCTCATCTCGGAAAATTATCGATAATATAGCGAAATTACGAGCAGTCCTGGCGAGATAAAATCATGTATATTTCATGGCGGCGCATAGAACTCTAGCAAGCTTAAGAAGTAAATGAACAAAAAACTATAAGAAAGAAAGATTAATTCATTTTTATTTAGAAATTTTATTTAAAATTTTTGTTCGTTCTATCCTTTTCTCCTTACAAAGAAACATTCTTTCAATCAAATATGACTTTCAGTCGTTGTATGCGCATCTGTATGCATCTATTCTACGAAAGTAAAGTATATCACGGTTTTCTTTACTTTTAAAATGGAAGTTGATCTATAGGATTCTGCCTTTTGACCATAAACGTGAAGATGTATCTACCGCGTTATCGCGTTTTCGATTCCATAGTGGAAGCATGAATGTTACGTCGTTTCTTTCGTTTTTGTGAAAACAATATCCAAGGGGATCTGTAACTGAGAATGGGAAAAATGGAATTCTTCGTGAGTTTCCATTCCGAGTATATGGAAGGGTTATACAAGTAATGGTATTCGCCAATAAGCACGACCGCACGTTGTAAATATATACGTATACGTTCTTCGGGAGAAATGCAGATGGACGGAAATATTACATACTTACATGAAGGTGTTACTGGCTACGTGCGCAACGATATTTTGGCTTCGTGTTTTCTTCAAATAGAAATATTTAAACGTGCACGATATATGTATAGTTATTTCAGATAAAATTGAAAAAGATGCATATATGTGTTATATTTTATCAAAATTGTTACATGTTTTATTTTAATACATATATTAAACGCGTTCAATATCGCGATTCATTAAAAATTTCTAATTCATGAGCCTTATAGTTTGTCCTAGATCTTATAATACTACCTTATAATAATCTCTTTTCACAACTATAATGCAAAAATTGGATAATTTAGAAATTAAAATTACATTAAAAATTAATTTTTTCTTTGTATTGTAAATTTTCGAAACATTTAGTAACTGATGTCTCGCAATTATAACTTAAGTTAAAAGCAGAATCTTTATTTTCATATTTTACAATTTTATTTTGAGGAAATGTTAAATACCATCAACTGCTGAGATTTACGTATGCAGTTGAAATACTTTTAATGTAAATTATTCTAGACGTGAAAACTCTTTCTTTTCTGATATGCTTCTTCGTACTACGTACTTTGCTTCTCAGAACCACAATGCAAAAAATAAATTCTGTTTTATGCTAGATTCTATTATGCTCATAGGGGAATTAAAGTTAAAAACGATTATAATCTTATTTGTGATTGAAAAATAGCATGCAGACACAGATATACCACTATTTTTAATGTTTTTTAAAAATTTGTCTATAATCAATATTTGTTTAATAACATTGTTAATTCGTTACATATTCGATATGATGGAGCGGTGAATTGTGATATTTTTCAAACAAATATTCATATGTGCAATGATTTTATTTATTATTTGATTAATTTTTAATCGCAGTTTTTATGTCTGTTAATATTTAATGATTGCATATATAATAATTATGTGCAAGTTTTGATTTACAAAGGACTGTAATGCTATAGAAGAAAAAGGAAAGATTACTTTTATTTCAATTACTTTTATTTCATTATCGCTTTGTTACGTTTATTAAATTCTCTTTACTTTCACTGGATATCGCTCAGACTACAAAAATTTTTTAATCTTGGGAATGAATTTGTATTTCACGCAAAATAAAGTTAATTAATTTGGACTCGAGTTATTTCAAAGAGATCGCTTGAGATATTGTATATTATGAAATAAACAATCACCATAAAGACCTTTCTTAACTTCGCGAGCATTATTCGAATTATTTTAGAATTACTTTAGAAAATTCAAAATACCTTTCAAATATTTTTTTACTAAAAAGTTTTGCATAAAATGGCCTGAATAGAATTTTTTTTATATAATAATAATTTATATAATAATTTTATTTATACAAATACACATAACTTTAAAATAATATATAATAATGAGAAGTCATGAAAGTATATAATAGTTGTATATGTACGGAATTGATAAGATTAATAAACAATAATAAACAGAATTAATTTTACACTATCAATTCTGTTTCTTTAGTTTACATTATGTATTATTAATATTATGCTGCTAGTCATGATCGCGAGCACAAAAGTATCGCTTGTTTCACTTGAGACGCGAACAATGCGGCCATTTTCCAGATGAGATGGGCAACACGGGTTCTTTGAAGAAAAAGTGATGATGTAAACAGTGCGATGAATGTCTTGAGTGAAAAAGGGATTATCCTGAGCACGCTGCAATATTCTTGTACGCGAGACGAAGAGGAACTAACGTGAGAAAGATGGTGCGAGGGGTGAGAAACAAGAAACTACAAAATTGCCGAGAAACAGGAAGCCAGATAGCGAGTGAGCGAGAGAGAGAGAGAGAGAGAGAGAGAGAGAGAGAGAGCGAGCGAAAGAGAAGGAGACATCTAGCAGGCGAGGATCTGATTTACTCGCTGCAGCTGGATGTAGATTTCCGTCGTCGTTTCTGCTTTTAGAAACCGGACGACTCTGAAACATGGCATCGCACGAAATTCTCGAAATTCAGTGATATAACTTCGGTAACCGATTTGTCGAAATTTTACAATGCACGAGAGAAATACTTGAAAAGAGGTATTATGAATTTATCTATTTAATAATAAATTGATCAACAGCTATAATTTATTGATAATTTGCACAACAATCATGAAGTAAAACAATAGGCTAAACTTTTTTATAAATTTCTCTTAAAATTAGCTTGCAATTAAATTAAAAGCTTACATTTAAAAGCTTACATTGTAATATTAAACTTAAATATTAATATTAAACGTAATATTAAATTAATTATTCGACCCAATATTAATGCAATATTAAATCAATCTGATTCTAAATCAATTCAAAGTATTATTTAAAGATGATATTAATTTATAATTGATTTAAAATTATTAAAAAGTTTATTAAATTTGTTCTCTTTATACATTCAAAAAATTAAAAATTTCCTTTTTTAGTTTTGTAAAGTTAAAGGATATGACATGAAGCTACCGCTTTACTGCAAACTCTACTTTCAACAACAATAACTGGAGAAGGTTATTACATCTGATTCGGTCTTTAGGAAAGTGGTAAATGGAGCGAATGAATTTTGACCTTATCCGTGCTCGGTTATTCTCGATAAGAACTGCCTGAGCCTTTATTCTGAGTCTAGAAACCGATAATGTCGGAATGCATAAAGCTTGTTGTTTATGAGCCGCAAGGTAATCGTAAGAAAATAATCGGCGCAGAAACTTTGATTTATTAATTACCGGGTGTATTCGAGAAGAACAAATTTGCAAAAGTAATTGAAACAATTAATGGAGGATAATATATTTACGCTCTCTCTCGCTCTCTTTTTCATTAAATTCATATTATTATATGTATAGATAAATTCATATAAAAATTTTATTAAAAATATATTAAAAAAGAGTATATACCTGTATATTCTTTTGATACCAACGTTATTTTAGATAATATATTAATATTAAATAGGTTGAAAATTTTGTCTCAGTATTAAATGTATAATAATTAAATTTTACATATAAATTATTCTAAACTTACTATTCTTACATAGTATCTCGAGTCCCGACAATATCTCATCCAGTAGATCTTTTAAAGGTATCAAAATCGAAGTGCAGGATAAAAGCACTTTGGTCAGAAACTTAGCTTATCACACTTTGAAATCGCACGATAAAGGGAAAACCTCCTGTAAGACATCGACTTAAAAATTTGTGAGCAAGTCCCTCATGATGTCAGACACGATGAGAGCTTTCTCCCGTAAAATACAAGACTTAGCCACCGAGATAGTAGAGCAGTCGCACGAGGTTATCAAGTTTTAGCTCGAGGAGAGAAGGCACGTTGTATCGACCTCATAAAAGGAAAAAAAGAACGCTAAAGTCTTATATTGAGATGCTCTTGTCTGAATGTTGCACAAAATGCAATACCATATAGGTAGCCACTTTGCTTTCCAAGATGCAATATGCGTCGTCAAAGAGATAGTATACACGAAATAGTATTTCTCTTCTGCAAGGCATTACTCCATTATTACGTGAATTAATTTAATTTATAGCTTTGTCGTATATTTAACAGTAAAGGAACATGTATTTGAATCTCACTTCGCATTTACATTAAGTGAATTATTCATGGCAGAAATAGCGAAAAATTATAAAATCGAACAATATTATTTAAGATTGTTATTACTTTTTGTTTCTAAGAGATTATTTCAAAAGTAAAATGTATAATTAGTTATAAAGATATTTAATCATCTTTTAAAAATTGAAAAGAAATTATTATAATATTTTTGTAGATATTTTGTAAATATTTCTGCGATAAAATCTATGTAACAAGTAATAAACACAAATTTTAATTTGAAAAAGGAACTATCAGCTTCATTTTTATAAGAGAAAGACAACAAAATCGGCATTTCTCATTCGTTAAATCAAGGATCACTTTATTGCGAATTAAGTTGCCTGCAAATTAAGTTTCATGCAGGCGAGTGACAATGTTAAACCTTGTTAGTTACTGAGTGTTGGAAGCTAAAAAAGAGTACGACAGAAAGTTAAAAAAGTACGTTCAACAAGAATTGTTGGTTTCGCGTTCATTTTCAGGAATTGGATTCGAGGCTCACTTTAGTTATTCTCTTTTTTACGTGCTATTCACATATAGTTATTCTGTTCAATCACGTTAAAATGGAAATCGATTATTCTTGTTAAGGAAAACACTTTTATTTCAACTACATCTGAATGCTAATTATTGGATTAATTGGTATTGGATTGTATTATGTCGGTTGAAGAATTATAATATAATAAAAAAATTTATGTTATTTTCTAAATTACTCATTAATAGGCTTTTATTAATAACGTTAAAAATGCTATTGTTTCTTTTAATTACAGATATTTATAATTTATTCTTCAGTCATGTTATTCTGTCTTAAAATATTTAAATTTTGAATTTAACTATTATAAGGAAATACTTTGAATAAAGATTTTTCAATTTCAGTAGACTAATAGACGCCACGTGATTGTTTGATTGTTATTGTTTTAGTTACTGGAGCGTCCACGGGAGAGGCTGAGGATCCGAGGTGGAGCACGTACAGCGCTCGAAAAACTAGTCGATCCTCATTGCCACGATCCTGGCCATCTTCAAGTTTAGAGCATGCCGCGAGGGAGACTAGACCCTCGAATGGCAAGCTTCCAGAAACTAGCTCTTGGAGCGTAGACAGATCGAGCCCTGGAACCCGATCGGATCTGAGTTTCCTAGGAACGGTGGTCGAGAGATCCGAAGAGGACGAGGACGGGAGGAGGATGCAATCGCCGGGGGGCAATGACATCGAGGACGCAAGGATCACAAGCCATAACCCGTCCATCTCCTCCAGAACCAACGAAACGAGCCAGACGGATCCGTCCAATCGGATTTCCATCGAGTCATCGTCCTCGCAGTCGTCGACGATTGGCTATCACCTCGTGAAGACCCCGTCGACTTCTAGAAACCCCTATGACGTAATTCGTACCAAATCTCATAGCTAGTAGCGATTATTTGAAAATTTGGTCACAATTAAGGCTGCAGATGTCCCGAATGTTCAGAATAATAGGTCTGAAGATTAGATTAGTAATTAAATTTCGTCCTTCCTACGTAAATTCCTACTTCTTTTATCTTATAATCTGACTTGTCAAGTTCTTAATAGAGCTGTAATTAAAGTCGCAGTAATTAGGACAATGGAATATTTAAATTATCTTATTGATAATTTAAATAGAATTAAAAGTTCGTACAAATATCTGCGCTATTTTTTTTAATTTTTGCAAAAATTTATTAGATTTCCTCAAACGCATGAATAACATTAAAATAACATTAAACGTTAAGACATTGATCAAACAATAGTAAGGATTCCTCTATACGATACATCTCTCATCAATATCGATATCTCTCACAACATGATAGTCGCAATTACTCAGCGCCGTTTCCAATATCGTAATGCGAGCGATAACTATAATTTAGAGCTATTGCAATGCCAATTGCTAAAACGGAATTGGGCTTCCATTTAATTAACGGCTTAATATCTCAGGTTTATAATCTATTGATCATATAAATTTTCAATCTTGCATAACTCAAATTAACACTATACACACAAAAGGACAAAGGTCGCAAGCTTCCTCGTGTTGAAGTTGAAATTACTCATATGAACATCTTCACATGCCTTACAATTTTTCAAAACATCGTTGTATAAATTGCATACCATAGATTGTGTGATGACCCTCGCATATAAATTCAAATGTGACCTTACAATGTGTGCAGATAGTGCCAAAGCCCGAGACACGGCCGTCATTTAAGACCCCCTTACGTGAGAACTTGAAAAACACGACGTTGATGATGACATCTACGAAAGACATCACCATGCCACGACGCCACATAAGACATGTCCCGGACAAGTGCGAGAAGTTTCTGAAAGGAGATTTGACAAAGAGAGAATTTTATAGCCCGAATTATCCCGATCCATATCCGAATCAAACGACTTGTGTTCGAGTTTTGGAAGGTAAGTCACTCGCATAGTAAAAGCAATAGAATTTAACAAAAAAACATTTTTTTTTCTTTTAAAAGACAACTTGAAATAGAGCTCTAAGTATACCTAGAGTATATACTTATTAGTACAAATCAAGAAAAAACGTGATCTTTTAACTTGTATGTGTGTACGTGTACGAGAAATTATATTAATAAAACAGACGTTAAATTGAAATAATTATTCTTAATTATAATGAATATTTGTACACATAATTGTAATAAATATTGATGAAAAGGGAAAACAATAATGCATTATTTGCATCGCATTTATGAGTTAAACGTCTGTGATTGGTTGTGGAGAGGCTGTAAGTTCGAATTAATCGAAGATAAATAATTTATCGGGCAATCATAGTTTGTACGTTAAACCGCGAGTCTCGCATCGCTGTCCAGAATATTGAGGGAGCAATCATTTTCGCGGCGGTGGTTCAATGACCAATAATCGATTTCCTACACGTACATATCGTATCTCTGAGAAATCGATTTTCAAGCGAGCTTCGAGAGAACTTTTACAAGATTGCTCACGGCAAGAACACGCTAGCCAGATTTCACTTTACTGCTGTGCACCGTTCGCTGATAATGCGGGGAAAAAAGGCGAGCGTGTTGGAATGGCGAACTCTTTCCGGACGAGGAAAACCTTTGATCCACGATTCTCTGGTATCCCGGGGCAAATGTTTTGAACAAACATCGTTTCCTTTCGAGCGAAATCCCGGTTAAGTAAAGAGCGTCAGATCCAACTTATCTCTCGAACGTAGATTGTATAATAGCACTATCTGGTTATTATCCATACATGAATGCAAATAATATCCATATCATTTTCGAATATTCGTCGTATATGTCAATATTCGTCATATTTATAAGCTTATCAGATTTTTCACATTAATGTCACTGATAATATCTCAATGTATTCATGAGCTATCAATAATTTATTTATTTTTCTTTATCTTTCTGTATTTGATCAGTCAAAATTTACAGACATATTCGCGTGTATTAATTTATAATGGCTTACCTAAAACATGTTTTAAATTCTTGATGAAAAGACTTTTGTTATAGTTTATTATAGTTATGAATAATTACTATGTATGTAAAATTGAGAATCGTGAAGACAATATGCATTATATAATTTCATTTCAAAGCACCGCAAACGAAAATGAAAACAATTTTATCAAAACAATATATTGTTGTATAATTTTCATAAATTGGATTGAAAAGCGCACAATAAACTTCAATATCGTAAATCCAATTCTATTGAAAATTCTATGAAACAGTTTATTGAGAAATATCGAGATGCTCCAATACATACATGATTCTTTTATTCTCCTAAAGACAACTTTTCTGTGCAAATTACAATGATGTTCTCATACAAGTCAAGTAAATAATAAGTACATAAATCTTACAATGTAAAAAAAAGTATTATTTGGAATAATCTGTTCAATAAATAAATTTTAGCACAAAAATGCTGGTGTTATTGTCGAATAATGGCGAACATGACTGCTGAAACTATCTTCATTCATATTTATTCTATACCGTGAAACTTTGCAGAAGTACTGTATGTTTCACCCCCGTTTCATATGTATAAGTTTAATGCAACTTCGTAGCTTGAACATGACTAAACTTTCTGAAGGAGTAGGAGAGGCCTTGAGTGATTGATACATCCCGGTGGTTCGGTTCGTTGGCTAAGGATACCGCGAGAAGATAGTAAATTTTCCTAGACTGGCCCACAAAAGAGTCGAAGCTGCAAAGCGGAAGAAACGCAGAATAGACTCTTTTATTCCAACGATCGCGGTTTTCACTCGGAGTAGTCATTTTTAATGATAAATGTAGTTCGATGGAACTTAATTAAAGATTACCACATTGCATTTTGGGACATTTAAAATAAATATAATATTAGATTTTTCAATTGTCAATAATTTATCAATTGTAACGATAATATCAAAAATAAAAAGTTAATTTTCTGCTTTTTATTTTACATTTATCTATTACATTTAATTTATTATACATATATTTAACAAAATAAGTAATAAAATATTAATAACAAACAAAAAACTTATTGTAACAATAGTTACATCAATATTACTTTATTATGCATCGTTATTTTCCGCAAGGAAAATAATGCACAACAAACGATTTCTCACTTTATGCTCATGCACATTCAAACATAGCGACGCGAGACGATTGTAGATAGAAAGTCGAGTGAGAGAAAAAATTGGCGAACATTCGGTGAAATCATAAATCTTCGTGAATCCAACCACTCTCCTTGTCGGTGGCTGCACGAAAGCAATATCTCGATAACGAATCGATGTATCTACGAACGACCGGAGAAGCTGCTCCTAGTCGTTCAGACGAAAAATGTCTCTCCGTTTTGAGCTAGTCACTCGTGCAAGATTCAAAGGATTCAGAGAAGCTTTACTTTTTTTCAAATTATTCCAATTAGATCGACTTATCCAATAAAAATTTAGAATAAAACATAGGTACCGTCTAATTTAATTACAACTTCAATTACTAAACTTTATATATTTTTTATTTGCATTTTATATATATCATTAATGTGTGAAATTGTAGATTTCAATAAGTTCTAATGTACGAAAAAACACAATATTTTAATACATAAAATTATTTAACATACAATATATTTTATTTTGAATCAGAAATAAGTTAAAATAAAATTATATTAAATGAATCGTAACTGTTTATATCCTTGGTAATTTAATTTATAGAAATTTGTCGATCTCTCTTTTAAATTGAGAAAACCTCGAGATGCATCGGATTAGGTAATGCGCGGCAGCTGGCTCTTGTTTGAATTTAAGTCAGGGTCGACGAGCCTCGCTCGTGAGTTATCGAGTCTTCTTCGTGTGTACTAAAATAGTGACCGCGATGATTACGATGATCCTCGACCAAATCTTGCAGACTGTAAAGCATAGACATGCGCACAGTAAATGCCATATACATTGTCGTAAAACTAAAGAAAATGGTATTTGGACGAGAAAAAATATAATAAAGCATCAAATGTGTTAAATTCTAAAGATATCGCTGCCATTTCGACGACTGACATATTATTTAGTATATTTTCTTTGTATGGCAGATTTATTTTCTAGTAACATTTGGATCAATTATTTATTTTAAATTTGATTTTTAAAATATAAGAAACGATCATGAATGTTTTTTAAAAATATGTTAAAAGTATTTTGTAATATTCATAAATTTAATCACTCTTTCCATCAATGTCAAAATAAAATTGAATTTTTAGAATTACTTTCAAATGTCGCATATTACCTAATTAGTAAAAAATAAAAAATTTACATTTAAACAATTTAAACAATTTAAGTATTTAAACAATTTAAAATTATTTTTAAATGTTTTTTCTATGATCACACATACACACACACACACACACACACACACGTGTGCGCGCGCCCATACATACATTTAGACGTACATTGAAACGTTTCTAAACCTAGCTTTTCGTCGCTCCGTTCTAAGTTCGGGGTAACAAGCAAGAAATTGTATTTGGCTTTGGCAAAGGGACTAGTATGTCATTGCATAATGATGATTGTATAACTATGATTGCAGAGAATCGGAGAAGTGATTATAGCATATTAAAGCCTCCTATGTAAATTACGTCACATAATTATCTCAATGTCGATGTGGTTGGAATTAAGGAAGTTTCATCTTAACGACACCCGCTCCTACTGTATTATTCGATATTTATTGTTAACAATCTTAATTATTGATAATTCTAACATATTGGATTCAAACATGGATTGTAGAGAAATCTAGAAGATTCGAGCCTTGGCTGAAATGATATTTTCCGCAATAAATTCTTTATCTTCATTTAATGATTTTGTAATTCTTCTTTGTAAAATTCTTCTCGTAACCACAATCTACTCTTCTCGTAACCACAATTTATAATATCGCATATTATTTCTGATAATTTGCATAAATATTTACGCTTTGTAATATTTTATTGTAACATAAAACTGGATATGGACATTTTGAATTAATTATTGATATAATAATATATGAATTGAAGATCATAAATGATAATTTAATTCACAAATGATGCATTTGGATAAATAAAACATAAATTCATTTATGAATCAACAATATTTCAGTAATTATCGTGTAATTATTATAAAATTACGCGATGCATGATACAAATTTATCAGATTGTAAGAAAATTGATCAGTTAATTGTCTAAAAATAATATATTATCTATTTTAGTGTAACGTGTTTTTTTAATTTATAATTAGTATGTAATTTTGTTATGTTTTTACTTTAATTATACTTTTACGTATAATTATATTTTTACTTTAATTATACTTTTACGTATAATTTCCTACTTTGTTTAAACCACATGTTAAACCATTCTTATGCTTTTTTTAACATTGAAACATTACATGCTGTCATTGTGTTAATTATTTAATTGTATAATAATTGTTAAATCCTTCATATAATTAAATAACTTGGCAAACTGTAATTTAGACGCCAAAATATCTTCGTAGTATTTCACGTTCAAATCACGTTCCTGAAATTTCCAAAATATATGGAGACCCGCGCATCGTCTGGCAATCCGCGGTCGTCACTTGGCAGGCTATCAGCAAGAAACTTCTATGGAATCTTGAGAAGGATCTTTGCCACCACTATATAATACGTGTTCTACTTAAACATTTCTCCGTCTTATAATTGTTTGAATAGTACAATGTAATTTACATAATTTTCTAACAGTAATGAAATGCATATATTAAATATTTTTTTAGTTTTAATTAATTTTATCTTAAGTAAACTGTTTTATTTAACAGTCTTATAACGTATAACAGTCTTACTATTTGTTAAGAAACTGTATTGGGAGTATGTATAGTATACGAGCAATATTATTATTTTATCTATTAGATTTAGCTATTTCTATTACACTTTATTAATTACTTGATCTTAAATTCGAAATAAGATATCTTCAATAATATTTTTCAAATGTACTGGAATTATGACTAAATAATTCAACAGAATGCAAAAAATGACAAAAAATTGGACATAAAATAAAATGCCTTCATGCTTTGCTTGTTAAAAAATATTTTAAAGTTTATTTAAATTGTTTAACATTTTTCATAATTAATTTTATTTTATAATATTTAACTTTATTTAATATTTCAACGTTATAAAAAATTAAAATAAAAATTAAATTTATTTAAAAGATTAATCAATGAATAATGCTTTGTTTTAATATGTCGGAAAGAATCCATTTATAATAGTTAAAAAAAGTATTTATCATATTTAATATTATTAATTTCTGTATTCTCCTGACTTTCAGCTTTTGTTTTTTTTTCTCGCAGTTTCTTTTTGCATTCTTTATTATGTGTGAAAGCAGTGCCAGCTACGTGACCATGCTGTAGTCGCGGTTCTCCCCTACGATGGTGTAAAATGACTCCAACCACAAAGGGTTCGTTATCTCAATGACTGTCGCAAACGATGCCTACTCACGACGTTCACTCGCTCATGTAACAGCGTCATACGATCCTCTTATAGCGCGAACCCTTGAGCACCATTTCGAATTCCAGTCCGACTACAGCAAGTGAACGAGCGAACATCGATATTTTCGCGGTTTCGAAGCGGATGAATAATTCGCTGCGAATATTTTTCATTGCGCTGCCGCGGTACGCCAGACGAGACAGCTTGATGCGGAAATCCATCCGGGAGGTCTGCGAATCGCGAGGATGTGGCGGACTGTAACTCCGATTACGCAAACTTACTATCGTCCCGGAATCCAGGGTGATCGATCGGAGTGACGGTCCGATGTCCGTGTTTGACGTATCGTAGATACTATCGAGCGTCGCAATTGCTCCGGTTGCCGCTGTGTTGACTACGTCCAACGATATTGAACAGATATGTAAATCGATGTCTGCACTATAAATGAAAGCAATAGCAAGATTGAAAGAGATACACCGTTGTAATAATATTTCCGCAGTAGGCGAAAAGTCGAGGATGGAAAACAAATCAATTTGCATATACATCATTCTCGTATATACGTATACATCGTAACATAGTTTGTTTCGTTTTTTTTTTTTTCGGAAAATATTCTCATCTATCATTTTTATTAATTAGCATTGTCTTATAGCAAAGGTTTCTGATATTTTTTATACGTATTTAGTTATATCAAAATCATGAAATCGTGGTCGATTTTACGTTCAAATTTCAACGCAATCCGGATTGCTCGGATTTTATGTACATTTACTTCTTAAACTGACGATATTGTGTCTATGTATGTAAATATCGATGACGATCATATTCCAGTTGAAATTGCCGGATTAAAGTCAACAAAAAAATAAAATAAAATAAAATACAGATCCTAAAGCTTACTTATATTTATACGCTAGATTTTGGATAGAAAAGAAGAATCTGAAGAAAAACATTTACCGTTATATATATCACCGTTTTGTATGTTCTGTATTTTTACCTCCAGATATTTATTTCACAAACAACTCTAAAACGATATATATTCGAAAATATGAAGTCATTGCGGAAAATAAAACCGTGGTTGGAGAGAGAGATTCTGGTATCCGATAACCATTTTATAATAATATTAGAAATGTTATATGACGTACCAGTATTTTCAAATGTACGTCGATAAAATAATATATAGATCTATCTGGCTGGTCAATTAAACGTATTCCTATAAATGTCTACTATCCCCACATGCACGCATGCTCTTTTTACTTTTTAAATATTTTATCTGACGAAACAATATTTTCTACCATTAATGGTACAGAACATGGTATGTACAGGAATAGTGTTTGTAAATATCGTAAAATATTCCACGCTACGTGCGGGTGACTGGCTTTTCAATCAATGTTGTTTGAGTAGCTATTTCCCAGAAACAAAATATCCAGTTTCCACTAAAAACGTTATAAATATTTTTAGTTATAATAAATTACAAAGAAACAACATGAATCAATCAGCATTTAAAGATATAGCAAACTTTCCAAATATTTTTTTCCAATAAATTATTTTATTATTTATTTAATACAAAGATTAAATACATACAAATATGCCTTGTGATTTTCATTATTTTCTTTCTGATGTTTTTGACTTATTATATATACATTTTTTTACTGAATGCTTTCTCTGGCAAGATACGCCGTAGGTCAGCAGAGTTAATATTGTTGCTGTCGTAGACGGTGTTGATCGCCATTGTCGACGTCGATAACGACAAAACTAAAATGACCACAGCAACGTTTTATATATCTTGCGTTCCTTCAAGACACCTATATTCTTGATCCTGTATTACTATTTTTGAACATAAGTGCATTCTTTCTTGTTCAATCATAAGTCTCTATTACATCTTCTTCTCTCTGCTTTTGTCCGTTGCCATATTTTCTCCGATAGAGCTATCTTCTAAGTACATTTCTATTTTTCATTTTATCCACCCTTTCTTTTTTTCTTTCCATCACTTCCATTCCTTGGGCCTTCATCAATGTCTCCCGTATTCTGTTAAAGAAATTATGAGTTAAATAGGTATTTTTATGATCTTAATTGATTCTGAATTAGAAAATTACTGTGCACGGCACATGGTGGCGTGTTTTGAAGTGTCCTTCTTTGCTATACGGAGCAGAGCTGATAAGAAAGAAAAGCTCTACATCTATAAATTATAATTATAAATGATATTTTCACATTTCCTATATTTAAAATAAAAATTTAAAGTAAAAATTACAGAAATCGCGTTTTAACAAAATCTCGCTTCTTGTAATTCATTAGAACTTTAAAGTATCGATATCGTATGCAACTCATCCGCAATATAAATATTTGCTGCAAATATCTTATGATGCAGCACTTTTTACTGGCAATGGAATGTTAAAGTTATCTAGAACCGATTAAATTTTTATTTATATTTATTCAACAAAAGCAGATATTTTTTGTCTGTGATTATTTTGAGAGTTAAAGGCTGAAACAACCATTTCAAATGCTTGATTTTAAGCATTAGATAGCATAGAGATAAGAAAGTTTTGAGATATAAAAATCTAATATTTTTAAAAATATTAGATTTTTAGAAAATCTAAATAGACAATTATAAAGTACATAAAAAACTATAAAAGTTTTGTCTGAATATTTTTTCATATTTTACTATTTCGACTATAATAACTTTTTAACATTAAATTTAAGTGCTTACCTATGCGGAGTAACACATGAACGTATAAAAAAGCTCTTAAATTTTTAAGTATAACAACATATTTTAATAAGAATCAATTGTTTTCGAACAGTTTTAATACATTTATTATAGAAAAATTCGAAATAATTATAAATAACTATTGTTGAATGTAGTATATTACAAATTAATATTTAACGAATATAAAAATAATGAAATTCCACTAGGTTCTCACGTATGAGGACATACATCATGGAACTATCAAGAAACTTGCAAACTGTCCAGTGACATCTTAACGGAATTCCTAGCTCCTCCGATTATCTTCTTGAGGTTGGAGTACGTCATAGTACTCCAACCCTCAGTGAACCTATCATTTAACTAACTGAAGTGGTAGACAGCCTCTAGGCATTCCCAGTTAAATCGTTTGCCATTGAATCTCGCACTACTGACTCTCTGACGGTTAATGTCGGTTGCATCAGTTAGGAGACTTTGCGAGATGAAAGATTGGTGGTTAGAATATGTATAGAGCTGCAATATGAACGCATTTAAACACACTTTCAGGGCTCAAACACTTGACAGAAAGTTGAGTTTACAAATTAAGTGTATATTAAGTGCAAATAATCACAGACTAATAAAATTCGAACCAATAGTTTAATCAAAATTGAAAGGGGACGATAAAATTTGTTACAAATTGATATACGTATTGTATTATTAAAAAAAAAAGAATGGTTTTTAAAACATTAAAACAATGCATTGAAGTACACTATATAATATTATGGAAAATTTAATATTTGTGATTATATCTTTAAATTTATTTTATATATTTTATATATTTATTGTATATTGTACATTTTTGTTACAGAATCCATTATTTGTTATAGAATCCATTTTCAATATTTTGTTATTGTATTTTGAATAACTGCCAATTTCGTTGATTGTCGTATTTAGATTTACTTTTTAACGAAGGTATTGCTTCAGTTGATTCAAATTAGGTAATAACAATTATAAAAAGGAACGAATGGATCATTAGCAAGAAGTTGATAATTGCTTATTTTCCTAATTTGATTGTCTGTTATTACTTACGGATTAAGCATGACTGGAATCTGTAGACAACATTGTTTCGAGTTTGCAGAGAGTGAAGATGGGATTACCGTAACTGTCGAAAGTTTTCACTGGAACCGCAACTTTAGACCTAGCAACAGAGAATTCTCTCCTATTTTGTGATACATAGAAAATACTCCAGGGAGCACTCTCCTTTTCCGTATTAATTTATTGATTAATTTTATTACACAATTATCATAAACAACAGAAGCTCACATGAGTTTCAATGTATAACTTTATATTGAGCATATGAATAAAATAAAACTATCACAGCTCACGTGACTATTGTTTATGATAATTTTGTAAGTAATGTGTACATTTTATTTTGTTTATATGTGTTCAATATAATATTATACATTTCTTTTAGGATGTATATTTTTTTCTAACATGTGTGAAATAATATTATTTAAAAATTGTCGATTTTAAACCTGTGGCCATAAATTCTAGAACTGCATATTTATTTTATTGTGTATTTTAACAAAAATTGTAATATAATATATTTTGTATTTATAGTTACGTTTTTCAAAATATATTTATATATTTAATATTTCGGTTTAGTAAGTCATATATATTTGAAACTCCAGAGAACGGGTGTCGATTCTATATAAACATGTCAAAATTCGTATCTAGATATCGCACTCAGTGCCCACCTCCTACGAAATATCGCGACATATTTCGTCGTTCTTACGTTTCCCTACATCGTGCTTTTGAAGATGTCCTTTTCATGTAATATCTTATGACACGGCATGAGTAAATATTGGTCTTCCATTAGTTCTACCCTATATAATACAGCAGAAGTGTCTACTCGCTAGAACAAGCCCATTTCCTAATTACGAACTTGTATACGGGATTCTATTATGCAATTTACGACGAGCGTGAACCAGTACATTGTCCAATATTCAAAACTGCCTGTCATCCTTTATGAATTGAGATGAATCATCAATTTTCTTTTTCGTTGTAACAAGTAGAATTTGTGAAAATCTGAATTACAAATCTCGTAAATACAAAATTAATATTTTTGATACAATTTTTTTTAAAATAAATACCTCTTCGATATCTTTATGTACAAAAATTTGGTTGATAATTACATTTAACAGCGTTAAGTACTCTTTATGAATAAAATAATTCTAATTATTGTATTATTGCAATTTCAAGAAATAGTTAATATGAGTTTGATAAATTTTTACAATTTCTGGCGAGAAACTATTAAATAACATATTTATTGTTAAAATTAAGGATGATTAACAGAGAGAGATACATGAGTGCCCGCATAATATCATTCTAGAGTAAATGGTCCTTTCTCCTGGATTTAACTCTCTATATTGAGATATTGCATCTCTACGAGTGTGCAAATGAAAGTGCGATGCTCCTGAAATTCTAGTGGAAGGAACGGATGAGCATATTTTTGATCGCTTCTCCGTCTAGCATGATAATATAAGATCGTATCATTATAGAGTGTGCGAGAGAAACTCTTTTAAGCATGTCGAGATAACCGGGCACGTTAATGAGATCACGGCCGGTTGAAGACTGGATGAGGGTACGGTTCCCAGATAGAAGCGAGATCGAAGCAATTTTCCACGGTTGTAAGATTCCCGCAACCGTATACCAGCGAAGAATCTGGTATGCTGCTCTTCCGAGAAGAGATCAGAGTTCGTTAAACAAGTGCGCCCGGTCGCCCTCGTTATTACGTCGTAACGAGATGGAGAACCAGCAATCGCGCGCGCGGCTCCCCCTTTCAATTAATCCTTCGACATCTTATTCCCCTCCCGGTGCCCATCCCGGTGCACGCTGGTCGCGAATTTCAATCGGCGATAATGGATCCTGGGTCTCATTGAGAGAGAGAATGCTAAAGCCGTTCTATTGTTTTAAACAGATTCGCTGCGATGCCAATTTCTGCAAACTCGATTCCCACTTGAGAGGAATTAGAGATGAGTGTAAATTTCGGTTGAAATATTTTTCCATAAATGGCTGTAGTTTTGCTTTCGAAAATCGACACTTTGGCTTCTATCACGCGTACATTGAAAACCATTCGCAAATATCAACAATGGAATATGTATTTTTAGCATTGTTGGAAATCTTGCGTGAAAAAGAATAAATAAAATTCTTATTTTTATTACGATCTTGTTTTCGTTTCAATTTCGCACACAAAATAGTGGAATTATGGAAAGAATAAAAAAAGATATTTTTAAAATTATTTTCAGATTTATCTTTTAATCAGTAATTTATTTTCAAAAGCTTCCATTGTTGTCCCTAGAAACTGCAAATTCTAGCACTTTAATTCACGATTTCCGCTTGTCTTTAGATCGAATTTCTGACATAGCAAATACGATGGTGAGATTGACATAAATAAACTTTGCTCAATCGAGACAATTCTTCGTCGTTTCGCGCTTTCTGAGATTCACAGAGACCGCCGTCGTAGCCTCAGCTCGTACATTCTGCGGACTGCAATCGAAGTTCATAGAAGTTAGCGGTAAACGACTGAAGTTACAGGCGACACTTCGTTAAGATCGATCGGAAAGTTCGGACGTGACGCCAAGTTAACCTGTTGGTTCGCAGTTATACATCCGGGAGTCTTTCTTCACAACCGCTGGTCCTTCTCGTATTCTTCTTGTTCTCCTTTTCCGCCAGTCTTGTTACCTGTAACCTCCAATTCATCGTCGCTGTTCGCAAGTCCAATTTAAACCGTGCCGACGACAGCACGGTTTTTCCATCCAACTGTCGCTTTTTCTATCTTCCTGACGAAGAAACATAACAAGAAGTTTCCCCACATTTCGCGGAGGAAACTTACATCGTTTCTCATTAACCGCCTAGCAAAAAGCCCACAGCTGTTATGCTAATTACCTGTAAATTTTGACTTATAATGTTTTCTCTATACTGAAAACTTATAACGAGAGTATAATTTAAAGATAAAAAAATTTCAAGTTGATAGAATTTTAGATTTGAAAAATGAGCATCGGTTTTTCACAAGTGGAAAATACTTTGCATTTTTTAAATATTATTTACAGTTTTAATATTTTTATATAAAAATATATATGGATATTATAATGTATTATATTTTTATAAACTAAATGCTGCATCGTTCATATTTATAGAAATAATTTATTAGTTATTGATATCATTCAATGTAAAACATTTCAACTAAAAGCCATCGTTAAATTCGTATTCACTTTGGTATCTATACATAGCATTTAACAATTTAGAAATAAACAAAC
>JAJVSH010000035.1:94369-120515 GCA_021460005.1 Tetramorium alpestre | reverse complement strand
AACATTTCAACTAAAAGCCATCGTATTCACTTTGGTATTTATACGAGTACATAGCATTTAACAATTTAGAAATAAACAAACTCCGTAAAAAATAATGATCTCTATTATACATATACACATAGTATAACGTTAGCTTCTAACTTTAATAAACATATCGTTTCGGATGCGGAATGATAGCAAATCTTTTATATATGTACCTATAATGCATTCTTTTCTTATTCCATTGTTGTACTGATATGATTATTCCGGCACTCATGAATCGTCCGGGGATGAGATTCACGGCTAGGGATAGGGAGAACGGTAGTCAAGGAGAAAAAAATTGTCGCTCCGAGCTCGAAGTAAAGGAAGCATTTCCATGATGTCGGAGAGAGGGGATGGGCATAGAGGGTAAGAGTCGTGGCTGAGTTCCAAAGTGGGGCAGCAAATCAAGTTATCAACCACTCAGGAGGTAAGGGGGCCATCAAAGAACCGTTTAATGTGATCGCGCGTAAATCAGGTCCAGGCGAGGTTGCCTGCCGTCTCCGTGTTTCGTTGAACAGCGAAATACTCTAAGACCGGGAGTGCCATCGTGCCGCTGCATCAGAGGCCATTAATTGCGGTCACGCGGTGCGCTTGTCCTTGAATATGGGGCGACATTAACGACCGTCCGCAGAACGTTCTACCTATTCCTGGTCACTAATTAACGCCGCCAAAATCGTCGTCGAATAAAACCGCCGCATGATTAATTCGGCTTTTCGCAGAAACGTACGTTTTACAAGATGATAAGTTTTGCAAAATGCAATGACGAATATATCTTTTTGATTTTGAGCGAAGGCTTTAAAGTTATGAAAACCAAAATAATTTAATTTATTATTGAAAATAATCAGGCGCACAAGTCTGGAGGGAACCATATCTTTCATTTTATATCGTTATATTTTATTACAAAAATGAGAAAGAACATTGAAGATATTAAATGAACAACATTAAGAAAAATGAATGTAATCATTGCTTAAATTATTAATACTGTAAGTCTATTTAAATGATGTTAATTGTAAAGAATTAACCCTTGCTTCATTCTTTGCTATTAGCATGTATTATCAGGACGATTTAGTCTCTCTTTCAAGACACATTTCTCAGTAAAACTCCGCAAAGCGTTTAAAATTGAGGATTTAAATGTAGATAGCGATTAGGTAAAGCCCGGTATTAAGCGCAGTTAAACTTTAAACGAAGTTCCTAGAATTCATGGTAGCTAAATTTAATCCGCGGTTAAGTCAAAAGTCTTCAAGCATAAGGAATCCTACATGCAAATAATGGTTTTACGGATAAACTCTGACCTTTCTCTGATAAATTGTAATAAATCTCATAAAGTTTTATAAAAGGCATATACATATTTATATACAATTTTTTATGCTAAAAGATACGCTTGATGTTGCATACCAAGATTTTTCGCGGATAAAATCTGCGATACACTCAAGCAGTGAAATTGTTAAGGGAGTACACATCACAGCTTATGTAAACTTTCGATCTTTCGATAGCGTCGAGAAGCACAAGAGAAACCATCTAGAATAATCTTGGTGGAAAAAGCAATTAAACTAAAGTTTGTCCCAACTACGAATCCATCGTGCTGATAGACGCGTTTCACCTTAGTTCGTATCTATCGTGGATCGTCGGCAAACAGAGAGAATGGGATTTGCCCTCGCTGCGGGCTAGTTAGTTTCTTCTCGGAAACCGATCATTCTCTCGTTCCTCATCCAACCCTCTGGACACCGCCGTACCGTTTGGCCATTGTACTTGCTGACCGATCAACGTGACGCGTCGCCTCGCGCTTCGACCTCTATGAATCACTGCGAAAACGGATATCACTTCATGCAGGAATGCAAACGTACGTTGGCGAATAGTCATGTGTAGGTGTGTGCGTGCTCGCGGTGGATGAACGGTGTTCAACCGCGCGTTGGTCCGTGTTCAACCACGATCTGGTTCGAATCATCGGTGGTTGAGATGGCAAACCGCGTCATTGGAATAAGGTGTGTCTCCCGTGAAATACCGGAAATAATACGACTATGGAAATAATTTCCATTATTTTGCAAATACGACTTGAGTCTTTAACGATTTGTCGGTATTGTTTCGATACGAACGTATGTAAATTATATTTGATTTATTACATGGATTACTTTTTTTAAATGGTATAAAATAATTTTGCAACAATCATTAATTATCACAAACAAGTTATTTCTCTTTTGATTATTGGATTATTAATTGATTAGGATCTACTATCTTTAACGTGCATTAGCGTATAAAGCTTAAAATATACTTTCAAATTAGCATAATAGAAAATTATATATAAAATTCGCGATATTAATTATTTTGTTAAAAAAATTACAAAAAGAAATGAACCATCACGTGAAATAATACTTGGAACACCAGAAAAGTCATTTTAAGAAAAGAATAGAAAGAAATTGCCACTTCTTCACAAGGATATTGTAAATTATCATTTCTTTTGTCAGGCTCAATTAACTGAAGTGCGCTTTTAAGAGAACCTTCTTAAAGAAAATGATTTTAGAAGCACAAGGCACTCCAAGTTTTTGAGGTTTGCATATTTAACTTTAATATTCGTTCTGTTTTCTTATTTTCCTTTTTTGTTATATTTTATTTAACTTTTAATACATATATATAAACTTTTTAATGTCTGATATGCTAATAAACAGACAAAAAATGTGGGAAATTAAATTTTTTTGTAACTTTATTTTATATAACGTATAAAAAAAAATATATATATATATATATATGTGTGTGTGTGTGTGTGTGTGTGTGTGTGTGTGTGTGTGTGCATTGTGCGTATGTGTACATTTGTAAGGTTTTCGAGCAGTACAATGCTCGTGTGAGTTATTGATTGAGAATACTAAACTAAGACGTGCATGAGTTGTGTGAATATTTTATACATTGTAAATTATGAAGTAACAGAGAACGCAATATTTCTCATAAATCTTGAGGAGCTTCATCATTTTGAAAGCTTACAAAGCTTTGGTATTAGTTTTGTCTCGTAAACTGTAAAGGCAAATTTATCTATGACATTTTTGTTCACTATTCGAGTTTTCTGCAGTTAAAAAATTCTCATATTAATTTATAACTCCATGTGAATAAATCGAGTACTCTCTACATTGCACTTTTCAACAATTGAAAAATCGATGTACGTGACGATATCATATGTAAAAAATAATTTATATTCAATATAAACTTTATTCTCTTATATGATCCGTAAAAATTATGAAAAAATTTATACTGCTCTTCCTAATTTTTTCAAATTTATAATGAAGATATTTTTTCATTTTATTTTATATAATTTTTAAAGAAATTTTAAATTAATTAATTTTTAGATTTAATTAAAAATAAAATTTTAAATATCAAGAAACAATTTGTTATCTAATCAAATTGTTATTAAAAAGAAATTAGTTCTAAATTAAGAATTGATTAAAAATAAAATTATATAATGCATGTACATCAAATTTGAAATATTTAAATATTTTGTCCTTGAACGTTGTTATTTGATCGAAATGCTTTTATTTGAATTTAACACAGCATCGACGAGGATTGCGTTAGATTAGTCTACAGCATTACTTCTGTCTCATAAAATCCGAATATATCAGCATCGAACGTTCCTTTTTTCTCCCGCCTTTCGCTGCTCATCTTTAAACCTTCCACTAGCGAAAAATCCGCGTGCATTATCTCACACAGCAGCATGCTGGCAATAAACATCCAGTCCAGACGAGGAATCGTGGTATGGGGATGCACCATTTTCCAGGAGTTCCTGGAACAGAGCGGTTAAGCTCGTGCAACTTCCGGCAACCATGCGAGACTCACCCTTATTCGACGAAGCTCTATGGAAAATTCGATAGCCTCCCTTCGGGAGGCTACTACTAGGCGTCGATCGTTACTACGAGGACCACGTACCCTGGCTACCACTAGGAAAAAAAGAAAGAGCCCGAAGAGAGCCACTCTCTATTTTTTTACGATGCCGTATTTTATTTTAAACGTAAAACTATTTATTTGCTTTATTGCGTACCTTGCAGAGAGAGAATCGACGCGGCAGCGATATTCACCTCTGCGATGCTTTGGTTAAATTTTTTTAATAAACAAAGCTATTAAATTCTGGTGAAATTTTTTAATTTGTTTATTCACAATTGAATTTGAAAAAGAGGAATGTTCATAATATCGGAAGCACCACATCAGCATTGGTTTTAAATAGTTCTCTTTAATTAATCAGTAGTAATCTTGTTATACGTTTTCATTTAATTTATATTATCTATTTTTATCATGCATTTTATAAAGCCTGTACTATTGATATCATCCAATTACACAAATTGCAGGATATCATCCAATTACACAAATTATACTTGCCGCAATTGCATGCTTTTTTAATGATGTAGGTAGGTGAAACCAATGCAATAGCTTTGCAATATTTTATCAAATCGATGCTATCCAATTTTCCTGGCATTAATTGCGGTACGCATTGCGAATTCGTCCTTTGGTATTCCGAAGGTTCCCCATTAAGACGCCACGGAAAATTCGATGTCTTTACTATCGAGAGAGACAGAAAGAGAAAGAGAAAGAGAGAAGTGCCGTTCATTATCAAGAGAAACCCATACAGCCACGATATTCACGGTAAAGTGGTATAATTCGGTGGAGACGAACTGCGACTCGAGGTCTTATATGAACGCAAAGATACGTACCCGCACACAAATTGAAGCACTCGGCGCAGATACGCTATAGCACCTAACTGCGGCAGCGTGAAGTGGATATGTGTGTTGCGGCTGTGGCGTCAGGATTTCACCGGCGAAACTGAGGGGCTTTCTCCGTGACAGAAATTGTTCCGTCTTCGCGGAAACGCTCACTAGAGCGGTGACTTCGCGATATGAGACTTCGCGCTGCACCGCGCCGACGAGCGAGCTCGGACCAGATATTATCAAGCGAAATGAAATTCAGCGGGTTACGGCTTATGTCGACGTAACGATGTCCCAGCTCGACGACAAAGATTGTAACCGGCGGAAGCAGGAGAGATGAACTATCGACCATTGTGTTTTAAAAAAGTTTTTTTGCTGCGTATCGTCGAATGGTCGCTCTTAATCTTATCGATGTTCTGATCGCTTGTTTCCATTATTTTTCAGTAAAAAAAGAATGAAAACGATCTAAAAGACTGAATTTAGGATAATAAGAAAAGCTCAGAGCATAATATTGCTTGTTTTGCGAGAAAATAATAGCGTCCAATCAAATACACACTAGAAAGAAAATGTGAAAAAATTTGAGATACTTTGTGATACTCTGGAACACTCATGTTCCTGAAAAAGACGGGAAAACTTTATTTATATCTATATAGGTTGGTTAATAAAAAATTTAATATATTTAGAAATATCGTATTGTTAAAACTTTTTAAATTAATATCAAAAGGAAAGTATGCTATTATTCAGTCTTTATAACACACCATTGCATAAAACTACAATTCCATCATTTTCTTTATAATAAATATAATAAACTCTTTATAATAAATCTTACAATTAAAGTATAACATTCTCTTGAACTCAAAAGTGAACAAAATCTCGACAGAAAGTTTGTCAAGGTTTTTCACTCCTAGAGCTTTGCTCACTGTCTATATATCTTCGTTTTTCTCTCCGTTCTTGCTGCTTTCGAGTGCACGTCCTTGCCAAAGGAAGTCCAGAGGAAGGACCTATCGAGTCGTCATTCGAATGCAGCGCGCGTAAGTGAGAACATCCGGTTGCAAAGACGTGCGGCGATTTTTGCGGCATCCGTAATCGACGCTATATTTCCAGCACGAGCTTTACGTAGCGATTTTTCTCCACAAAATCGAGTTTTACACGAGAAAGTGGAATTATTATTATTATTACGCGCTCGTTCTTGGCAAATAGTCATGCTTTTCGGAAGAGCTGGCCAAATTTTCATTCATAGGAAAAGTTTAATGCTGTGATCACGCGTTCTTTAACAATGAAAAAAGGACAGTGAACAGGTGAATGCCAATTCTGCATTAATTCTGCAATACCTTAATATATTCTAACATGTTTCTCAAAGTTTCCAAAGCTTTCCTTAAGCTCGCATTAAGAAATTAACAATTAATCTGTTCGGAAATATAAATTTCTAAAATTTTAACAAGTGACATGCTGAAATTATTTTCGTTAATAATATTTTTGTTTTACTAAAGATTTATATTTATTTTATCTATATTCGACAAAAGAATTCTGTAACTCTACATATGTATACTGTTCTTGTACGATGTCTAAAATAGAGGGACTATTTTTGGGAACGCATTGAAAACTATTTATATCCAAGGATAAATATATCGACAATCATTATAGTTGAGAGAATGTTTTCTTCATATTGGTGCATTACCTGCGGCACAATTAAATCATAAAAAATTAATCAAAGTTTGTGATTCAAAACAATGTTTGTTTGTAAAAAACTTTATTCATAAATATTTGTCATGATAAGACTATTAATAATTAAAGATATAAGCAAAACATTTATACACTTCAAGAAATTTGTGTTACCTCTGCACATACGTGTGAATGCAATAAACGTTCAGCAATCATAGCTTCAATAACGTGTAGACACGTATAAGGGAATGTTACTTGGATAATAGGATGATCCTGCGGTTGCCCAGGGTGATGTCTAAATGCGCATAGTCAAATGAACTGGTGGTCCATATATACTGACGACACACACGATTGTGCCGACAAACACACGGATGTGCAACGGGAAACCGGAATATCTAACTAGAACCGGAAGATAGAGCGTATCCTAACGATCGGTCTCGCCTGAATAATTCTCGGATAAGTTTCGTACGTGCAGGGAAAGTGAAGGTGCATTTGCATCCCTACGGCCTCATTATAGATCGTATCGCGTAAGTAGGAATTTACTGGAAATAACGGCGACACGTTTCGCCCCCGCGACTTTCTGAGAACTATGTCTTCTTGTCATAGCGGACACGCCGTTGATAACAGATATCTAAAACTATTATTTGTTAAACTGTTATTTCTATTTAATAAATAATGAAAAAGTGTTAAACAACATAAATTAAAAAAGATTATTTAAAAAAATGCTCACCAATATACCTGTTTAACACGATAAATTATTTTGTATCTTCCAAAGACCCTATTTATTTGTCACCACAGCGTTTCAGAAACTGTGTTACTAGCGTTCCTTTTGACGCAAGTATTATATTACACGAAAAAAATGCTTTGTAAGCGCTACCACGGCAGCGCAAACGTGGTGACCAACAAGAAAACAACGTAGCTTCGTGTCACATTTCCTGAGGAACAATTTGGCTCTGAGCCAGAGTGACTTCCGGAGCTAACGACATTGGAATATTTGTCGAGTAACCCGTCTGATCATAAAAGACATTCGCGTTGCGAAGTCTTTGTAGGAGCAGAGATAAAAATACGTCTCATGTATTATCGTTTCATTTGGATTTTTCAAGAAGAGCTAAACTAAAGCAAGAATTAGTATAATTGAAATATTATAGCGCTAATTATTACGTATAATGATATTATGAATCACGTAGGATGATTTGATGCGAGCATATGTTTACATGAGGTTTATTAGATATTAGATTGCACGCATAATTATCGGCTCATTGAGTTGCGAAATATCGCGTCATCTATATAATCGCAGTTATTGGTTGACCGACATCGTAGTTAAAGTATATATTTATCATTATAATCATTATCATTTTAAATCGGTCAGCAAAATTTGCTTACTCTCGCTACGCAATTTCAAACATCATCGCATCAATTTTAAAGTTAAAGGGCTATGTTATTCCGGGTGCTGCATATATTCATATAATTTTAATAGTCCATTAAAATTAAAACTATATTTTCTGTCAATCTTTCCAGTTTGTCGTTAATTTATTATTAATAATTATTAATTGATAGCAAAAAATTATTTTTTTTTAATTTGCTTAATCAAAGGTAGCGATTTGTCTATCAATGCAAATAAAGATTTACATATATATAGAAGGTTAACAAAGTTAACATTGTATAAGAAGAGCGTTTCACTAATTCAATGTGCCAATAAAGACGTACAGTTTACATTCGTTAATTTAAACCTTCGGCACGTCAATCGCGTTTTATCATCAGGCTAGACATTTCATGAGCATCAAGCTTGTTCTCCCCTCCCTTTTCACATCCCTCTTTATGTGTATTCGCTCACGGCGCCCATCTGGCTTCTCTTGTTTCAGCTGACAAAAATATGCTATTGAAGCTTGATTTTCGGGACGAGTTCAAGCTCGAAGAGAGCCCGGATTGCAGTTTCGATTACTTCGAGGTACGTGACGGTCAGCACGGTTACTCTAATCTCCTCGGCAAGTTTTGCGGCACGAATTTTCCCCCCGAGATCACGTCGAAGACGCGATACCTCTGGCTACGATTCCACAGCGACGAAAATATCGAGGACAAAGGATTCAAGGCTGTGTGGAGCACGATACCAAGACCGACCTATCGTAAGTCTTAGAGTAACAAAATCTTGATATTGCGGAGAATTTTTCTTTTTAAAGCTTCCTTCTAAATTAATTTCTATTAAAATATCATATTGCACGCTAAAAATTTCGAAATCTTTGAATAAAGCATGAATAAACATACAGTTAATAAAATGTTGTTATTTAAAAAAAGCTATTTTAGTAAATGCATAATCTATTTTATGTTTATCTGCAATGTAAAAAGAAATTGACAACTATTTTTCAAGGAAAATTGATTTTTCACACAATTTTCTGGGATCTCAAATTTTATTAATACTATCTCAGAGCTTTTTCCCTCTACATGTGCTAGAAATTTATCTCGATTGTGGGTTTCCTCTAACTCTGATCTACTACCAGCCGAATCTTCTCCTCGGATGTGAGATATATCTTTTGGGCGCATAATCATGGATTAGTTAAACCGATCGATAACAAATACAGATTCGCCCTAGCTTTTCTCACACTTGTTTGCATGATTCTCACGTACTCACGAGAGAGAACTTGTTGCTGAAATAATTGGCTCAACATAATGACAATTGAAACTATGTAAATGTTGTCTATTAATCTAATGATTAATAATAATGACTTCATTGGCACGCTATAAGAGCATTATTGGATTATCTTTTATTATGTAGATTATATCTTGTTGATAAACGTAGAAGTAAAAATTTAGAAATAACAAGGAAAAATTACTTTTAAAGAAAAATTGAAGGCAATACTTAATAGCAGATGTAGAAAAAAGAAACAATATGAAAATTAATAAAAAGATGTCATTTTTATGTTAATATATGTTATTATTATAGTTGTAATTGTTCTTAATTAAGTTCATTAACTATAACTGTTCTCAATTAACTAAACTGTACTGTACTGAGTGGATGTAATTTCTCTTCAACTTCTTAACTTAAGGAAAATGAAGATAACATGACGAGCATGATTAGTAATTCGGGGTCATAAACTCCGCGATCGCGAATAATCGACGATCTTCGTTGTATGTCCTTGTTCGGAAAATTACGAGACAAGAGAGAAATAGATGGTCCATGGCAGCGAGCGCCGTGCAACCGCAACCGAGGTCAAAATTAATTCATAGTCAACCAGTGGGAGGAAGGGCTATGAATACTCAGAGCACGACCATGGTGGTTCTAGCTTTAATCGTACGATCCTTAAATCGATGTATAAAGCGGAGGGTAGAGGTTGCGACCAACGAGATCAAACATTGAAATTTTTATTTCGTCGCGTGATTGATTAACTCATTTGTTGAAATTTTAATTTTAATGTCTGATATTGAAATTTGGTATTGTTCATATAATATAGCTGGTATTGTTCATACAATATAGCTAGGATGTGTTCTTGTTAATAAATGTTTGATTTTTAATTGAAGAAAAATTAATGAAGTACATATCAAAAATTGAAATGCTTTATTTTCCATGTTTCACGTATTTCATATACCTATAAATGTTATTAATTATTAATTAAAAAAAGAGAAAACGATAAATGATTTAAATATAAAAATGTATTTTCTCATAAAATCAGATACATTGTGCAATATTTTTTTTTGCATTTGCTCTAAGTGAATTGATCTAATTGTAAGAATACAAAATGACGTATCAACAATGTTTTATGTATTTTCACATTAGTCTCAATGTTCAATAATTTTTGAAACAATTTATTGTCTGATTTTTTAGTTCTTGATACATTATCATTTTTATAACTATATATTTATATCTCTCTCTTTCTTCCGTTTATTTATATATTCTCTTTATATATTCCGTTTATTTATATATTCTCTTCAGAAGATCATTACTTTTTTATCTAAATCTCCAAACTTTTTCAAAGTTTTTCAATTTATTTATATCGTATTACAATTATCTGCGAAGAACATTATCAGTTATGTCGTGATTATTAACATGTCATATTATAACTATTCGTATCTACTAGTCGGACATATGCGCGGTACATATCACTTATAAATGATGCATAGTAAAAATATCTTAAATCGGCGAAAAAATTGCTGTAGAAACGTGAAATAAAAATGGATCTTTTACGCTGGTTATCTTATAGATGAAAATATTATTTTCCATATAAACCGTGTAAAAGCGTAATGTAAAGGATTAAAATAAAATACATGTTATAAGTCATATATAAATATAAGATAATTTACATTACATATTGTCATCTTATAAAACGTAATAAACTTTTTTTTCTTATTTAATCAAATAATACTAAATAAATCTTTATTGTTGAAAAAAATTTAAACGTAGTAATAACAAAATTATAGATAAATACAAGTTCCGAGAATATTATACGAGCATTGATTTGCGAGCCTAGGGAAAGTATGGAACTGTAATAGGTGTGATTCACAGCGGGCGTACTACCGGAACCAGAACCGTGCGTATTTAACGTGTCGGGTATGCAGGAGATAATAAACACCGACAAAATTAGAGACAAAAAGATCCAGGCCGAGAAAGAGGGATTCCCGTTGGATTGCATGTGGTACATTGAAGTAAAGAAGGGATTGAAGGTAAAAGTATTTCTTCTTTCATATTACATATATATTACATATTATTGAATTACTCTGAGAAATATCATATCATTGTCGAAAATTTAATATCGATGAGTTAAGCATATAAAGCATTTCTCCCAATATTTCTCTACCATAACGTTGCGATCCTTATTTGATCCAAGTGCACTTTACTACGGCGTTCAATCGATACGAATGTTTGTTATTGGCCTGCAGCAACGTGATTTCAAACACCGTTTCGTTCAAAGTAACACGTTTCTGAATGATTTACAATAGCTCTTTGCCGTCATAGCGCGGAAATAACGGAGTGGTTTTATGCAAATACTTCGTCTGATACATCCGTTACAAAATTTACATAGCGGCTGATAACGGCATCTGCTTCAACATAGAAGAATCTTTTAGTTTCCGAAACTTTATTATTAAAATTGTTAATGAAGCTAATATATCTTTCAAACTATGTATAAAGTTATCCATTTTTCTTGAATACGCGCGACAAAACCCAAGGTGGCAAAGAGCTATGTATCTCATGCGTATTTCTTACAAGCTAAGATGTTCTTAAAAAGTTTCACCAATGTCGTAATTGAACCTGCTGTATTATTACGTTCAAGTATCTTATGTACGTACTTTTCTCATTCTTACGCCTTTTCTCTTTTATTGTTTATCTTACTCCCTCGTCAATCTGCCTCGTGCGCGTGATTGCACAGTTTTAATATAGATAACAAACTCTGTACGATGGCAAGCTAGTATATCGTTCGTTTCTGCCACAGAAATCTTTTATCAATCTACGAGCTCAGAGGTCCAAGAGTGGCGAATCGATGCAATGTGTTCACACATTTAGGAAAATGAAAACACGTACAAATTTCAGATCCAGCTGGTACTAGACACTTTCGTTCTGCAGCATCCAAACGAATGCGAGGCCAATTTTTTAGAGGTTTTTACAGACAAAACGGACTTAGCCTCAAGGAAATACCGCTTCTGTGGCAGTATCGCAGATACCGTTGTTCTTACAACCAATGTCGTCTATTTGAGGTTCTATGCAGAGCCGAAGGCTATCAATAGTTCTTTCGAGGCGGTGATGACAGCCATCAGAGACAAGGGGACAGATGAAAAAAGTGAGTTTATATAATAATACAATAATAAATATATATCCTGTCAAATGCGTTTCAGACAAACTTGAAACAAAACCATAACTAGAAAAATGTCATTAAAACTTAACGTTAACGTCGTCATAAAATGCACATAATGGATTAGAGTGTTACACAAAATTTATTATTAGATAGTAAAATATACGATTAAAATCCAAAATTGCAGAACAGCACAATAATCGATTTATAATGTTATGTATCTAATACGTTTACTGTACACTTTTATAACTATCATGAACAATATTATTCGATGAATTGTTAATATTTTACATACATTATTTAATTTAGTATGTAATATAATTTCACAAGAAAGAGGCAGATAATGTATGAGGCAGATAAAATTAAACTGTCAAATAATAACATAAATAATATATAAATATCTTAGATTTAATGAAGTTAATAACATATAGATTCAGATTTATAATAATTTATAATAATTTATTAAAAGATAATTTTAATATTAAAATATTAAAAGATATCCTAATATGTAACTAATTACCAATTACCAATTAACCTTATAGAAAGTTATCCGTTATGCATGAATAATTTTGTAATAGTAAAATAAATTAATGATCAGCTAATTAATTGTTTTAACAGTAGTTATTAATTATTTATTAAAAAATTAAATGAAAATTATAAAATAAAAATTTAAATATTTTTTTATATAATAGGGATACGAATTATTAAAAAAATAAATTTTATAGAAATAAAAACGATAAATATTTTTATTAATAAAAAATATGAAATTTTTTTAGGAAAAAAAATCGATTCTAAAATTTTCCAATAATCCAGAAATTAAGGTCAGTGTTCTTGAAACACGTTCTACATGACCAATATTTCTGACAGTTTTTAACAGTGAGATAGCATAACGTCAATTTGCTTTTGGTAGTTCAAACTACACAAACGTCTATCGTTGCGGTTACGATAACAACATGAAAATTTTCTACATGGCACTCCAGAAATATCTGCTACAATTTCACAAAATTTTTTTCCCGTATATGTATACAACTCATATACTATTTGGATTTTTATTTTTACTATTTTCTGAATTGAACAGTCAACAACATGCAAATTTCTATTTCGAGTTTAACAAATCATACTGTTAATTTTTGCAAATAACAAATTTGCTTAATAATATTTTAAACATAGCTCTGTTTTTTTGTGTTGTCAATAATAATTGGTAATGAGGCATCAATTTTTAAAACATTATAAATAAAATTTTGAAATACGCCAGGAAGATGTAATTAAATAAAATATAAATATAAAAATTAAAATTGGTATAATTTGTTCTAATAAGATTTTTAATTTTAACTTGCGCCTTTAAAATAAGTTCTCGCTTTTAAAATAAGTGCTTTATATGCGCTAGTCGACATTTCTAAAAGGGTAAGGAGAAAATTGGATTATTACAAGACAAAGGCTTACATTTTCGCGTTTTAACCTATAATTATATGTATGCCTCATTCAATAAGCATCTTACGCTTAGCGAGGAGTTGGGGATAATCGTTGGGTAAAGGAATCAAATTTCAAATTAATAGCAGCACACTTGTCTGAATGTTAAATGAGGTGGCCCGCAGAATCGCAGTTACGTGTGCGGAATTCACACGAGTTCTAGTACGGCATGAGAAGAATTTCCGGCTTTCCACACCTGCCGCCAACGCGGAACTAATATCTTGCTCGCGACTATACTCCAACACATCGCCGTCGAAGGATAAGACCTTAGGCTACAATTTTCCCATACAAATTAAGAATCGACTATCACGGTTATTTCACAGAAGCCTCGGTAGAAATATTTAAGCTGGTTATAAATTTGCTGAGAATTTTACATATCTCACGCATATTAACGTTATATATTATATATACGTGTTGGAAAATTTACGATTATCGTACTATGAAAAGTAATTTTAAATGTAACTAAAATTTAATGTTTGATGTGCACGCGGATAGAATTAATCGAATAATTAAATATATGAATAAAAGTGAAGAACGTTGAGCACTTAATATATTCTATACACATTTAATACTTCTTTTATTTAATAATAGTTAATATTCACGTTGTGTGTGTTTTTTTTGTTTTGTTTTGCAGACTGCAAGGAAATTGAGTACGATTGTGAGGATGCGACATGCATTGCTAAGGAATTGAAGTGCAACGGCTACATTAATTGCCGTTTCAAGTGGGATGAAGAAGAGTGCCAAGTGAGTTTTAGTTTTGTCAAATGCAATACAATCCGTTCAATGACCTAACGAAGTGCTGTCCAATTCCCGGATTTCGAACATTTCCGGCGTGCCGGCGAGTCGCATCCTGCCGTGCATACCATTCGCTTGCCTTCTTCCTCTTCACAGATTTTCACCTTCTCATAAAATGTAAACTGCGGAAGTTAAATCGCGCGAAACAGTGCAAGCTCGCAAAGTGTGAGATTAATTTAGACTGCGAGTTATAAAGGTAACTTATGGTATTTCTGACATCTCAAATTAAGAGTTACAAAGTTTTGAAAATAATATTAACATAACCTACCGAGGATAAATTTTAAGGGAGAGAAGTCTGCGTCTCTCAAGTGTTAATATATCAATATTATTATGAGAACATAGATGAAAGAATTTAAATATGTAATCACGATGCCGGACTATGTACACCTCCAAATAATGTTTCTCACATCTAGTACCTAATTGATCAAGTAATATCTTTTGTTAGTTTGCTAAAACTATTCGCGTATATCCTCGTTTTGTCTCACGAAGGTATACTCAATATTACAGTGCAGCAAGAACGATACGTCGTGTCGTCTTAATTGCCTTCCGAGCTTCCACTTTACTTGCTCCTGATCTTCCAGGTTAATTAATTTATTCGAGGGAAGTTTTATGACCTCCTCTAGTTTAACTGGCTCGGCGAACAAGGCATTTTAGAACTCGTAATCTGGAGCGGCAATTTGCTTCTTCTAATTGCGAGCAAAATCAGTTTTATAGGCCACTTTTCGCATGATTCTATCCTCCTTGCTTTCTGAATGACTTTTACATTGTATTATTATTTAATGCTACTGTTATTAAGAACTAATCCAATTACAATACACACAATAATACACTACTTTTGAAATTACCCTTTTGACTTGCGTTTGATGTGGAAATAAAATTTTTTAAAGAGCCATAACTTGATTCTCGAAGAGATGAAGAGACACTGTGGAAGGCATGATTACCTTCATGGTGCAAATGGCAGTCTCTTTAAAACACGGTGAGCAGTTCATGATCTAACGATAAACGTTAAAAGTACTTCATCTCGAGAACTTTGTAGTCTTTCAGTTGGGATCTACGGCTTTCGAAAAGCTCATTTCACATCGCCTAGCTTAGGTTTCAGGATATGAAACCTTGTGGCAAGGCATTGATGAGACGTAATCATTCGACGATCTTTTATACTTCGTATCTCCGTTCTAATTCAAAGTAGTAAAAGCTGTAAAAAGACGTTCGATACTTGTGATATATCGATTCAACTAACGTAACTTTAAAGTAATTTTATTTGCCACGTTAATAAAATTGAAGCTATTAAGAGGAACATTAATTATCTTGTGTTAGTTAAATTTTTAATGACACCTCAAGATAGAGCGCACGTATAAATTATATCAGGAAGCTCATCATTTGACATTTATTCTTCAATTCATATCGTTTCTCTAAATTATATCAATGAATATATTGTAAAATTTATATTACTTAAATATTTAACACTGATGTACTTAGAAGATGTATTCAATGTTTATAATATAAATAATCTCGCGTATAGGTTCTGGCGTTAAACAGCCTCGTATAACAGTAGCTGTTTACGGAGATTTATATTATTTGTCTCTTATTTGTTAGCGCTAAACCACGAGTCCGGCATGCACGATCCCACGAGGTCGTCTCTGTGACTTAATCGCCTTTCAACTCCGCAAAACGTCCCGTCTCCATCTCTTCCACTCTCGTCCCTGCCTGTAGCACGGGGCTAATTAATTTATTCGGATGAAGTTTTGCAACGGGCGCGGCCCATTTCAGCCAGGGTTTCGCGAGGGTCCCGATCTCGAGGTTGCGCAATTCCAAGGGCGCTCTCTCCGTCGGTGATATTCGGATGTGCGCCTCGACGGTTATACGGGTGGGTGTTTCCGGTTCCGGAACGTACAATACTACGCGCTTTTGGCAGACTACCAGAACAAGGCAACGGTGAAACGATGGTATACGATGCCACCGACGGGATATTAATCTAACGGCGAATAATGTTCTGCTGATATTGCCGCACGCGACTCCGTCAATGTTATGTGTTTTTATCTCAATCATTTTGGACTGACAATGCAAAATTTGAGTCGTGCAGAGTGTGGGAGCAACGTAGAAATTAAAACCAAATCGAAAATTCTTTTGTCGAAACGTAATTATTACATAATTATTAATATCATTATTGTGTTATGATATTTAGTCTAAAAAATAGTTTGGAGGGATATATATGTATATAAATTATGTAGTATAAGTAAATATATATTATATTACAAATTATATATCAATCTTATTAGGTTATTTAAAAAATTGTAAAAATAAAAAATTTCTTAGAATTATTAAATTAATGTGAAAATAATGTGACGTCAATAGAAAATCCATTAACGTTGATATTATAAATAACTGTTAACTCGAATATTGAAGTTATTGTCCTTTAAAAAGCGCGATTGTTATTTGCACGCAACGAGAAAGAATTTTCTGTATAAAATTCTTGCTTCAAACAATTTTGATTTAATAAATTTATTATTTTCAATACTCTCTGGAAATGTACTATCAACGGCAATTGCCTGTCGAAAACTTGGTAATTTGAAGCAGTTGTTCTCGTTAAATGCATTTTATTTTTACACATACGGACAAATGAAAAATTATTATTTTGGTTTTCACGACCCTCCGAGACGGAAATCAGGAGATTTAATTAATATATCGAAACAATAGATTAATCGTAAAAATATAATTCTCCATAGTCCAATAAAAAATGTTTACTATTTACATGGTTAAAAACTTATTTTTTGTATTTAAAATGTATTAAACGTAATATTGCCATATGCCATAATATTATTATTACAATTTAATATATTTAGCTTATTATTTATTGATTCATTAAAATCTCTGGTACTTCTGATCTAGTTTTCGATAATAACTATTTTTAACATATATGACTGTTCATGCGTCGTATTTGACGCTGCAGATAACTTAACGACTTCAATTCGCGCAACGATTGTAACTAAATGGCCAACGACTATTAATATCTTCTACTGTGACTACGAACAATACGCGTTTTGCCGCTCTGTTAGTCGAAAATAAATGTTCTCATTCACTTGTCAGTCGCAACATAGTGGCGAATTTATTGCGATAGAGAGGTGTCTGTTTATCCCGTCGACATGTACGTTCAACTTCAACGAGTAAATCGATGACAAGCAATACATCATATCAAATTCATTTGGCAATTATTAATTATTGAAACACTGCTATATGTGATAAAATATCTTTATATTTTATTAAGTCTGATAAAATGATTGTTGTAAGGATTTTACATTTAGGTAAATTGTTTTCTTTAATACAGTATAAACAAATAGTTGTACTATGTAGTTTAATATAACTATATATACATCATGAATATTCTTAAGTAAATTAAATGTTTTTTAATTGAAAGTTAATTATGCACATTCTTGTTGTTTGTACATGTATTTTCATTTTATAGTATATCCATGTAAAAAATTTAATTAAAATTTAAAATGTGTTTGATATTAATTCAGAATTTGAAATAATTGGTTGAAATTTACGAATCTCTAATATAAAATAATTATAATTATATTATTATTCTCTCATTTAATTTTTTTTTCTTGAGCAATGTAAAATAGAATTCTCGCAGGAAAAGGTTTGAAGTCATAATATTCCTACCTTTACGCTAATATTGCATTTGCTTTCACATCGCTGGTAAATGAGCGCGTCCTTGTGAAAATACTTGAAAAAGATCAGCGCCCGTGTAACGGACCGGAATTAAATCTCATTTCTTCGTGTCGATTCCGATTCTTCCACTAACGGACGCAACTTCGTTCTAGAATTGCTTTTAATGCCGACATAAAAAACAGACACTTTAAGATTCTTCGTGCCAAGCGTTTCGTGCATTTTGTATCGCTATCGATTATCTACTTTCTCACCAAACATGGAAGTTTTAAATTATATATTAAGTAAACGTATGTATTTTGAATGCCTTTATCAGTGCATCAGAAAGTTTGCATTGATTTAAACGAATAAATATAAAGAATAGAAATATTTTTTAAACATTATGTCTCTGACACTTTAATCGTTATTTATAGCTCGCATTCGTATTACGAAAATGATTTGATAGTTTGGAATATTCACAGATGTCGAAAACGACACTCTTCGTCGGTCTAAAGATTTTGCTCGACTCAAGTTACAAAGTTCCTCGCTAAAGAGAAGCTAACTTCTCTTTCTATGTAATTACATTGCGCGACTCTGTAAGAAGATGCTTGTTATCATACCAATGTAATTTCAAAAATATATAGCTTGTAAATTATTCCGCAATTGAATAACTGTTATGCGATAAACGGCTTTAATTTTACTTACAATAATCATAATTGCTTGATATATCTTTAAGCAATATCATGACAATTGTGGGATCTTTTGAACTCCAAAAACTGGATACGCAAAAACGAGATCACGACAAAATTAAAGTAGATTCTTGCATTTCAGCGTTACACGCCATCGCACTGTAATTTAATTAGCCGTGCACAAAACGGCGATTAATTAAATTAAAGACCGTAATAGTCAAAAAATGCCATCCTGTCTGTGCATTCCCCGACTATCGGCACTTTCATACGGCTAGTTACACATTTTTTTTAATAATTGTAATCCTATCTACTAGTAGATGTGTCTACCATGAAAGATTAATGTGATCCATTCGAACATGTGCATAATAAATTATTTTACGATATTTTAAATCTTTATTACGTTGCAGATATTTTCAATTTTAATTTTGTCATTAATTTTAATTTTTTGCGCAAAAAAATTAAATACGATATCTGTTCACTGAGTTTTAGAATTCGTGAGAACTTTAGTTAAATTTTTGCGGTAGATGTGGATTTACCAATTTATTTATTCTTTACATAACTCTTATATTGCACTATATAGTTACATGCAAGATTTACAATATATTACAATATATATTACAATATAATTACAATATTCGAATAGTATAATATTCTATTGTCTATAAGATTAACTAAATTATCTGTTATCGGGAATTAGAGCAATATTGATGCTTTTTCAAGCCCAAGTATGAGCGCTAGAGATCGTGTGCGAAATGAATCTAACTTTATACCTGTTCAGTTCCTTCCTGAATTTTTTAAAGAGTTGCCTAAGAATTATATATGGGATATTCCCGAAGGGATGAAACCTGTGTATTAACTCAAGCATGGGTTTTAAAACGATATATTGTATATCCGAAAATAACACAATATAAAATCAGTTTTTTAAAGTTTATTTTAAAGATTTATTTAGGTATTTATTTAATATCAATAATTTAATTATCCTTTTAATATAAACATATTTATTTGAGAAAGATAATTAAATTATTATAAAATGCACACGTACACACACACACACACATATAATTCTAATAATTAAGTAAATAAAAACAAATAAATAAGTAATTCGAAAATCGTTTAATTACAGATTCATTTAAGTTATCAGTTTGAACATTGTTTCCGATAAATCATTTGGAGCTCTGCCGTTGGATGATAGTAAACCAAAGACGGAGTACAGCCACGATAACGCTGTCGTCTGCGGGAGAGAACTCAACCGCGAAATTGCTCGTACGAACGAAACGCGACAAAATCACAACCTATACGTTCGCGCGGCGCATGAGAAAGCGCGGATTCCATCCAATTTTATACCGATGTGTAGCGGAAGGGAGATTCGTTCTCTTTATCGCGCGGCAGCATCGTAATAGCTGAAAGTACACGTTGTGCAAGCAAGCAGCGTAAATCGTAGAAGGAAAACCGTGCGGTGGTAGGAAAAATGATACGAGAGTTCAAAGAGAATGATCATATTTCAGAGTCTCAGAATTACTAGAATCAATGTCTGAGTACGGCGCGGAAACAGTAGGAAGATATCATGTATTCGGACGTATAGATGAACCGTTTCATTATAGGAAAACTCACGCAATATTTTCATAAACGATTGTAATATTAGGCAACACTGAACTTAAAATAAAATGCCAATTTATTTGTTCAGAAAAGTATTTTAACAAATGTTATAAACAACAAGATGTATAAAAACACATTCTAGTCATATCAAACAGAATTTCCGGTTGTCATGATTAAATTTCTGATTCGATATTTTATAGCTAAAATTTTTTTATAGACTTCATTATAAGTATTTAGAGTTTGTACCTTTCCGATTGAATTTGCTAGATTTTCAATTTATACAGATTTATTTTCTCGTGTTGCATTTATTATTGTATATGAAAGAGTGAAAATGCAAGGAATGAATAGGTACCAGTAATAAATTCTATTTCAATTGAATAATTTCTTTTTATTAAGAAAGCGTGTGTACAGTGAGCTTGAAATGTTACAATTCTCTGTGGATCTATCTCTTGGTCATTCGCATTTGTGCTTTAATGTGTTAACAGTAGACAGTCTGAAGGAAATGTTCTCTAATGAGTAGCCTCTTTAGCGAGCTTGTTCATTGAACGGGAGAAAGCAATGGGGGAATAAACAGGAAGTGCATCGGAAAGGCAACAAGGTGCTCACGCGTACACAGGGTGTTTTCTTCTCTCTTGCTAATGAGAGGTTCTCAAACCTTTTTCTCGGTAATCCCGGTAGCGACTAATTATTTCCGTCTTGCAGAAACTTTCCGCCAGAGTTACCATTTGTTTTCTTCTTTTCCAATTGCAGTATTGGTGTGCGTGGAGCGTACGTTTATACAGCTTGGTGAAAAATATTTCTAATACTGTTAGAAAGAAGCTATGTAAAGGCGAGACATAAACTTAAGATAGAATCTTGAAGTTTGTGCTAACGAAACCGGATGGATCTTGATCGATCTATAATTTTTACAATCTTTCATATTCTTTCAGTGGCAATCATTGAAACACATAATACAGGAAGCTTAAAATAATGTATAAAAGCTTGAAATTGCTCGTAAAATGCTCGTATTTTGTATCAAACGTTAGTCTATGCATAAAACTTTACTACGTCAAGCCGATGGGATGACATTAATTAAATGCCTCCGGTTTTAAATCCAGATATTAATTTGTTTCACTGTCTGACGTGAGAGTAGCATAAAACAGACATTCACTCGCGATTGAAGTACGTGCGTGAATACTTCCCGTAAAAATGCCTCTTAAACGGGTTGACACGGGAACCGACGTAGATGGGAAGGACGTAAATTTTACTGAGCGTGACCCTACGCGTTTCCAGAAATTGCTTGTCACTTGGGAAGAAACGCGACTCTGTAAACAGCGAAACAAGAAGGTTGAGCATCCGACGCAGGATTTGCGTTTAGGTGCAGGAACGGGGATTTCTAGTTAGACTGTGTCTATACATATAGAGTATGGCAAGTAGTCGATATGACGTAGAACTTGGAGGTCTCGATGGTGGTGACACACCGGTTATGCGTGTGAATGCACGATAGCTGTTGACCTTAAACACTGTTCCGACCGAGCGGTGTGTCCGAGCTGCCGTGAAATACCTTAATGAATAGCACGCTTCTACCAACTCAAATACAGTAGATCTAATTCACACTCCATGCGATGTGTTATATGGGATAGTATCCTGTCGGAGGGCCACTTTGTAGAATAAAACGCATGTTTTATCGAATTATTGTTTTAATCGAACATCGTAACTCTTAAACAGTCTATTTTTTAGGTATGCTGATAATAATTATCAGATATTATTGTCAGATATTTATGTTTGACGTTGAAATAAGGTGCAAAGGTTAAAAACTTTTGTAATTGCGAATATACGTAATGAGCTTTTTGTAAAAGTTGTTAATTCACGTGTTAATAATTCAAAACAACATCCTGCGACTGGAATTTACAGAGTGAATGCTGGCATTTACGAACCTCGAATACGATGTCATAAATAGCGGAAATATTTAAAATAGCTCTCCCGTACCTTCATCTCTCCGGTAGCTCGTACTATGCGCTCGTACTACGTCGTTTGCGGACATGGTCAAGAATTTCTATTGCTGGAATAGTATAAATTTTCTTCTGTGAAAACATGCGAAAATCCGTCGATAAACTGATATGTCATTTTATACAAATTTTCAGATTATTCTATATTAATATTCGTGACAAGGAATATACAAAGCGGAATATTTTAATACAATAGCAATGTGTCGCGTATGACATCGAGTTTTTTTTTTAAATCTGGCACACTGATATTTGAAAAAAATGATATATCATGCTAGTGAATTTGCAAGATTGGGAATTGCTAGATAAAATGGAACATATTTCGAATTCGCTCAAACTCGGATTGTATCGATACCAATCACCATAAATCCGAACAGTCGTTTTATGCACTTTGTATGATGACCAATATCGATCATATAATGGAACACACTGTAGATGAAAAAACAACGTGTTTCAGGAATGTTTTTTCGTGAATCGCGTTTAATATACAAGCAAGCAATATACAAACAATAAAATAATATCTTTCGCAATTAATTGTTAGATTTTGAATTTTATCTGTTAAGATAATTCTGTGAGACAATATTACATAAATTCTATTCCTATTTTAGCAATAAAGTGTAAGGGAAAAACAAGCTTCAAATTTAAATAAAAATTATTGTTGTTAATATCGAGATGTTCCGATATTCTAAATATACTTACTATAAACTCTCTTTGTATATACGTATACTATAATACTATGAATAAAAAATCAATAAATAATGAAAATAATTATAATTGTACCTTGCGGCAATTAAAAAAGTTGACAATTTCATTATTTACAAAACTTCATGAATTCAAAGGTCAAATTTCTCATAATTTTTTTTAATTATCTCATTATTTGTGCAATTATTTGGCGAGCGAAAGTAACATCTAAACTTCTGTAGTCTACGTTGTTTATCATACTGTTTATCATACTGTCGGTGAAGCTGACGAAAGGTGTCAGTTGCGTGCAGTAGTGGGCTCTCCAATGCAAGAGCGGCATGTAAAGCGGCGTATTCACGAAAACGTGCAATGATTCCGGGCGTATGAGCATAACAATAAACCACTCTGACTCACGGAAGCAGAAGGAAGCATCCACTTGTGCAATCTCTCTTCCCATGTTCCTCCCTCGGCCGTTTATTCGTACACCCGCATATGGAACGGCGCCGCGGCGTTACGGCTTTGCAGCTTAATTCTTCCTTCAAGAAAAACAAAAATGAAGAGAGATAGATAAAATGATAGAAAGTGAGTGTATGTACATACATGTGTGAAAAAAGAAAAAAAAGAAGATATGAAAGCGACTCAGATATAACGTCAAAAAGTTTCGAGATGGGCATTATAATAGCATATTCCGGCATACATGACGACAAGAGGACTTAACATTCGCGCGATCCTCGTAATTGCTGCTCGACGGTAGAATCCATCTGACAATTTCGACACATGGCGTTGCTTTCTCTTATCGTCGGCCAATTTGCCGGCGTGTTTTCCGCACGACGTGACGTTCATTCGATAAAAAAAATTTCTCTTCCTGATAAAAATATGATCGATGGAGACGCGCTTGGAATGCACTATACAGAGTGTAATGAAATTACACGATATATTAATACTTTTGCTCACGCATTTATTTTTGAATTACATTACATTATTGAATTACTTGATTTTATTTTAGTTCTCATTTATTATTAAATTTTTTGTTACCATATTTACATAATTATAGTGAATTCTTCATCAAGTATATATTTAATTCTACGTTACTTGCGTAGAGTGTAAAATACACTTCAGTTCTTAAAAATCTAACTCTTGGAATAAAACTTTTTTATGCGATCAATGCTGCACCAATTATTATTCCATAATTAAAAAACTTTTGCGCTTACCTTTATTTAAAAATATATAAAATATTATCGACCTTTATTTAATTGTAAATTATCAAACAGGAGAGTGAAAATTGAGATATAATATTAAAATGTAAAATACACCTCATGCGAGTGACTATGTTAAAAATTACGCGAGTAAAATGGAAAAAAATGTACATTTTAATAAATAGTTTTATATGTGTACATTAATGTATAAAAGCAAATATTGAGAAACATTTATATACCAAGTATTCTGAAAATAATATATTTCAATTTTACGTCGCACTTATTCTACGTTCGTACAAACTGATTTTCCGTCGCGTTAAGCATTCTTTAGGTGGACATGTTCTTGCTGTCGGAGCAACGAATTCAACTATGGTAGTGCACGAAAGATAAACGCTGGGAAATTATAGCGTGACCACCGGGACACAGAGAAATATACGCAGGCGGAAGAAAAGGGAATGGCATCTCTTTGAACGGATGAACGCGGACAACATGTGACGTCGATATAAATTACTCCATAGTTTAACGGTGCATTCCAAGCTGGGTCCACGAGTAGCAATAATGTGGGCAAATGTTGCTCTATGTCAGTAGAGCGCGCAAGACTGGGCTGTTGAAATTAGTTATTACTGTGTAAGCATTGAATATATAACGTGACTCGCGTACAATGTGTCGCGTAATGCACATTTGCAAGACTTTCTGCATGCAAAGTTTCTTGGTCAGTATAAACTTACTGCACTTCCTATAATGTAGTTTATATCATCTATAATATTTTCATACAATTGTACATTAAGCAAAATTAAAATACATTTTTGACATTAAATTTCTAAAAATTATTCATTTTCGGATTTAAAAAAATCTTTTTCAATAGTTATTTAATTAATATAAAGAGGAAGATGTTAAGGTATATTTATATATGTGTATACTTCACAGAAAAAATTGGATATTTTTCATTTTAACATGCAATATTTGCGCAAATATTTAAATTCGCAACGTTTTGTGCAAGACAAAGTTGCAATGTCAAATTTAAATATTTATATTTAATCTTGTAGACTATAACTTTTCAAGAAAACTCCACATTATTATGAAAGAATTCTTGTTGAGAAATTATTAAAACGATTATTTCGCTCTTTGTCAAGCGAAATTACTTTGTCCATTGCAAATGTGCTGAGTAGCAAACACTTTATGGTTAAACTACAGCAAACGCAATATAAAGTAGCATTTCAACGAGTTACTCTCACGCTGCAACCACTTAAGTAAACGAGGAGCAAACAGGCAAAATCCGCGGCGGCATCGCCATTCTACGAGACAAAGGACGGCACGCAAGAGACAGGAGCGAGGGGAGACAGGGACGAAGATGGATCGCGTCGATCCTACTTGCTTCATACATTCTATGCGCCGCGATGTTTCGCAAGTTTGTCCTTTGCGCTTGAACCCATCCTGCGTAATGTGTAACACTCTCCTGAAATTTCACGAAGGTATTTAACGCGACACCCATGTAGCCGATAAATGTTGAAAACGGGGTAGAACGACGGTGACAAGAAGGTGTATGTCGTGCCACTATGTCGAGGAGCACCGACGAATCCGTGCGAATGAACTGCTATTGTCGAGAGAAGCTTGCGCCTATTACCTAAGTGGAAAAGCTCCAGCTAGCATGAAATAATAATTAACTGTTCTTTCATTTCCCGATATTTTATTTGATTTGAATGCTTTAACAGATGCGATCACGTTTCGAATTATGAAATATCGACAAACATATCAAGTAGATGTAATATCAAGATATAATATCAAAATCATTATTGTTACAAACGCGCATTACGAACAATGTACTTATATAGTAATTAAAATTAAACGCATGGAAAAGCAGTTGTAATGTTACAAATAGGAAGTCAGAAAAAAGCTTTGATTTTTTTAAATTAATATTTTATTATTTTTATATAGAATATATATTTATATAGA
>JAJVSH010000035.1:37644-94264 GCA_021460005.1 Tetramorium alpestre | reverse complement strand
TATTATTTTTATATAGAATATATATTTATATTTATATAGAGACAACTCATACAAGAAAGTATAGTACAATTTATTTTATTACTTGAAATAAAATTAGTTAAAAATTTTTTATATTTTAAAACGTTTACGTTTTATATAAAACCAATTTTCTAACATTAAATTAGCATAATAAGCAACGATCAGGAATATTGAAGGCACGCTCAATTTCCTTATTTGCAGAAGAAGACCACACGGTTGATCGATTCGCAGCACATCGTCATAATCCTCGTCGTTTTCTCTCTAATTATGTTTGGCATGAGCTTTACCTTCGTCTTCAACTGCGTCCGGAAGCTCATCCGCGATCACCGCATCATCCAGGTGAGTGAATTTTATTTTCCCAAGCGCGAATCGTAAACGCGCGCTTTCTCTCTCTCTTTCTCTTTCCCTCTTTCTCTCTTTGCTCTATCGTGCCTTCAGTTACAGTAAACGAGAGATCGGAAAATGAAGTCTCTACGGAAATATACGCCAAGGTTTCCTGCTACATTTCAGAAAATATTTCATAAAAGTTGTTCCGCGGATGTTCTCCTTCGTAAATATATCTCGTATTATTTATATAAAATTGTTGGTTACGATCGAAATTTGGTTGCAAGTTTTATTAAAAATCGACAATACGTTCTGTTATAGCATTAAAGTAAGAGCATTTTCTTTTTATTATCGCGCAATGTTTCAATGTGCCCACAAAATTTATAGATCCTCCCGGTGACGTGACATTGCTTTGACGATATGGTGTTTTTATTTCTCATCATCAAGATCAAGAAGTAATGAAAATCACAAAAATTTATCTCGACTTTTTTTATGTTCGCGTAAAGAAATATTTAGTTTTGTTGTTTCTTTTTAATTACATTTATACTATATTTAATTATATACTATACTTTCATTTATTTTAAATATTTAAAACCAGACTTATATTCCTAGGCCAGTATTCAGAACGTATTTATAAAGATGTTAGTGCGATTTTTTGTCATCCTATCTTTATCTTTCTGTAAACGTAAAACAAGGATAGAATGACAAAGAAAGCGTGCTAATATCTTTATAAATTCATTCTGAATAAAGGCCTTATTCTGTAACTTTTAACAACAAATTATCATTAAGCGTTGTTGCGCAATTATTTTTCTATATTTTAACTGCACAATGATGTAATGATATGACAAAGTTAGAAAATAGGTCTATTAATCTTCTCAATGAAAAAAATCAAGTTGCTATTTCATAACAACCTATTAAATAGCTTATTGTATTTGTTTAATTGAGTCATTGAAAGTAATATTTCATATGTATATAGTGTTTGTATTTTCTCAAATAATAATTATGCCAATATAAACGTCCAAATTTCTCTTCTATATTATTATATTGTAGTATAATATAACATTTAATGTATATTGTTACATTTGTATTATAGTATATTATTGAAATAATATGAAATATTTGTTATTAAATTTTTATTTTTATACATAAATCAAGGATCAAGAGATTTATTCATATGTATGTGAATACTTTTTAACAAAATTAAAGGAAACGTTTTTTGAACAAATAATAAAAAAAAATTAACTTATTTTCCAAAAGAGTATTTTAAAGTAGAAATTTCCAATTGCAAACAAAGATAAAATAATTTATTTCATGTATGTCAAAGTTGAAGTGATTGTCAATTTTGATCAATTCAGAAATTATTAGAGCAAGAGTAACGTTGGAGCTTAAAGCTTGACTATATTGAAATAAAATTGAAATAAAATCTTTAAATCACAGCATTTTTGAAAATCATTTTATTACTATTACTTTACAAAATAACATAGGTTTGTACTTTATTTTTTTCATCAAGCTAAAATATTTATAATAAGTTGTTAAAATGTTCCATAAATTCATTTTTTGTTAAAAAGTATATATGTATTATTACATAAAAATCACAAATTTAAATTGCATAAATAAGCATATTTTCTGCTTAAATTTAATTATATTAGCAATTAAATACGCAAATCTCATGGAGCATTACAAAGTGAAACAGGAAAAGTAATGAAATAATAGGGAAATTATTTTACAAAACAAATTATTTATTTTATTTGATTAAAATCTGTGTTAAATAAATTATTAAAAATAAATTCTATAAACTTCAGCCTTCAAATTTAAATTTTTATAAACTTGCATATATTTTCGTAAAAAGATTTGGCTCATTTATAATTGAAATAACATTTGCAAAATAAATGCCAATTTTTGCAATCTGCGCAAAAATACACAAAGGATGAAACGAAACCAATAATGGAGATGCAATAGATTATTTAAGATCAACAAAGTTATAATTTAATTTTGCATATTTTTATTTTACACTTTAAACAAATACTTTTTATTTACGCAATAAATAAATAAGTTATGTAACTTTGCAAAGTTAATTTTTATAAATAGTTTTTTTCAACGTATTAACAGAATAATATTTTAAGTAAATTAATAATAATAAACTTTATGCAGATTAAATTTTATAGTCGTATTATTATACATGCTTCGTCTCTTCGCTTTCTTGTAGGAGCACATAAGGCAATCCAGAGAAAATCGTTTAGACGAATTGGGTCGAAAATCGACGCCGTGTCCAATTTCGGTTTCCACGACAGATCTACATGATCACGGCAGCGAATCGCCTAGTTTGGAAGTCTTACCCAGCAAGGAACTGATGCCACCTACCACTATGATACTTCAGGAATACACCAAAGACCTCGTACCCGAGATGACTTACAACGTGAGCGATATCACCGACATTCATCAGAGCAATAATGTGAGTAACGCCACTCAGGAACGTCTGCAGGAATCCAGCGAAGAGCCGGAGATGCGCGACAACTGCTGTCAAACCCGAGAAAGTCTTTTTGAACCACGAATATCAGATGCGGGGATGCCAATAGGTTTTACGACCTTTGGCGTGCGCCCTCCCAGCTCTCAGAACGGGACCAATCTTCATCACCATCATCATCATCATCATCAGCAGCAGCAGCAGTCATTACAGAGTCCGCAACAGTCACATCAGAGTGTTCAGTCCTCGCAGCCGAGCTCACAATCGTCGCAACAGAGCTCGCAGCAACAGAGCATTTCTCAATGCTCCGGCTGTAGTCCGGCGTCCCGCGGACGGGACGGCAGTATGGGTATCTGTCCGAAGCATAATCCCATACCGGCGCCACCCGGCTGGTCCTCGACAACCGAGTCCGGTTATCCACTGCCCATGTCACAAACTGCCCAGTATCCGGAACAATTAGACTACCCATCCTATCAGAGATTCCAAAGTCCCAAGCCTGGCAGAGAGCTTAGCGGTGTCTATCGACAGTCACCTAAGTTTTTACGGCAGGCCACCTTAGGCTCCGGCGAGAGATACGGTAGTTCCATGTATGGATCCGGCCACGGTTCCAGCAATACCACATCCAGCACGTCGCAACACTCCTCCGGCAATACGCCTACTAAACGACAGCCTCAGCAGCCGCTAGATCCAAGGTATCGAGCGGAAGCGGTGATCGAGGTGGATCAGAGACGGCCATTCAGCATAGAGAGCACAAAAAGCGCTCCGGATGTGATCGCGACGCACTGACGCCGGGGTCCTGGGGATTGGGAGCCCTACAAGAGACGCCATCCCCGTCAAAATTATCCGGCGACGACTTGCAGCGACAGTGGGAACAAGGTGACCGTCGCCACGCAGAGTTCTCTCGACGACGACGCCTCGACAAGCTCCACCGTAGAAGCAAATTCCTCCTCCTGATCCGCGTGTCGCGACGCGCTCGATCGCGAGAAATCGGGCGAGAAATTACTTACGGTCAGTGATTTCTGTGATCGCGAATTGTCGAGATTCAGCCAGCAGTCCGAGAACGATGATACATCGACTCATATCCATCCGACTGGAGAGAGACATGTCGAGGAGCTCGCTAATGAATCGACCAAACTAGAGGGGTCGACAACAATCAGTGACGCGTCTGGTTCCAATTCAATCAACATCAACGCGGAGTCTCGATTTGACGGTTCGATTCCCACGGCGTGCTCGATAAATCACACCGGTTGGACGGCGGGCGACTCGCTGATTTCGAGACCATGGCGAGCAAAGGCAGCCTTGAAGCTGCACGACTTGCCGATTCTACGACCACCGGAGGGCTTCAGGGTACCTGTGTTCAGATGCAGGACTCCGTCTCTCTCCTGGCAGCATTGCGGGTGTCTCTCGCACACGCATCTACCGCCGCGGTCGTCGATCGCTTGGAGTGCCTTCGAACGATGCAACATGGACTCCATGTATCGCACCTGGCCTAATCGAGCCACAAGGAGATTCGGTCGTCCTTCGAGAAGAACTGTCGGTACTCAGAGCTCTCTCGACGGTGCTAGATCGTCACTCGGCATTCTCCGATGCGTTGTTAGATCGATCGACATGACAGAGAGATCGCTGGACCAGGAGATCGGAGCTTCTATACCTTTCTAGTGTTTGCTTTACAGTTTGAACCACATCACGGCTGATTTTCACGTCACTACTGATATGTTTCTCCACACAGTGATACGCACACGCTTTGATCTCACGTGCGAGTCGTCATATTTTTTTCTCGAAGGAAAATGTGAATTTTCTCGAGCGCGGGCTTGATGTTAGTCGTATCGTCGTTAAAACGATAGAAGAGTGTACATCAATCATGTATATAGCCGTACCTGCGGTACGTTATCGTTAGTATGAGTGCGATCCAAATAAGCAATGACAACTGTATCCGATTACAGTTCGAGCATTTCCTAGCGGAGATAAAAATAAAAAGATGTTGGCGCATTAGTCGGGCGGACCAGGTAAGTGCAACAGTCTGTTGATGGTATCATGCGAATAAATTTTCGACGGAAGCAATTGAAACACGAGCAATCGAGAAACATTTTATTTTATAAACAATCGCTGCCTTTCATGCTATTTGTACGATAACTGAATCGTAAGACAGACTAAAGGAACGAAAAAAAATGTGAACCGTAGTTTAGACTTCGAGTTAGTATTTAAGCCTGATTAAATCAAGTTGCATGAAGCATTCACGGTATACATGGAAAAAAAATGAAGGAAAAACGAGAAAATGCGCCGTCGATTCCGGGAGAAGATGAAAGGATTCTTTTGCTTTTGAACTTGCACTTGAGTAATAAGTACATTTAATAGTATTTATATTTACATATTTGCATTAATATAATATTTTAATATTTTCTCATAATTTCTCTTTAGCAATATATATACATAAAGACTTTGGTTTAATATTATATTTAAATTGCAATACGGAGTAATATTTCACCATAATTGATCTTGCAAGGAAAATAATTTATATGATTCCTAGACTGGGGCGAATTTCTTGTTTCAATCGTTTCTTTATATTAAACCAAAGTTTCTTAAAATTTTCTGGACCACTGTTACTTTTACTTTTATTATAATATAAACTCTGCTAGGATAATTTTATCATATTATGGCAAAATTTCTTTTGACTTTCGGATAATTTCCTCGTAACTTATAATAGGGCAGCGTAAAATACAAAAATGCGCTCTATCGATACTGATTATTGATTTCTACGAAATCTCGCGGGCTTAATGGAACGTAACATATCGGGAACGGAACTTCATTCGTTCTTACACGTAGCACCGCCTGGGAACAGAGGCGGGAATCGAGGGCTATTAATCACTCGTTAACCGATGAGAAAAACAAACCCTCACGACGGCCTGCGGTCTTCCTCGCTTAATCGCAAAGAAAGACGCGAAATATAGTAGTTCGTGGGGTTTCCCCGTACGTCAAAAACGACTAATTATTTTGATTAACTAGACACCTCACTTTGTGAATTATCGATGTCAGTGCGAATTCAAGGAAGAAATTCAAAACGTACGCTTGATAAAGCCATTGGACTTATAGAACAATGTGTTTCCCTGATATCCAATGTATTCCCATCACGTAGTCTAACTGTGCTTCGTGAAACGATACTTCTTCTTTAGCACCGCTGCGTGTAGCGTGCCGGAAGACGTTTCCGATAATTCTTCCTACGAAATCCATCGCAGCTGGATCAAACCAGGATTAACGTGGAAAGTAAAACACGATTCGTTCTAACGATTTTATGCATGTGCTTATATTCCGCATTTAATCCTAAATGTACCGACTGAAATGCGACTCTAAGTAAAAATGTAAATCCGAGTCTTACTTCTCGATATCGTTTAACGATATCCCGCAGAATGCGACTGGCATCGATTGGCGTCGAGAGAAGATCGCGATGATGTGCAGACGTGTGCACGACGATAATATTAGGCAAACTATTTTTACATGTGGCGATTTCTACGGAAACGTGCGAGTTTGCGCGCGCTCGGTCACAGCAGATAGTTCAAGAAATGCATTTATAATTCGTAATACACACACACACACACACACACACACACACACATACACACATACATTTATTTCACATATTTTACTAATTTGTGTATACATATATGCATGCACATACGCACGCCCGATCATGTCAAATTTATATCTCCGATAGGCGCACTGACACGCGCAGCATGGTCCACGAACGCGATACTTATTTTCATCAGCATTCCGGCCTGAGTTGAATATCGGACAAACAGTGGCCTTGCGTCTATTTTACGAATGCCGTCGGGGACGTCTGAAATCACACACGGTCTGATAACCATCCAAGCATGATAGCACGTGTATGCACGCGACGGCTGCACAGTTTCTGCTTTATAAGCTCTATGTACAAACCATTGGATCATCTAGTGGCTCTGCAATTAGATTGTCTACTATTAATTCTTGTATATGGTTAATTCCTTGTAAATGTTAAAAGCAATGTTATATATGCCGCTTTCAGAGAACTGTTTACTAATTTACAATTTAGCTGTTGAACTAAATAGTGTATCATATAAATGATTAACAATAAGTTATTTATATGAAACATAGGGCATCATTTATTTTGACGTAATATTTGAAGTTTTTTTATAATAAAACTAATGTTAATATTTGTTGAATATTTTCTCAAATTTTCCTTGGTTTTCTTTAAACTTGTGTAAATATAACGTATTAATTTATTATTGTTTTATTCAATTGCTTTATTGATTATAACGCTTTCTGCTTCCTATTATCCTTATTATTTATGCATTCGACATTTCCATTATTTGTTTAATTATTTATAAAATAGCCCACTATTTATATTTAAAAATTTCCCAATTGTATTAAAAACAATTTAATATTATCAACTTAACTTTTTTAGACTTATTAAAGAGGTTTTTTATGTTAGGTATGTTCTAAAAAATTCTGTTGACAAAAATTCATATTCTTTTAATTTAGAAAATAATATATGTCGTTATTGTTATTACTACTAATATATTACTAATATATTACTATTAATAGGGAAAGTATAGAAATAATTGTATATACTTGTGTGTATTACGATGGAATCTGATCCAAACATACTAAATCCTCTTTGGACGGTGAGAGAAAAAAGATCAAGTCCTATGTCAAAAGAAGAAAACGCAAGTGACTTGTATACACATATGTATAATCGTACATATCCGATTTAACAGTATTACGACAATATCTGTATATTTCATTGATGAGTATGATTTCACGGGACCCTTCGTGCCATTTTAATATTTGATTCTGTCCTCACTCAAAGTATGTACATATACAAAAGAAACTAAAAAATGCGACTGTGCGTGCGCAAACTTCTATACCCACGACCAGATCGGTAATTAAATTAGTCAATTAAATTATACGTTTAAGAGTGTGTGAAAATTAATTATGATTGAGAGAACTATGTTATGATGCAATTTTGAAACAAGTTAAGACCTAATCGAGTATCCGAAATTTATGTACAGATCACGTGTTAACGTTTAACGTGTAGAACAGAATGTACAGAGTGTACACATTTGTATATAAACTCTCTACAATACGAATACTAAAAAGGTACATACGAGACGGATTATAAATATAGTACTTTTAAAATAAACTGCTTATTTTCTGTCTTAATTTTCTTCACCTAATCCGAGATGTGTTACAAGACTTTTTATCAAGCTTTTAAGGTAAGTCAACTTTGTGCGAGAGAAAATTAATAAGGAAGAATTCGCCTTTTAATGCCTTGTATTATTTGCTTTTGAAAATTATTGTTACCTATGTATTTACAATAATTAAGATACGATCGTGCTTTGTACAATCTGCGAGTTGTTCTTTTTATGAATTTTTTCTCGCTCCGATTCTTAAATCTTTAATGTAAAATGTAAGTTCACACATACACACATAGCGTTCGTTTCACTTTATCTCACAATTAATCTTAAAAATTCAATTCGAAAAAGCTAGATATAAAATTTATCCCATCCCATTATTAAAAACTAAGGACAATTTTTCCTTGCCATTACGAAACTTCACCCGCAGCTTTATATTACAATTTTTTCCGTACTTTACATTTTTATCTCGCCGCATAAGCACAATAATACCACACGTAAAGCCACGTAATTATGTGTAAGATGAAAAACTGTATTATCCGATAATTCTCTCAGTAGATCCGCCAAGTACAGATTTTACTACATATTTTCCGTGTTGTACCTATACACACAGTATTTATTATATTTCATTATTTCATTAACATATATTTATTAAACGTATTTAAATTTATACCTTTTTGAATATTTTGCATACAACGAGAAAATAAAGGAATTGAAATTTTATTTTAATGTTTAAAAATTGTTCAAAAATTATCATTTTTCTACAATATTTTATATATTATTTTAAACACATTTTTATAATTAAAATACATAATAATTTAACGAAATTTAATAAATAATTTTACGAAATTTTATTATTATTATATTAATAAATAATTTAACGAAATTTAATAATTTAATAAAAAGACTTAATAATTTAACGAAATATTTTTAAGTTTATTTTAATTCTTGTTTTTTCTACAATATTATTTGCGTCACGTAATTATCTTTTATTTAAATTTTTATTTTTTTTCTCGATGAACATTATTACATTCTGTTCGGAATCCCAAACCAATAATGCTTTCAGAGTTTCGTTTCTTTTATGCAAGATCAATTATCTAATTATTGTAACGTTGTTTCTCTCAAATACATTTAAGTTTTCTCGTATCAAAGAAATTATCAAAAAAATATCTCCAACAAATACATTATTTTTTCTACTTTATATAAAAATATGTAAAAAGAAATAAAAATTAAAACTTTACTTCTATTTGTAAAATTGTTTATAATGTTTTTCAACTTGAGTTAAAATGTAATTCGTGTAAGTAACATTCACATTATCGATTTAATTAAAAAATTGGAAAAATATGATATTAATAAATGTTATGTATTTTTTACATTTTTAACATATTGTATATAAAAGCTATTCTAGAGAGATTAAATTTGTCGTGAAAGAATAAATAGGACACTATCTGAATTGTCTTGTTTGCTATGTAATGGAGTAATTTTCACGAATGTTGCCACGATTTTTCCGAGAGACTTTACGACGAAATAAAACGGTAGACGAGTAGACGCAAATAATGAAGACAAATGATGCGAGAAACTGCACACACGGAAGGATTGATGGTGACCGCAGCTTCCCACTTTTATGTATAAAATATACATAAAAGTATATAAATATATCAAATAGTATATAAATATATCAAGTATATCAAAATGATCGGTTTTTCTATTTATTTACAGATTTTCTTTAACTCTTATAGTGTATAGATTTTAATAATAAATACGACATCATCCTTATAACATACGTTTTTAAAATATAATAATGCTCAGGTTCTCTTTTACAATGTTTGCAATTTTATATGCGTCTGTTATGTAATTATATATGTATCCACGTAAAAGAATAATTCATAAATATAATAATAGTATATTTATATCTAATGATTATAATGATTATTTATAAAATATTTATTTTATAAATAATATAATTGTTATAATCATTAGATATAAATATACTATTATTATAGTTATGAATATTATTACCTTTAGTAAGAGACAGTCATGTATTAGCTAAAAAATTGTTAACAAATTGAATTATCAATTAGTTTTGTATATATTAGATAATACATTCGTTTATTTTCAGTTTATTAAAATAGAACAAAATATAAATGTGTGTTTAATAATTAATCTGCATAATTTTAAACTTTCAGTTTGTTGGATTTCAGAATTTATTCCACTAGAGAGAATTATTTAATTTTTATTATAAGTTACATTACTAAATGCTTTTGTTTCACATATGTGTTTCGTAATATACATTATAACAAAATAAAATCTTCAAAGTAAAAATCCGACTTATGTATGTACACATATACATATGTATATATCAATCGAGATAATAAAACCGATGGGATTTTGATTTCTCGGTGCTTCCCGGTTACAAACGCGCGTGCAGTCCCCCCTCATGAATTTATTCATAGCAAATATAAAACTATTCATGAACTAGATCCAACTGTGTGGTATGTCGTCGGTCGAATCGTCGCGGAGAAATGGCGCGTGAGTTACGCCGCTCACGCTATACCTTTGCGGTGCACTCGAGGTACAATTTATCGCTGCGGTGACATTGAGCGTGCATAACGACGAAAAGTTTCGATACGCGACGGGAAGCGACGTTTCACAGTATGGATACAATAATTTTTTGGTTGCGCGTTTTGGCCAAATACAGTCGCACCCAAAAACGTTAAATATCCTGACACTGAATAAATTGTGAGGATAAGTCATTTAATCTTAAATTTATTTTTTTATGTAATTCTTAAATTAAATTAAAAAAAGCGAAACACAGTTAGTTATATAATTTAGTACCAAAAATTATTGCACTTTTAAATCTTTAACATTTTCTAATTTTACAAGTTAAAAAACTCTTAATTTTTAATGAACTTTAATATTTATCAAATTTCTTTATTATTGATATAATTTAGTAGAAAATTTATTGTTTACTTTAAACGCTGTCTAATTTGATATACATATGTATATTTAAAAAAATATATATATATCTTTATTTATCTTAATTTATTAACATTTTTAAATAAATATTTATATATTAATATTCAAAAATATATTTTATACTTTTCACCAAGACTGTACAAAAGCGGACTTTCGTTGTGCAACCGTTTCACCAACTGTTTGTCAACGCTAACTAAATGTTTTTACCGTACAGTAGAGTTGCTACCAGCCGTGGTATATATAAATATATGTATTCGTCAGTAGAGAAATGGCTACATTCATCTCTAGCGTGGCGCAATGTGTTATGAGTTTTAAGCCGTAATATAATCCGAATGGGTTTCTTACATTTGTTATAGCTAGAATATTTTCATTCAAAGAATACAGAAAAATAGAGTACTCTATGTATCCTTCTATAAATCAAAACGGATTTTATGAATAATAAAATAATATTTTCAATTTCTGTAAAACTAGATTTGAATTTTGAATTACGTCTATAAAAATTGCTCTTTTTTTATATATATTTTGTTTCATTATTTTTAAAAATTGAATTAAAGTATAATAATTGTTAACAAATTGCGAAACATGTAAATGAAACAATAAAATTGCAGCAGAGATTTTCGGAAAATAGATTAATTCTACGTAATATAAAATTTTCAAATATTTCTAATACCAATGCATTGCGACATATTTTTATTTAATCTTTAAATCGGATTGCATAGCTCGACTTTTTACATTAAAATTGCAGCTATAATACGCGCAAAGGCTTATTAAAGTTAAAATTAGTGACATCTCTAGGAGTAAACTGGGCTATTTAACTCGAAATAACAGAAAATAGAGCAATTAGTACTACGTTCGTTACAGTTCTGATTAAATTTTTGCTTGTTGGCGAAAGACTACTACTCGAGTAATGGGAGAATCAGCAAATATGGAATGCGCGAGCAAAAAGTATACACAATACATGATTACTTTGCAAATGTTTTTCATTACTTCCCTCCGAATAGGAGATATAAATTGTGTTTATGAAGAGTTTGTTTAACACACAAAATCAAAACCAAATGTAAAAAAAAAAATTATAATTTGCGTTTGAATTCAGGTAGTAAAGTTCTATCTTATCGCATCGCCTCCGTAAATTGATGAAATTTCTTTGCGCGATCAAAGAAATTCCCATGTTTCAATTCATTAAATCTCCTACTGAGCGGAATCGTCTTCAAATACTTGCTTGCCGTGTCGATATCTTTCTGACATTAAAGCAAAGAATAAGAGAGCTTCCGAGAAGAAGAATGAATTATGTGTCGTAGATCTTTCTTTGCTTTTCGTTGCTCCAGAGGTGAGCATTTAATTTCCCTTTAATGAAGTGTACTGAGACGGTCTACGAGGCAAGTTATAGGGAGAATAAATTTATCTTGAAGCATATAATAGCTCGCCGTTATTATCGAGACAAAATTCTTCTATAAAAATAAGAAAACAAGAATATAATTTAATATTCAAATCTGTTGAAAAAAACTATTGTTTCATGTAAAACATGTAAAACAGTTTAAAAAGTTACTATGTTAAATATGTATATTCATTTGCATGCGGAATTAATATGCAATCTTTTAGTAAGTTTTAAAGATTTTTCGCAGTTAGCTTAATGAAATTGTTTTAATATCACGTGGCTAAATATGGTTAATTATTAAACATTATTATGTGTATTTTGTATCGAAGCCAGCAATATTCAATGCATCTTTAAGAACATCAGAGTAAAATTCTTATTTTAGCGGTATATACGTCGGCGCTGAGATGGGCCAATTTCACTGCGTTCGCTATATAAGAAAGAATTCTACCGCAAAAAGTACCTACATTACCTAGGATTAAACAGTGCCTCCGTAAAGTGAGAACGGTTCTGCAGAAAATGATCCCCTCCGCTTCCTTTACGACTTTTATCTTTCGTAATACATTTCTTAGCCAGAGAACTTCAGCTACATCCCTCGTTGATTCTCGTCGATATAATTTAAGACTATTCTCCGGCAATTTAGTAATTGTTTTAAGCATGTTTTACCTCGGTAATAATAATTTCATTACTTTATTATATCTCACATGAATGAATAAGTATGATTAAATGCATTTTCTTTGTAAATTAATATAAGATGATCTAACAAGTATAATAATGTATGTATGTATGGAACTTCTCTCTAAAATCTTCTTAAAACATTATTAAGAAAATATTATTATATATATTAATCGGTAATAAGTAGTTGGAATATGTCTTTATTTATCGGATCAGGATCGCACAAAATGCTTATGAGATCAGTTCTGTGATGTAAATCATCTTTTTTTTTTCTTCTTACTCTAACAATGTTCCAGATAGACGACAGTTGCTTTTTGTTTGTCGTTTTCTTTTTAAGGTCATCAGTTCTTAAAGTTTTACATTTTACAAAGTTTTACAATATAGCAAGTCATCAAAATATGGGATAAATTCACTTCTCTGATTTCGTTTCTCAAATCAGACATACGTAAATCTGGTAATTAATCACATTACTGTTCATCATTACGGATACCCGCAGTTAGTATTTATCTTTGCCCGTCTTCGAAATTTAATCTTGCTGCACCTGCGCCGAGGAAACTCGAAGAGGAAGCCTGGAAAAGGGTTAGAGAGGTCTAGGTCGGGTTAAACTTATACGAAGCTTACTAGGGAAACATGAGAAGGCATCGAAGCAGAAACAGTATTCAGGTTTGCGTTTCTCTTCCGAAGTTTTCTTTTCATCTGACATATGATAAAATTTTTAAACGCATAAATAATTATAGCTTTATGTAATTTTTTGGTCACTTAAGCTTAAAATAAAAAATAAAAAATATTAATTAAAGATCATAGATATAATTATAATATAATTATAATATTTAATTCCTAATTTATTAATGCTATGTACACAATGTTACATGCATAAATGTTTCGTTATTCACAGAGAAAGATAAAAATACATTTATTGCCTGGTAAATTATAGTTATCATTTACTAGAAAAATAATATTAGAAAAAACAGTATAAATCTGATTCTTCCATTGCAGTAAATTTAATTTGATTTTATCTTTATTTAATTTTCAATAATAATTTATTTTATTTGTCTAAATCTATTGTATTCTTTTAACAATTGTAAATATATCTACTGTTTACTATTCTGTACTGTTTACTATTTCTTGTATTTATTATATATGATAAGGTTACATTAATGCAAATTAATTTATTTAAAAATTTACATTTTATTATTAAAAAATTCTAATACGGATTGAAAAGAAGATCGCATTGACGCAAGAGCAACTGCTCCAACCTAGCGACACTTTTTACCTAAATGTTTTCACGATTCCTCGAGAGAATACGATAATCGGAATAAAGTAACTGCAATAGAATCCGAAAGAACCAAGAAAAATTTCAGTGATATGCGGGTGGTGACGAAGTTCGCGAATTACGACTGCAGAAGTTTCATGGCTGGCTGGAAAAAAGAGGTAGGGTACAGCTTTCTGCTCCATCTGTATTTATTGTCAGACGGGTTACAGCACCGAAGTCGAGAGTTTTATGCTCATTGGTGGATCGTGTCTTTATGACGCCTTGCTGTAAAATAAGCATTTCCGAAGCTTTCCCGAAGGAGAAGGATACCGACATAGTATTCGTATACTGTCGAAGGAATCGCGGAATAGACTTTTTAAATTATGTCTATGTATATAATATATGTATAGTACACACGCATAGAGACATAACAGACATTGCGATAAATCTAGCTTTATACATTATAGATATGCGTATATCCACTTATAAATATCCACCTAAAAACGAAAACACTTTAAATATTATTATTACTTCGAAATATAACTACAAAAAACTGACTTGTACGCTTAGATATTCGTATAAGATGATATTTACTAATTCATTTACTTTTATTTTTATTTCAATATATTGATATTAAGAGAATAAATTTTAACTTACACAGATGTCGATACTGGATAAATTATCCAGACAGAGAGAGAGAGAGAGAGAGAGAGAGAGAGAGAGAGAGAGAGAAACTAATTAAAGAAACTCGTTTTCCTTATTCTACAGGTATATCTAAAAACGTATATCGTAAATCTTCAAGTCAATCTGAATCCGTAAATCTTCTTCTCGTTTATACCAGCAAATGAATTTTTCTTTGGAGGTAGCACGTCGTAAAATAAATTTTATTTTCTTTTGTGTCTCCGTTGAAACGAAAAACTACTATCTTCCATAAATATTTTGATATTCAAACTAATTATGATGTTATATTCTACATTGCCGTTTGCGTAATAAATTTTATGCAACAATGTGAACAATAAGAAAAACGCATTTGATTTCACTGAATAAGCTTGAGCTCGAAATTCTCTAACTTCTGAATCGTACTAGCAACTTAAAATCCCAAAACGTTTTCTTTTTTTTTTGAAAGACTACGAGATAAATTTCTCGCAACGGCCCTTGAGAGATATTAAAAGCCTTAAATACATTTAAGTGCTATTTGAAACATGTGCAGAGAGATCTCATTATAAGTTACCATGGAACTTCTCAACCATATCGGCAAAGCCAAAAGTTTTACATTACAAAAAATCTCTTTTTTTATAATTTGGATATTTATTAGAGTATATTTTATAACATTAGTTTTTATTACATTTTTTCATTAAGTGTACTTTAGATGAAGTCCCCAAGAATTTTAACGAGATGAGATATACCAGTGGAAGCACGCAAAATTCGCTAAAAGTACATTAGAAAATTACATTTTAATACAACTGAGAAAAATTAGTTCTTGCCTTTCGCTGTACATGCATTTTATTTTAAGTAATATAAAACTGCATGAGAGAGCAGCATTGCGGCAAATTCTTCGCGGAATTCTTCTCACTGTTTTCTTGGCGACTTCGTCTACGATGGAACGGATAGTAAATTCGTTTCGTCGAGAGAACGTAAAACTTCATTGAAAGTACATTTGTCGCTCGTCCCGGTATCTTCATTGCCTGGGGACGAATTTACGCTCATTGGAAGATCACGATTTCATGACGCCTTGCCGTCTAACAGACTGACATATGGTGCACTAAAGACACCTCTAGAACACGCTCGTTTTGAACGGCAAGTTGGAAAATTGCGTTCCTCCTCACCCCTCGCGTAGGTTTGACCTGACAAGGCCATTACCTTTCGAAGACGGCGTATTTTCCGATGTGTCTCGCAGAGGCATAAATAACACGTTAATGGCTCTACCATTCCAGACGCGATCGAACCAATTATTTTGTTCAGCGGAGCACCACGAGTTCAACGACGCGTCTCTTGCTAATGTTTCATTAATAGTCACATTTTAATGGCCGTTATATATACGCAGTAGCCCCGGATAATGTGTTTAATGTTGCGTGGTGCAGCGAAAGTTTGATTGCCAATAATAATCAATCATTTATTTAAAACCGGACGTCTAACAAATTTTCTAATTATGCCAATTTATAAATTTTCTAATTATACCAATTTCTATAGCTGTTAAAATACTTTAGACTTAGAATATCGCGTCGAAATGCATCTATATGAGCAATCTATATTTGAACGTTCAAATTATAACTGAATCTTTCAATTTAACTTAGAACGTCCACGTTCTAAGTTAAATTGAACTCAAGGACGGTCCACGAAGCGCGCCTGAAAAATTGCATGCTTCCGGAAAACAATATACGGCCATTAGCCGTCACCTACCGGCATATCCACCGTATTTCATAGGAAGCGTAAAAGCGTTAATAGCTGCTGCAGAAGGCGTGGAGACTTATTTCGTGCAGAAGCGCGCGAGTAGAACAGTGATTTAATTATAACGTTTATAAAAGTCGCGGCACCTAGAAAGCAGAAAAAATTTACATAATGTCAAGAAATATTTAACGATGAATATCACATCGGTGTGAAAAGCTTGAAATTTATTTTAGCGCCAAGCTGTAACTTTAACTCTGGAAACTGTATACACGAATTTTTATTACGGCTTTTTCTACATTCCCTTATAAGATTTATAATTATGCGAAATGGGAAAAGAGGTAAAATTGGAATAATAATAGTCTCAATTTGTAATTTACTACATTATTAATTCTAAGTTACGTCAAGGAACGAATATCTTGTAGATTAAATACTTTTAATGTCTCAGTTTGATATTTATATATATATATATATATATATGTGTATATATATATATATATATATATATATATATGTATATATATATATATATATATATATATATATAAATCAATAATATGATATTATGATTTGCAATGCAACAAATAAGTGCATGCCGTTCGGCTGTTATCACTTACGCAGCATGAAATAACCGAATTATCATCGTCAGGTCAAATACGGAATCCGAATTGGAAATTATTGGAAGAGGAAGGCAGGATCAACTGTTAATGCATATTAATGAGCATTAGCATAGTCATGCGCTAGCACTTTGCGGCTAAATAAATTAATGGCCGAACATTGAAAAATGCGTTTCCGCGGGATTAATGCACCGACATGCACATTCCGTGCCTTAAACTTCCAAGCCTTAATGGGGCTGTCGATTAAGGATTTAAGGCTAATGCTCCGTGGAAATACTTGCTCCCTAAAACCGCGATTTCCCGTTCCTTTCGTGTTAGCTGCCTTTAAATAAAGGGAGCAATCTTGCAGCGACTGATCGAAAATGGATAGCTCCTTGCAAGAGTGAGAAAAGGTATCGGCGTTAAAGTCAAAAAGAATTCTAATACGGCGATTTATATTCTTCTCGCGTTTTCCGCAGTTGACTATGCGAGTACAAGCTTTTAATATAGTAATCCCTTATGTATCCAAAATTATTCACGATAAGAGAAATGTAAAGATTATGCAAAATTTTTTATTGCGGAAGAATCTTTTATTTTATGTACATTTTTTATGATACATGTGTATAGTCAAATTTATTTAAATGCATATTATACATATAGGTACACATAAAGGTGAAGAAACCACAAAGTTATCAGTATTTATTTTATATATAAAAAATAACTGATTTTATAGATTCAATGTTGATTTTTCAATGTTGAAAAGAAGTTTTTCGAGTGCAGCAAATCAAGTGCAGCAAATCGACGATTTCTTCCACTCTCAAAAAGAATCTCTCTACAATCTGGAAGAGAATCTTGATGCAAGTTCTCTCGAAAGTCAGGAAAATGCAATTCACACTGAAGGATACTTTCAATCTGAGATACAATTCGGCGGTGAAAAGACGAATTGTCAACACCGTATTTATCATGATGTAACGCGGAAGCAGCGTGAAAAGAATCATGGTACGATACAAAATCTAGCCTCTGGCTCTACGAGAAACTTTATATAACTGCTTCTAAAATTTTAAATCCTGAAAACAATCATATTTTCTACGGAATAATATTTCTTTCGATAAATCTTGTCAAATCTACATTGACTATAGTTAACATGCTGTAAATATTTACATAAAAAATCAGTTTTACGTATTTATGTATTTATTATTAAAAANAAATAAATAGTAAACATTTTTTTCAAAGATAATTTTCAAAGACTTTTTTTAAAAAATTGTGTTAACATAATAAAATTTATAATTATTTAAAAGTTTTCGGCTTCTCTATGGAGATTTTTGTTTATGCTACATCCGAATTGGTCGAATCAAGTTTATATTTTTACAAATAATAAAATTGAAATAGGTATATGATGTTAGATATCAAAAGGTTACAACTGATATTCTGTTAAATTTAGTCGTCTCCAGTTACTCGATGTGGTTATTAATATATAATGTAATATAATAATCAACATTATTTTCACTCATATTACTATGAAAAGTCGTGAAATGGATATTGATATCGTGATAATCGATATCGTCGAATGAGCAATAATACCGAAACTATTAAGTACTCCTAATTTTTCCATAAAATTTAGAAAGCAACGCAAGTCAAGATCATCAATTTTCCAAGCGGTGCGTCGTAATTAAGATGAACACCTGTAGTCACGTAGCTGTAAACAAACAGGACCGTTGGCGCGCGGATACGCCGCCGGAAGGATCCAGGAAGAAAAGGTGATCTTGGAAGGAAGGACGATGGCTGTAGCGAGATAGCGGAATGCAGTTTCGTCTTTACGACGTAATCGGCGTCTACAGATAGCTGTGGATCAAGCGCCGCGCCGCCGGCGCATCTGCATCTGCATCATCGCGCGCACCCAAGCCCGACGGCCGCAGACCGCAGAATTCGCAATACCGCTTTGGATTGGGATTTATATCTGGACATCGACGGCTGGTGGTTTTAATAAAATGTAAATACGCGCTGACGGGCTCTCGAAAACGCATTAATTCCCGCCGATCGATCCGCCAAACGTTCCTTCCTCAACCGCCGACGAGACAGAGCGATTAATGCAATTGCATGGGAGATAATAAAAAGCAATGCAGAGCTTATCGTGACAATTCGTTTATAAGAGCCAAAAAGATTAAATTAACTATGCAATTTATAGCAAAGAATGCTATACGAAAGAACATAAACATTTTCTCCTGAAGATTCTCTTTAATGTGTTACAAATATAAAGACTATCTTAATATGTACAATTTAATTTGTTATTCAAAGTTAAGTTGCCTATTACAACTACCTTCTAACGTTTGCAAAAGAAGACAGATCTATTCCCGTGTATTTAATTAAGTTAATTAAAGAATACAGTAAGATAAATGTGCGTAAAAATGAAAGAGGTAATTATATCGTAAAACCCTGCTGTGTTCTTTGAGAATAAAATTAATAGCTAATATAAAATAGCTAAAATAAAAAATAGCATCAAAATAAACAGAAAAATGATAAAACAAAAGAATAATTTAAATTATTTAAAACAAAAACTAAAATTTAAAACAAAACTTCTGTAATCAATAGAGAATAATTATTATTAATAAATTATTAAATTAATAAAATTCATAAATAATTGTATGAAATAATTTAAAATAGACATGTAATTGTATAGATAGCTTCATAAATTGTTACAATTAAATTGTAGTCATAATTTATACGTTTTATATATTTAAAGAAAAGTTATTACTTTTACTACCTAATGCTTTTATAGCTCTCACTGCACACACTTTATTCTTTTTCTTACCAAATCAACCTATCGTAGATTATCGCAACGAAATTGGCTCTGCGAAGATCGAATCTATGTTCGATGTATGTTCGAATGGAATGTACATACATACTAGACTGAACGACATGTGTCGGTCATGTGAAATAGAATCGTTGCCTTTCCGATTATCCAGCCTGATCGCGGCACTGACCCGTCGTATCCTCTTAGTTCTCGCAGAAAAAATACTCTAAGAGGACAGGATATCCAATTGCGTTGCTCATAACTTTCCCGTGGAAATCCTCCACATCGGAAAATTGCATTTGAGGTAGCGGATGGCAAGAGATGACTTATTGAATCTCCACATGATGGAGAAATGCACCAGCAAAAAATAATATATCGCGATATTACTAACAATATCATCACATATTTAATATCTTTTTTGAGTTCAATTAAAATAATAAGCGGCATTTTAATTTGCAATGAATTAAGGATTAATAAACGATAAATTTTTAAAGGAAAATAAAAAATATTAATACATTTTTATCTGTCCTTTATTATTATCTGGCGATAAGTAAAAACACTTGACAGATATTGTGTTGTAGTCTCTAATAAATCCGATATAGCTTATTGTCAGTCTAAAAGAATATTAGTCTAATATATAAAAAAATAATTGTTCATATTATAGCTTTTAAATACCATTAAAAAATTTTTTATAGCCTAAAAGAATTTTGCAAGTATAAAGGAATTGAAACAAACTGTTCTTGGAAAATATGATAAAGTAATACAATTCTTTAACGAAGTTATCAAATTTTTAACGTAATTATATTAGTATATTATTAAAATTGGATAAATTAATCTGATTAACTTCTGATAAAAAGAGTTGATTTTTAAGTATTGATTTTTTAATGTATTAAAATTTTATTATAACTGTCATACATATTAAGAGGCGATAGAGAAGGTGCAAGCAAATTAGTAAAAATAAAATAATGACATTATACTTGTTACACAAATGGTCAATGGAAATAACAAACATAAATAATTAACAATGTTGGAATCCGTTCAGACAGTAGTATGAATCTCCAATGCATATTGAATAGGGATCGAACTCAATAATGCCAGCATTTATTGGTAATTGCAACCAGTTACGAGTTTATAGGATTCCCGCAATTATTTATCATGGAGATCAATTATCTAGACTACTATGTAACACATTGCGGCGTACTTCCCTCTGTCACGTATAATATAATTATTACAGAATTATCATCACGTTTATTCGTAACTATAACATTATCGTATTATTAAGTATAATATTGTCAGATTATATACGATCGCTTATATAATAACACCTTGATATTTTGCATCTGATAAATTTAATATTTAATTAAATTAATAAGTTTTCAAGTAAAAATGTATGATATAATCTTAGGAATTCTCTAAAATAATAATCTTTTAGTAAACTGCATTTATAATTTGAAATAATCGGACCATACAGTGCACATGTTTTTATTACTGAATTTTAATTAAATGTGATATTGAAAGGATTATATTATTAATAAAAATGTATTACATTTCAAATTTTTATATTATATTATATTTATCTTTTGTATCTCAACAAAATTTCTATTCATAAAAAAAAATTTCGATTGACATTCCTATCTTAAATTTAAAAGCTTTTAACATCATTAATTTATATTTTAATTTTGAAATTATTGATGAGAGTTACGATTAATTATATTTTCTTTACATATTCTTTATATTTTAATATTATATTTATTATTATTATTATTATATATTTAAAAAAGAATATATTTACATAAATTTTTAATAATTTCCAAATAACTTCTTAAACAATATTGTTATGATGTGTTGCTAATTCTTGAATTAGAAATTATTTTTAAATGTGTGCCGTACATTAGTGATACATCGTTCAGATTTATTTTATCGAGCGCAATAAGGAGAAAGCCTATTCTATTGTTCTTTTTACGTTTTCACAGCAGAGATATTTTTATTGTTTAACTCAACAGATTCGATCGCTTCGTTTAATAAATTTAATTTTACCGAACAGCCATTGAAATGAGCATCGTTGAAACGTTTCGCGGCTCCTATAATCGCTCATGTGCTTTTACCAATTAATTAGTCAATCAGCCTGCGGATTTCATGCAACTAATTATTCGCGCGTCTGGGACAGACCGGTCTGTTAGTTATTGGGGAAATGCGAACTTAAGAGACCTGGTGTATGTAATGCAACTAGTACATTCGTAGCGCTATTTGATCGCTAATATCAAGCTGTATAATTTGTATCACGATATAATTGCAGTGTATCAAACACATCAAGACGTGTCAGATGTGACTCAATCCATCCCTTATACATAAAAAAAAATAACAGAATTCTAAATAACCTTCCGTCTTCACAATATTCATATTTTTAATATTTTCTGCATTCGTCCATTTCTTATTTATTGCCTGCGTTAAATTCACTTCATTGTTTTACGACGCGCTATTTAGTTTATACCGACATTCTCCATCCCTTGCAGTGCAACATCTCGAATCAGTGACACGCGAAGAGGACTCTCATGAGCTCGGTAACAGTTGTATCAATTCCCCACGCACTTGAGAAAGTATCGTCACGCGGATTTCCGTCTGCAAGGAGATCGCGTTTCTGCCCCAAAAGGCGCCGAACTGCGTCGGGAGTTGCACACTCTTGATTAATTCAACGATCCCGGTCCCTTCTCACCCTCTTCTCACCCCGGTCGCGACAATCCGGGTAATCGAGTCACTCGCGGCTGAGCGGATCTAACAATGCAGATACTGTTACGCGCAGATAGCACTACGAATGGCTCGGGATCCATTAAGACTCGAATCACGATGTTAGAGCACCAGGCAACGCGCATCAGAACTTCCCGGTGCATTATACATGCACTTTACGCCTATGATAGCTATATTCGCGCTCTGACGTATCGCAAACGGCGACGTCAATTACACTCGATATACAGCTCGAGAATATTGCGCATTGGAAGAGATAGCGCGTGTATTTCCGCAACCGGATCTCGAATAGTGCGCAGCCACGGCCTTTCCGGGTCGTATACCGATAGGCGAAGTGCTCTAGCGCTTCGCATCACATTATTGCGCGTTTATTAATTTTCATATGGATCTAGTGAAATCGATGTTGGATTTTGATATCTGTACAATTTGTCAAATAGATCAATTCTTCCAATTTTTGTTTAACATTGCATGCATGTACGATGTTTCTTGCACTGTTTTTTAAATCTCATAGCTATGAATATGCATCTCTCTAGGCTGGAATATACCTGCCTCGAATATAAACTATTTTTATTACATTTTTTTATTGTTGAAATATCATCGACATCGAAAAATGTCTGTTATTGCAGAGTTGATTTAATAACTCTTCGATATAAACCTGTAACATTATAAAATTAATTTTATTTCTACGATTATTATTGCTTTAAACATCGCATTGCTATTCAGCAGAATAGGCATCATCATCTTTTTATCCAAGACGAATTATTATCTTTTTATAAATATAGCCGTTAATTTATTTATCTCTATATCGGTCGGAGATTCACTATGCATCGAGATGTGCATTAATGCGGAACATGCGTTTTCCTCGTTTAATTAATAATGTAATCACGCGGGAGCGTGAAACCAAACACCGTTGTGGAGGAAGTCGCCAAATCTCGGCGGAAACAACAGATATTCAGTTGCATTTCTCCCGATGAGATGCAGATATCTGTTAGTACAAAACTAACTTGAAAAAATTATTTACATAAAGAATCTATATAAATAAAGAACCTAATAAAATAATAAAATTAAATGACATGAAATAAACTTGATCATTTGCAATATTGCTGATATGCGTATTGCTGACCAGAGTCACTATGTTACAATCTGAATATATTTTGAAATGCAATTGTGTGATTGCACATTTGCTTGTTATACCGCCGCTGCATCATGCGCTGTTGTTTACAATTAGAGACACTCAAGCGTTTCAAATCATAGTTGCCAGTGTCCCAAGTTCTATTTTATGCTGAGATTACACTAATGTACAAATGTGGCGAGGATATAAACGCTCCAATTTATTTCAGATAAATGCGATACTATTATTAATGTGTTATGCATATAATATAGAATGAAATTACATTTATTGCAATTATATATCATCTAATTATGCAATTAGGAGTTATTATCACCTAAACATATAAATTTATATATTTGATAATTATTAAGATGATAATAATTTGGAATTAACTGTGTTTGATTTAGGGGCTTATGGCAAATAAAATTGAGAATAATAAGCTATTTTACATTATATATATAAGCCATTACATATTTATAAAGTCATAAGTATAATATAGATCTAAATTTAAATATATACGTTTCTTATAAAACATACCAAATAATTAAACCGCATAGAAATTAATTAATAATTTTTTTCCAATTAAGGTTACAATATGCATGTATATCTAATTAAAATTTTACGTTAAGTACATAGTTCTTCTGTACGCATTTAATTAAAAAACTGCATAAAAAGGGATGAATCGCCGAAAAATTAAAAAATAAATCTGAGGTTATTTACCATGAATATTATGCATAATTTTTATAACTGGCAACTTAATTCGATAAATGGAGAAATTACCGTAGCGGGTAAATAAATTGAAAACGTCGCGTCGAAGAGCGAGCACACGAATAGCTGTAAATCTGCGAGCGTGAGAGGCATTTCTTTGTTAACATGAAATTGGTATGCCACTCGCATCGTGTCGCGAGGGCGCACGAATTAACGGTGGAACAATCCGACAAGCCTTTTTTGTTCGCGGAGACGAAAACGACATATGCATGCGGGCAGTTAGAGGAACGATGAGATATAAAATGTGTGTGAGCCGATTTTATGATATCGTCACTTTAAGTGTCGAAAATTTGTGATCAATATTTAACTTTCCTACGCGTGTGAAATATTAACGTTAATTTTTTGACTCATGGATTTTTCCGAATGCAAATCCGACTTGTTCGTCCAATCGGGCGTAATGTTTCATTTTAAAGCGAAGCTCGGAAGACATGTTATGTATTATATCTCTCTATCCCGAAATTAATTAATTCTACAAATGCTGATAGTTCTCTATCTGTTTTCGATAAACAAATCTCATCCTCATTTTACGACAAAATTTATTGTGTCAGTATAATTTCAGAAACGCAATTACGTAGATTGAGAACTATCTATAGCTGCAAACTGAGAAACTAATTTCTACTTTCTCTACAGTAACCATTAATTATAGTAAATTTCGGTAACACAATTTTCGTGATGAGTTAGTTTAAATTAATTAATAAAAGCAATTAATAAATGACTCAATTAATAAATATAAAACGCTTAAAAAATAACATCAATCCCCCGTGGCTTTATTCGTAAATAGATCCCACGTTCACGTAAATAGAAAAAAAAATAAAAAAACAAAAATTTAGAAATAAAAATGTAAAAAAGTTATAAAAAAACAAATAACAAATTTTTACTACAAGTTTTTACTCAGATATTTCATAAAATGTTTACGCTAATATTAAATTTGACTTTTCCATAATAATTGAGAATTAAAAGCAGAAAATGTGCAGTTGACTTATTCATGCTGTGGCTGAAATATGAAATATGGCCGAACGGACAAAAGAAAGCATTGTTGGCTTATAACTAGTGACAATTAATCAAACTTTTGGAACATCAATGAGGTTACTACTTAGGATTAATTTGCTTCGAGGTCTCACCTTGATCACCCGGTAACCCTGTTAAACTCTAGCTATTATTTCGATCATTAATCACTTTATGATGTACATGCCATATATCTATGCTTCCTTTCAGTCGACCTTTCGCCCGCGAAGAGTTCATGTATTCTGAATATGCTTTGATATAGAAAGGAGCTTTAAAATGATGATGACACATTTTACTTATCTCACAAAGTTACTAAAAGTTCATTATAAGTAAAAACTTTAACGAAATCTCGAGAATAAATAAGTAATCACAGTATATAAAATAAATATGTTATAAAATTATGCATTAAAATATCTAAATAATCCAAGTAACAAAGTTATTGTAAGGATTCATTTTTAACATTATACGATATGACAGAAGATAAAATAACTGCCGAAACAAAATGCAATTAAAATATAAAACAATATATCGCACATATTGAATAAATATTTTCAATGAAATACTTTGACACGAAAGTACTTCATTAAATCAAGAATGATAATAATTCATATCATACGATTAATGGAAACATCGCGCGATAATAAACTCGGAAATATCAAATTGTACAAAATAATCCCGCGTCTGTGTTAAAATTCGCTGATGCGTTAAGGCATCGATTTTTTTCATAAATACGCAATAACGTTCTCAGACTGTTTTCTGTATGGATTAACTGCCACAGATCGCGCAATCCCACATCCTGCGGAATATTAAGCTTTATCGTAATTACCAGCTCTACACTGTGGAGATATACCATCCTATGTCTCTGTTCTCCGGTTGCGGAAAACAGAGAGACGCCATTAAGGATCTTTATGTCGTACCATTTTCCACTCATATTTTCCAGCCCCATAATTATCGCGTGAATTAGTCATTCTTCCTCTTCCCTCGGGAACGCTCATCATTCATCCCGCACGTGTTTGTACTCGTTCTCTCCCCGGATGCATCTCGTTGTCCCTGAGAACAGAAAAGAAAAACAGGAGCAGCTAAATACGTGATGTAATGATAAGAAAATTAATTAACTCGAAGATCATCACAATATTCAAAAACTATTGGAGAATTGTCGTAATAAATAATTAAAAATATTTCATTTTAAACTGGATCCAGACTAAATAAAAAATGCGAATAAATACGGATGTATGAACTTGCCTCAGCAAGTATGAACAGTGCGAGAGCAAACGAATTTAAATATAAATCGACGAATATGTTTCCCTCTTATTAGTTGAATAAAAATACTTGTTCGTTCATGTTCATAATCTTTCTTGGCTGTTTTGATTTTAACTGGAAACCTTTAGTTGACTTTGCTTATTTTATTTTTCATTATTTTTTACTAATATGAAATATTATTGTAGAAATATATTCAATATATAAAATTAATCTTTTTCTCTTTTGTTGTATCTTATTATTAATTATACTGTGTTTAACTTTTAGCGAATAGTAAATCTGAAGTATTAATTAGCAGGACAATCTGCGTCTGTTTATTCGCGAAAATTACGACAATAGAGACATCGTTTCATTTTCATCCTTTCATAAACGTTGACGGCCGCGACAGGCAATTTGTTTTCAAGACTTATGAATGATCGATAACAGACATGTGATTGCCAACTACGATGTTTTTCAGCTGTGAATAACAATATGTTAAATTTTATTTTGCACTTGATTGTCGGGCGCGTTTAAAACATCATTTGCTACAATGTGGAATTGCAGATTTTTCACATTTTCTCTTCTTTACAGGCTCTTGGTTTAATAGAAAATTCATTTTTCTTTAGATGAAAGCACCGCGGGAAGCTTCAAACACGATATTGGCATAATCGTTCGCTGAAGCGACTGCTCAAACGACCACGACAATATTCGATAAAGTGTCAAAGTTCAACGTACTTTTTACGGAAGTTGGCAGCAGCATAATGAGAATAAGCGTTGAATGCACCTGGCGCCCACTGAATATTGCTTCCAAGGAAAGACTTAATACGCGCTAAAAGAACTTAATCTTATTTAAATATAAATATAAACCTTATGTAAATAATTATTTTAAACCAGAAATAAATGTCTGTATGTAACGGAAGACATCCTGAAAAAACCTACTCCTGAAGAAGATAGTTTTAGTTGACAAGATTTATTATTTAGATCGCACAGATAAGCAAATGTAGTTAATTAACATTTTGCCTACTGCGACACTAGCTCGTTTCTTTTCTTTTCAGGCGACGCGCCTTGAAAGAAAGAGGAACGTCGTCGACATTATGTCAGTGCATTACAATTTCACGGCGTCGCAGTCACGTACCATCGCGCGCGAGCACGACGCGCCATGGCTCATTAGCATAAGAAATAATCAGGAGCATTTGTTCCACGCGCAGCGCTCTGCAATTTTTAATTGACCGCGGAGTCGGCACGTACGTAGTTAAAGGCTAAGATAAACGAAGAAGACTACCGTGCCATGCGCCTCGCGTATACAAGACGAGTTAAGCCGGACCGCATCATCTATCCTCATTGCCTGGAGGCCTTTCGCAGAAAAGCACCTCCTTCGCCGTTCCTCGCGGCATCTATCCCCGGATACGCTGGGGACCCACTATCCTCCGGTAAACGCAACGCAGTAATCGCCGGCACAGTCAAACACATCGACAAGCAAATATCGGGTGTCTTGAAACTCCAGTTTATTCGAGCATAAATTTCTCGATTTTAAATCTCGAACGAGAATGTCGAAACGCTAATAGTCTTCGAGTAATTAGGGATAAAAAGATTTTCCGCGATATAGTCGTCAGGGGCAAACGGTTAACGAGATGGTGCTGTGCCGTAGTTAGTTTTAAGCTTGGATTTTACTTCGTCAGAGTTTAAATTTGTTCACTTAAATTAAAAAGTTGCGGCAATGTCGATCTTTCTCGGCATGTTCCTGTGAAAGGATCGATTCCAAATTGGTCGAGGGATCTACGTGTAATTAGAACGATCGATTTTCGGACACCCTGTGTACACCCACACGCTCAGAGAATTACGAACACAGACGCATGTAATTTCTACTACTCACTCTCACCGTTCTTCTCTTTCGTACCTACAGAAATGCGGGGATTGCTGAAACCCAGACGTTGAATCGAGCGCACTCTCGGGTACGAAAATTACGCTTTTTTTATCTCGATCGTAGTTTCATCTCTTCTTTTCGTTTCTTGCTTCCAATTTTTCCGGGCTTTCTCTCCAATCTTCACATCCCCGTCGCGTATCGAGGACTGATAAAACTGAGAACAATCGACTGGGATACAAACGAAACTGTCGGCTTGAATTGACCACCACGCTTTGTCGCGAAAAATAAGAAAAACAGCCATGTTGTAAAATCGTGAGAGAGAGAGAGAGAGAGAAAGAAAAAGAAATAAGTTTATATTTCTCTGTTAAATTAAGCACTAAGAAGACTAGTACACAGAATTAAAACATATAATGAAGATACATGAAGATTAAGCTCTTTTAAAAGTTTTATCTTTTAGTAAAAAGAATAAATTAAATTAAAAGTCAGCTTCCCTTCTTTTAAATCAGATACAGTTATCAGAAATTTTAAATATACCTATGTATGCACATAAGAAGAATTGTTTACTCGTTAACAAATGTTTGCTTGTTTGCGCACGTTCTCGCAAATTTTTTTTACATGAGATAAAGTTTTTTTTTAATCCTTTATAAATATTCAAGATAATGTCAATATTTTTTGGCATCATTTTTGGCATATTTTTTTATGAAACTAGTACATTGGACGTGATATGTAGTAATATCTTTAATATTTATTAAATAATAAATTATGCGAAAATAAAAAAATATTATACAAAAAGAAAATTTTATATTATTTGATTTTAAAATGTTACTGTATTATTACAATTCTGAGAGAGCACGCATAAGTTATAAATATTAGATGCAGATTAACACAAGAATGAACACGATTGCGTTTCGACAGTGACAATTGCGAGATAAGTTGGGTTCTCCAAATTTCCGCAATATTTCTGGATTGACATTATCAGTAATCTTTATTAACGTGACATTAACAGCGCCGCGAATCCTGGCTATAAGATAATAACCGACTAATGGTCGATATTTTATCAAAGCTGCCCACGCAACGTTACACTATCCGGCACCGATGTCTAATTTCAAGTTGATTAATGCTGCCGGATATTACGCGTGTATATTTATGAGATGTCCCAAGGTAATGTAGTTAAGATTTACATTCATTACTAAATATTCTAGCAATATCGTCGCGCAGAACTGATATGTTGACAGTACATTTGTGAATCATCGAAGTCAACAGAAAATTATTTATTTATTTTACTACTTTTATTATACTTAATAGTGTTGATTAAATATTACTTTAAACATTACATTAAATATAACGTGGATGATGAAGCATATTTAATTACAATATTGAAAATTACAATATTGTACAAGTCACGAAAGTGATTAGCGATTTCGACCAATTTACACGTGGAATTATGTCATTTATGTGGTAACTGTTCCGATAGAGATCTAATAGTTGCAGAGTTGCTAATCTACTGCCTAGCCGCTACTACCAAAATTACATGGTACACGGTTGTCCGAATAATAGTATTGTACTTCGAGAACTTCTAACCGCAAGTCGTGAGCATCTGTCATCTGAAAACCTCCAAGCCCATTTACAAATCTCTATGTTCACCATTGTGATTTACAGTATTATATGCACGTGTATACAGATACAAATCGAGTTTAACTTGCTAATATAAAAGACATAATTAATTTAACTGTAATGGCATCAGTTAAATTAAACTGACATAATTACCGCTGAAATTTTTATTTGTCTGACAATATTGAACTTGGTATTAAATTGTAATCATTAAATACATAACTCAGTGATTGTTTTATTAATATTAAATTAATTTCGCTATAATGATTACGCCAATATAACTTTATCCATCATTATCAAAGATTAAATTTAAGTTCACGAGGATAAATGATTTTGATTAATATCATTAGTTTTAAATCAGCATTGAAATAAACATGAAATAATCAGAATGACCAATAATTAATTTGCTTTCGGAATCTTTACGTGGTGAGAAACTAATTAGAAGTTTTAAAACTCGATTTATCGACGATAAATCAAAACCATTGAGGATACGGTGCAATTTAAGGATACGAGACGGGACTGTCTCGAACACGCGTGACCTCAGGAGTAACAGGATCCACCGGCAAATTGCGAGAGAGACGTGAATTCAATATAATAAAAACAGGGGAAGTCGTTTCGGTCTGTTAATCACTCCCGCGCGAACGAGCAATAAAATTCCGTTTCAACCAGCTTCACTGAAAGCTCGTCCAGCCGCATTACGAGTTATAGGTGCACGTGCAGCGGCGAACGAGTGTCTCCGAATGTAGCGAATGTACAAGCTGCGAAAAAGAGGCGCTCCAAAGGTGATTAAAGACTTGTACATAAACAATACGAAATGAATTCCGTTTACCGTGGACGGGAGAAATTTTGTACCATCGAGAAACTATTCGTGAAGAATGTATTTTTGACGAGACGATTTTCTTGCGACTCGATTTGCGGACAATTTTACAAGAATATATCATCGAGGAGATGCACGTAAAGGAGGGAAAATGTACATACATGAGAAATATATATATATATATATATATATATATATATATATATATATATATATGCGTAAAAAGAATTGCGTGTGGAACTCAGCATCTATGTCGAGCGTGGTGCACAAGATATCGCAGCATCTTTGTGAAGATTATCGAGATATTCAGATTCAGCCGGAAATCTTAAAACAGAACTCCGAATAATTGTATTTATATAAGTTCGACGAAACGTAGTTTGTAATAGTATCAAGAACTGTAACGATAACTCCCCGTACATGCGCAGCGCTGTATTTCCGGTGCACGAATTGTCTATCGAGAATACTGCGGAATTGCCCTTCGTTTTCTCTTTTCGGTCGCTCCGTCCCTCCCCTTTGTCGTGTCTTGTGTCTGTGATTTGCGCGAATTTATTGGTAGAAATGTTTGAAAGTTCCGCAGAATAGTTGGTAAAGTTTGCTTACGGACGGCGATGCATCGAAACGGGATTTTATTTGAAACTTCGTGAATAGAGGCTCGCAAACGAATTGAAGTCTCTCTCGTATAGAAACGTTCGTAAAAGCATTGATCTGTGCGAAACAGCGAAGAGTTGCACACGTTATTGCTATATAAAATTGACAATTACATAAACTATTTTTGGCCTATCTTTAAAAATCATAAAGATATTAAAGACAAAAAAAAACGAGAATATTTAAACAAAAAAATCTTTATCAGCAAAAAAATTCATCTGATTGCATACTATTGTTAATCAACTGTATATGTATAATTTTTCACATTGTTGTATGTATATGTGAAATTACTTTTTCTTTTTTTATATATTTTTATGTCGTGCTTATCCGAGAAATATGATGAAATTTGTTTGAATTTTGAGGTTTATTACGGCTGTATTTTTTCAACCGTGAGCTCTCTAATTCTCTTCGAATCTCTGTAATAATACTTTGACGAAACAGAAAACGGTAGCTTCAGACATTTCAACTTATTATTTCTCTTTTGTGAATACTAGCATTATTGATACTGTAAAATACTATTCCAGAAAGGATAGAAAATATAAATATCTATTATTAAAAATGTTTCTATCTATTAATTAAAAGAAAACTTTTATGCACCTCATTGCAAGATTTTATTTTATTAACATGAGAAATATATCGATTATATTAATTTATTTAAATATTCTTTCTTTTTAATTTTTAATTTTTTAAATTCTTTTTTATTTTTTATTTAATTTTACATGCAAACATTTTTTATGTACAGCGGATATTGCGTTTAATATGCATTTGATTTGCGTTTGATTTGCTGTATGTGTCAATGATAAATTGTGAAGTTCCAAACACTTTTACTGTAGAAAATGCATTCTACACATGCCTATGCTTTGTATTTTGTACTTGGGCCAGCCACAGACTCTGTCTACTGCTCTGATAATTTACATCCGGTCAAACTTTACGTTACCATAAGCTGCAGAAAGTGCATCTCGACCCCGCCCTAATATTGTTGGCCAGTTATCGAGACACCGGCCAACTTCGGTGGCGCAAAACCATATTTAATATTTTAAGGTCACTAATACATAGTCATTGTCGCGCACGATATTCCGATAGTTCCGAATATTATAGACACAAAATATTAAAAGATTAATACAATAATAAAAATTGTATTTTTTTAAATATTAAACTGTGATATTAAATATTATTTCAATACAAAAAATATTTTGATATAAATGTTAACTAATGTTAGTTAAGTTAAAGTACAGAACAATTATAAATGATTTTATATCATTCTTATGATATTAGACTATTAGTAAATATTTAAATTATTGAAATACAAGAAGTACTTTCATAAACATTAGCTAAGTTGGTTAAGTTAAAACACAGAACAGTGGATTACATGTATAAATATGAACATGTATAAATATGAAGCATGTTTCTTTAAAACTCTTTAAAATACCGCCTGCTCGCATCAGCGTAAGTTTTCAAACAAAGTTTAAGAATCACTAGTAAACATTCTTAAAGTTTAGTGCTCCGTCTTATCTTATTCAAACTGCGGAAAATTACATTGTGTTTTGCTCATCTATTACTCATGGATTCGGCATATATGACTTATGCGAAACGGGACTATTCGCATTATATGTTATCCAGTTTGCGAGTTCAATAATACAATTAATTAACTACATAACATCTGTTTGCTTTTTACTTTCCCGAAAATGTTATTCACGTCTTGCTTACAACTTCACTATATACAACTATATACAGCTTTCATGATCAACAACTCTTATAATTAAACTTCCTATAATTAAACAACATGATAATTGGCAATATATTTTCGAGATAGATTTCAGATTACAGAAGTAAAATATTTTACCTTTAAATCTTTGTACGATTTATTATTATAATAAATTACAATGTTATAAAATAAATTTTAAATGTATGTTAATGAATTAATTGATATCAACAATCGGAACTCTGCGATTGAGATGCAAATAATAATTGTATTAAAATCCATTTAATGACTATATATATAATTTATTATTAAATAGGTATCTGACTATATAGAATTGATATTGAATTGATTGATACTGACAATTAAAATATATCGAACAATTGTTGTAGATACATTTGTTACATACTTTCTCGGTACATGAATTCGTTCTATGTGTATATATTACCATAGAGCGTAGAGAGTTTTGGATCAACATTTAAATATAATTTAATTGGAATTTATTATACGAAAGATTAAGAAACAATTATTAACATTATTTATATTGTATATTTAACAAGTAATATTCTTTACATATATGTATACCCGAAAGTTTATAAAATTTTAAATTTAAAAGTAATAGAAATGCAACTTTGAATTCATATTTTTCTGAAAAATTCTTATTCCACTCAAATGTGACAAGACTTCGGTAACTACTTTTGCTTGTCAATTACTAACTGGTAGCCACACGAAGCATTTGCGCTAGAAGGAAATCATATCGAGAATATCATATCGAGCTTGATCGCGAAAGTTGACGAGATGGTACAACTTTTAAAGCAGAGATTCAATGAGTCTTCGAAGTCTCTGATCCTACTACTCGCGATAAATTGCTAGAATATCGATAGGTCTCGTGTTATTGGATTAACTTAATTAAAAAAATATAGAAGTACACGTCAAAACTTATATAATATATTAATGATTGTTACTGCAACGTCTTATATATCGTATCATACTTTATCATCTCTTCATTCTTTTGCATTTTTACTAAATTTAAAAGGGGGAACAATATTACAAATCTATTTACTTTCATTATTTTTTAAAATAAAAGAAGCAATCTAAATATTTGCTATTATCTGGAATTGTTCTCATGATAACGTAAAGTTGCCAATTTCATTCAATTTCTTGTCTAATGCTTAGAGCTTGCAAGCGTATTCTGCCTGTCTACTAAATTCCGGACAATTTCGCCGTTACATAATTAAAATAATTTTCAGAATCATATCGAGAAGCGCGGGAGGAATACAACACGTGAATATTCTCACGTACAACAAGATCCTGCGTCTCATTCGAGAAGCGGCGCGAATCTAATCTTCCGATGTAACAGAACTTCGTGGACTTGGTACATATCCGGTCTACGTGCTAGGCTGCATTCGCACGTTGTGTCGAACGGAATGCAATTGTGACACAATTGAGATCCTTACGATCAAGATGCAGCTCGAGATCCTCGAACTGTATCTTGATCGCAAGCATCGCTTTATTACGTGCCCTAAGGGAACGATCGATTCTTAAACTGTCGCGCAGTATTTCTTCTTCCATCCATTATTATAGAATAACATAAATCAATAATAGTAATCGATATATAACTTACAAAACTTTAAATTATTAAATAAAGCGTAATCAATTTTGTTGCTAGAAGAAAATTATTGTGCATGTATATGTATAAAAATGATTTGTATCTTTATTATGATAAAAAGAAACAATCGCAAGAGCATTTCATGTAAACAAAAAAAGTTTCATAAATTATAAAATCTTTCAATAGATCTTTTCTTATCTATCTAAAATACACGTGAGAGGTGAGCGATTTACTATACTATCTTTTGATAATAGAGAGACAGTTAGGGTACGGAAGTGTGTGTTTAGCGTTTCAAGCATAAAACGAGAATAAATTTGATTTTCTTGCTTTTTAGGCGCTTTCAAGGCAAAAGCGCCTTGTCACGCTATAACAACTTCTCTCCATTATTCCGCTTGAAGATGCTTGAAATATATTTAATATGCTTCCAAAGTTTACGCGGCGTGCCTGCTTTCGTCGTGATTACCGTTTTAGTCGAAAAGGTTCGAATATTTTATCATTTTCGAGTTTAATATACCCACCTATAATAATTACGCTCATCCGAGAAGATCGATACGAACCGAGGTGCAGACATTCCCAGGACATTTGCATGTTTTATGATGGTTGTGCGGTATAAAATGAAGTCCATCATGGAGATACGGGCAGATGTTTTAAAAACTTCCCAACGCTACCCGTTTATCATTATGAGTTGCGCGAAGGAGCAGCAAGATGATTAACTCGAAAGAAAATGAAAATGATGTGAAAAAAGAAGCCTCCGCAACAGTTCAACGATGATTAATACGCCGGCTTTATCAATGTGTAACTTGTGCGAACTCGTTACAAATTAATTAAGCCACGCAAGTGCCAGAAGAATGTGATTTATTGCTCTCGACGTTATTGCAACGTACAATTATAGCCACGCAAACCGTCTACGAATTTCCGGAAGCTTCATTACAATCACAAAAGACTTTAAAAATCATAGATTATATTAATTTAATTTGTTGTTACATTAAATATGATTTTTTTCAAATCATATCTATGATTTGAACTCAAATATGATTTTTTCCTATAAATTCTTATTTTTGTTATTATTTAAAAATTGTTTTCTTTCATGTTACATATTAAATGTATGTTAACAAATTCTATGTAAATTTCTCTTAANAATTAATAAATTTTATTAATAAAATTTTAAATATTAAATAGCTTTTATCATCTTCGAATAAAATATTATGTAATGGTTTATTCACGAGTCATTAATTTTCTATACTCAATGACTCAATAATTAACTATTAAATTAAATCGCTTAGTCGGAAAATTCGACAATAAATTATTTCAACAATAAGCTTTATTTATTTTTCAAGTAATTTATATGAGATAATATAAGTAAATATTTAATTATAAATCAATATTTAACCTTGGAAAGCAGCACCTTTGTGAAAATTATAGTTATTGCGGTCTGGTTGTGTATGACACCCCATTTTTTTTCGTGTAAAATATGACGTTTTAAATTCGAACAAATTTCTCAGTATATTTTGAAACTTTAAAAGAATAATCAAATAGTTTTCAAAAAGTAATTTCAAATTTTAAATAGTAAAAAAATTAATTTAAATATCCCTTAAACGCAGCTTGGGGTTGTACGACACCCCAGAACAATAGATTTTTTTGCACCCCAGGCTGCAACAACGTAATTTTAAAAATAACTTTTTCTTTTCTATTTTTGATTCTATTCTATTCAAAAAATTTTCTTTTACGGATATACTCAGCAGATGATTTACTTTCATATAAAAAAATAAAATTTTTCTTGTGGGGTGTCGTTCTTATGGGCTTTCCAGGGTTAAATTAAAAACATACAAATGCTTTCTCAATTATTGAGTCCAATAATTATGTTTTATTTTAAGTTTATTACAAAATTAATATTACAAAATTAATACAATATTAATAATGTTTTGCAACATTTCTCGATGCAATAAAATCCAATCTTTTCAAGCCCATTTTGTTGATTTTTTTTCGTTCAATCTAATTTCGAACGTCAGATGCCGAAGTACTTCACAGTAATGCGCTTTTATCGTACCAACTGCAGAAAGGAATCCTCCTTGGACAATGCTTTCACGATCAAAAGAAACTCTCAACATCACTTTACCTTTGTTCGTGCACATCAGAAATTTCGCCAATTTTCACGTTAATATATGGGAATTCTCATCAGATTAATTATTTTTTTCATTAGCTCGAAAAGAAATTAAATGAGATCAGACATGACAAGTTTGAAATATTTTATTCTATGTATCATTCTTGTACTTATATGTTTATATGAAAATCAAAGAAATAGATTATAAATAATTGTTTATAATTCTATTATATTTTATACATTCAATAAATATTTTTTTACCTATTTCATTTGCTTTCAATTCAATATTATTCAAACATCATTCATTCATCACAAGTGGAGAGCACATAATGAGTTTGATCCAAGTGACGAACAGCGAACGTGTTAAAGACAAATGACGTAGTCAATCACACTTTACATCCAATTAAATAGTGAATATCCGTCTAGATTGCCGAAAGCGGTGGTAAAGAACTCCTATTATCAAGAAAATGAAGATTAAGCATTACAGAATCACTTGTAGCTAAGTTCATTCCTGCTCAAAATGTTGAACAATAAGAAAAAAGTAAATTAAAATATGTGAAATAATTTAATGATATAATATTATACATAATGATAATATCATATTTAATGATAATACCAGATATGATAAAACATAATATAAAAAATTATTAGACAAAGAGAAAGAAGAAAGTGAGAAGAGAGAGAGAGAAAATATTTATTATAATTCTTCTCATATGTAAAAAAAAATTTTTGTCAATTCTAAAACTGACTTTGAAACTGAATTTTGCATAAAGTAAAATTAGAGTCATTTATTAATTATTTTATTTGAACAGAGTTAATTATCCTTATCCTTAATAACTTAAAACAGTGGGTTCTTAAGTGGGTAGTTCTTTTCAAATTATCAGCAACCGATTTCCACCTCTATCCAAGGATAAGACAATTGCTGAAACGTCGTCCTTTCAGAAATGCTGACGCAGTGCGCACTGCGAAAACAATACTGAAAGCGCTAAAAGAAACTCGCTTACGCCACTATTCTCTACAACTTTACAATCGCTGGGCAAAGTGCATTACCGTACGAGGTTATTATAGCAAAAGAAATATCCAACGGCACGAATACCAACATTTCGTAATAAACAAGCATAAATTAAATTTTTTATCTACATATATTATATATTATAATAATAGAACACCTATGCGATTTCATCTATATATGTATATACATATATGAACGTATACATATATGTATATATATATATATATATATATATATATATATATATATAATATGCATATAAATGTAGGAAACTTAGAGCTGCAATTGATAAAATTAACTTCTCCTAAACATTTTGAATATTTGAAAATTTCTTAACAAAAAAGCTGATAAAAGAAAAAAACAATAAGAAAAGGTGTTAAATGATTAAAATGAAGTTAAAAATAAAATGAAAAATCACTGTAATACAAAATGGAATATTCTCCTAAGGAATATTCGCCTTCTCGTGAAAAACAATATGCGTGCATATTCCGTAGCAGAAATTGTGCCGAAAAAGACAGAAAACAAATTTTATTTATGCTCACGCGAAGAAGATAAGTCACCTAGGTGAATCTCGGAGTATATTGCGGTCCAGGTTTCTCTCTTTTCTCACGCAGAGGTCGACTTGCACGTCGCCGGCCGATATAGTTCGAGGTGATGGCATAGAAATATACGATCCTAATGGAAGAGGTTTAAAGGGATTTAATCTTCTTACATAAAATACTGGTGCGGTTACTTTATGCAATATACATATATTTAAAGATTGTCTAATGGCTTTATATTCTTATAGTCCTAAAATCTTACGGCAGTTTTTTATTAAAAAAATTTCATTATATATTTAAATGTATATTTAACGCATTTACATTTCGCGTGAGAATAAAATAAAACTAGAAGAAGAAATATAAAAACTGATTTAGTTTTATGAAAAAGTACTTATATTTGTATACGAGTACATTTGTTACTTTTAAAATCTGTTTTATAATAAATTTTTTTAAATCTATAATATTAAGTACAATTCCATATAATAATTAAGTACAATTTCATATGTAGAACATTCATATTCTTTTGCATTTATCATTATTAACAATTTTAAATTTAAATAAAGACATTGATCCCTCATAACTCACTCTTATAACAATCTATTTTGAAATTAGTCTCACGTCAATATGAATATTTTTGACTCTTCCTCGATGGTATAACAGACAGCTTAGATTGCCGATGAGAGAGATATAATTGACTGCTGACTATGCGTCAATAAGTGAAAAATTTCCAATAAATGAGCCTGATTCTCAGAGACGTGGCCGCGTCACTTGGGAAAACGCACTCTTACGCGAACGTCAAGATTTATTATTTGATTCACCGGAAAAAAACGACGTAGAACGTCGGAGACGAGTTTTACTTGTGTTTACGCTGTCTACCCAATGAGATCATATTTTATAAAGGTACGCATAAGATACAACGTATCCTCTTTCTCGACCATTACCGGTGGACGTCAAATCAAAAAATGAGAATCCTTACATTACAGTTATCATTTTCCACAACGAGGCATTCTCAATTTCTTGCGAAATGCATCAGTTATAATTATTTTAACACAGCGTGTTATATATATGTAATTATATTAATTCCTAAACCGTAAAGTACCTTTGATAAACGGTGCATAAGGGATACTAACTAACGCTCTCTCACGTCGTTGAAATATATTTCTGAGTGTGCATCTGAGAATTAATAGTTGAGCAACTAATGTGATTTTATTGAGAATTTATACTTCAGGCACCATACATTATTAAATATCATCTAATGGTGCACGTATCTTAGTTATAACACTTAATGAGTAATCTTGTATACATTAACCATCTACTATCATAATATCGCCTTATATAATATTTGGTAATTTGCTAGAATTATTACAACATAGCTATAATGTAAGAGCTCTGTTATTGTGTTATATATAGGTAACGTAGATATGCAAACTTCGCAATGCAGTAAAACATTAAATTATCACATCCCAGAAATATCAATGTACATACGTATTAAAAATATGAATGCAAATTTGTTTGTGTACTATAATAATCGTTATAATTATGTATATCCAGCGATTTTTTGTACATACATGTACTGTTATCGGTTAAACTATTTACATTTACACTCTATGAAAATATATCATTTATATAACAATAATATAAACTGTTAGCTTTACTAGATCCACATGTTAAATAGTAAAATAAAAATATGAGAAACGGGGCGTTTATAATACAATGTTATAAATGGAATTCTGTATGAGATTTATAAAACCTTTTCGATAAATGAAGTTGTTCGTTGCAATATTGAAACGAACGGCCGATATCACTTGCAATTCAGCCTGATCGAGGAAGCATTGACGTTTGTCGCGGAGCTGCGTTCGCGCAAGCGGATGTAAGCGAAGGCAGATATATCGGCTTCCTGTCCCCCTTTCTTTTTTTTCTTATTTATTACGCGGCGAAAGCATTCGCTTTATTACCCGGCCCGATGGAAGAAGCTCACCGTACCACTCTATCTTTCTTCGCGGCCTTTCGCGAAGAACGACAGCAAAATGCGTTATCGCGTCATCGTAAAAAGACATGTCGCACGGTTCGCTGCCGCGGGGCTCTTCAATGTTGATAAAGTCTCATGAGACTTCCTTTTTCGGAGCACTTCGCCCTCACTCGTCGTCGTCGTCCTCGCAGAGCTCCCGCGAAATCCTCGTTATTGGTCGTCGGAAAAATCTGACACCGAAACGAATGGAAAGGGTGAGTGGGATCCAGATGGGATCTCTTTCGGTTTAGAGATTCTGACCGATTTGAAAACAACGAGAATAAACGGAGAGCCTTTTATTCCCGATTCACTTTGCGACGCAATAAGCGTGAACGGTTTTACATTAAGGGTCTTACTTAATTTATAATAGAAACGAGAGACACACGGAGGGTTGTTAACATCAAAAATGTTATTTGCTTCCCGCAAGCAGAAACAGTTAAAGATACATATAATTAAAATCTATTCATATACATATACACTTTTCAAGTACATATATCTCTATATTTTGTATTACTGTATTATTGTAATATGCTGTTTAGTAGCACACACGCACCGTTTGGTCAATTAAGTACTCAATTCTATTAGGCCGCATTATATGCAGGTCATATCACCGGTACGACTAATTTATGTGCGTATAAATTAATATTCCATTAACGACGCAATTCAATCTTACTAGGCGTGAAATTGACACTTATTTAAAGTCACACGATTAACATGCGAATAAACGTTCATTTAATTCCATGTTCACTGAGAATCAAAGATAGATTTGTCTAATCAATATTAACGTAAATTAATGTAAATAATTTGGCTTCTGTATTATCATCAGCATTATCTAGATCCAAAAACTTTGCAGATGTTACACATTGCATGTTACATTAACATGAATAATAAAACATACTTTTATATAATTTTATATGACGATTGTTCACTAATTCAAAGCTTGTGATCTTAAATCAATGATATTAAATCAAATAGATATATACTCGTGAAATTCCGTTTCCTCGAGAACGACGAAAAATCTGAACGTCGTCAGGACGATAAGCCAAGACGAAATAAATAAAATGTAGAGGACCGAGAATACATTTTCCTCCGGTGTGAAATATTAAATCGACCGACGACGATTCCGCAAAGCAAAATACACATACGTCTCTTATGCAAATCGTTGGTAGTACGCGGGTAGGCAATGCATTTGCCAAATGTATTACGCGTTATTTCTATATTTAACTGAAATTTTCGTAATCCCGCACTTTCGCACGTGGTATTACCTTTCCAAGGAGATTCTCAATTAATTGTGAAACAGACTCTACTTTCAGCCTAATGATTTTCGTTATATTCAATGACCTATGGTCTGAAATTACCATAAGTTATTGCACGTAGCTGCGGAATTTAGTAGTTTACAATACGTAATAATTCTTGCGGTAACGGCACTCGTAAAATGCACTTTATCACGTCACTTCCGAAGCAGATCCGCGACACTGTGCGTATAGTGCAAAGTGGCTGAACAGAATGCAGGTTCATGAAGCATATATAGGACATCCCCCGTGGCGAGTACGTAATACGACTTTAGTTTTCGATGTTATTATTATCGTGCGCTGCGTTTATCCTCGATCGTATCAATATTCATAACATTATATGCAACCTGCGGATGTATCCATTTCCGACCATCCAGCAACTCGGCACTCGAACGCTGTAAAAAATTTATTTCGCCACGGCAGGTGTGATATGCCGGTGCAACGAAGAAAACATATTGCTTCGGCCGCTGGATTTATCGCTGCGTCAACCAGCACGCGGCTTTGCCTACTCGTGTGAAATAAAGAGAAAGAGAAAAAAAAGCCGGCCGTGCCTCACTTCGTCGTATAAAACAGACGTAGACTAAGAATCTGGGCCATCCAGTCACTGCGCCGGTGAAGAGACTGAAACTGTATTTTATGCCAGGCTTTCCACGCCGAATCAGAACAGTGTGTCTTACACGACAGCAGATAATGATGATTTAGTACTACGTGCAGATTTTGTCATCTTACACCAAGATTCATTCTCTCAATATCGATTGGTGCTTTGGTGCTTTAAAGATGAATGCGTATTAAATGTGAAATATTTTACATATATATAATAACGGATTAAGTGATATTGATAAAATATATATGTCTAATAAATTTTTTAAAGCTTAACTTTCGTCAGCAAGGATAAATATGTTCCAATAATATACGTATTCCGTAGCAAAACGGTTAATGTAACGGTTAATATAATGTAAAAAGAAACATCTTGTTTTCTTTCTTCACAATCTTTTTTAAATACAAATACAACAATTTAATCTTCGAACAATTTAATTTTCTTATGTTAGTAAAAGAAAATAACAATCAATCACTGTCTTTTTGTTCCTCGACGATATTGTCGACTTTAAACGATTCCACCTGTTCCTCGACGTGTCCCTTTCAATCCATCGCTTTAACGTGTACCGGCATTCGCCTTAACAGAGTTACAACTAATCTGACCTGTTTATCTCGATTGAATCCTATATCGTTTATTTTCCCGTTTACTTGATGACGTTTTATCAAAATCTGTGAACTTTCGACGTGCGGTTGGCCAAAAAATCTGGCGCGTATAGGTACGTGTTGTGCAAGTATGTGCACGTGGAATCGTATTGACAACAAGACAGATTGCATTGTATTTTACGAAAGCCGAACCCGACCGCAATTCGGCTGGTTAGATGGCCGGAGCCAATCGTCACCGTCGAAACAACTGCCGACAACCGAGAAATGAAGTAGAAACGTAGGTTCACTTGTGATGCGGTTTTCATGAACCCACAAACCATGGAGAATAAGTGAGAGAGGGAGAGAGAGAGAGAGAGAGAGAGGGAGAGAGAGAGAGAGAGAGAGAGAGAGAGAGAGAGAGAGAGAGAGAGAGAGAGAAAGCCTATGGAAGGGAGGAAGGAAGAGCAAGAGAGATCTACTTCAACACGACATGGAGCTTCGTTGGTTAAACGGCGAATTTATCGCGCTCCGTTAAGTCAGCGTAATTGAGATGTTCAAGCGTGACAATCGGGATTGGCGAGCTTGGTGGTTCGAAACGATTTAAGGGGATTAACGAAGGGAATATCGTTGAAGAGATCGATAAAAAGCGACTTTAGCAGAGTAATTCTAGAAGCACATGTGTTATATCTTATCGAATAATTTATCTTAATACATTTATGCAGGCAGATTATATCATAGGATCTTAATACAGAACAAAAGCAAATTTTCAAAAACAGTTTAAAAATACATATTTTATTAGAAAGAAGAAAGTTATAAATTAAAAATTTATAAGTCAGTTAACTATTAAATAACTTAATTATAATAATAAAATAATATAAACGAAAAATATCTCTATACAAAGAAAAATAATTGAGTAAATAACACAATCAATAGAAAACTATGTTAAGAACTTAATATCTTTCTTTCAATCGATTGAAACTTAATAATTAGATATTGTCATGCAAATAATTAAAATGTTTCCAGAAAGAAATCAGAAGCGCAACAAAACATCGGCGATGAGCAGAAATGCAAATTGGATCACAATCAAGTCACTCGTTGATTGAATAAATCCTTTGAAGCTCAGATTGACAAGGAAGTTAAATGCTTTATAGGAGAGACTCTTTGTAGTTCTCGTGAGTAATGAGCTCTGAATCGATCACATATCCAATAATTCTGCAAAAAGAGTATTATCATAATTTGCTTTCGTATTATTTTGAATGTGAATGTAGAATTAAATGAGCGTAATTTTAGAGAAAATCAGGAATATACGGTTCGAATGTCAACTTTTGATGGACAGCCTTAACATCACGTATGCATAATGCATTATTTTAATAAATGCATTCCGCGATGCGACAACGGCGAAAGTAAGCGTCAGGATGCATTACAAAGCAACATGAACGGTAAAGCGTGCACGCGGCTTTTTTCGTTATTTTAATAATTTCACATTCACTCATTCGCATTTACCGCGACGTCAACGTGAGAGGTCATATTTCACACGATAGAATGTAGGATTGTCGCACAGACCACGCCATTTTTCATAATGTTCGACGATTAACTCATCAAAATAACCTACCATTATTATTGCCATCCATAGCATTGAACCATTACACGCAATTAGCAAGCACATGCCCTTTAGCTATATTATATCGTATGTTTAAACAATATATTTGAATCAAACATACCTAGTTTAAAGAGAGGTGTATTTAAAGAGGTATATTATTTTTATGTTATGTCAAATAAAACGTTTTATAAAACATTTTATTTACCAAAAATTATTGAAATAAGAATCATAGTATACGGAATTATACACTTGTTTTTATTTTAATAAATATATTACTTTTTATTATTTATATTTCTCTCGCGTTAAAAATAAAAAAATATCATTTTTTCGGACTTTTAATATCATGCATTTGAAATTACTATTTGATAGTTTTAAATTTATTTTATTGTATCAGAGCTATCTCGAGCGCTGTCGTAATCAGCACTTTCATTTTAGCCACTTCAAACGACAGAAGACAAAGGCAGTAATAAGATCAAAGCATTCTCATACTCGTTACGATTTTCATTATGTGCTGTGGTGCATGCAGCCTATCTGCGTGGCTTAACTCATTGATGAGTGTACCGAGAAAGTGTACTTGCGAACTACGCAGTTACATTATGTTTTGCATAAATATTATAGCTTTACCTGGAAAAACATTTATGCTACAACTACACATTTAAAAAATCTTTTCTTTTTCTTTCAATGTACACACACACACGCACGCACGCACGCACGCACGCACGCACGCACGCACGCACACACACTCTCTCTCTCTCTCTCTTTCTCTCTCTCTCTCTCTCTCTCTCTCTCTTATCAAATTTTTTTCACATTTTTATTAAAAAATTTATTCAAGCTATAGAAAATAGAGAAAAAGATTTACAAGGTATTTTTAATAAATAATTTTATTTTTTACAGAAAAATTAACAAATTAAAAGTAAATATAAAAAGAAAAAAGTTTGATATTAACAAAAAGAGCGGCAACAACACAGATATTGTTGTTATAACGTCTTTCAGTAACAAAATAGCAGAGGATATTAATAACAAAGAACGCGATGCAGTACACAAGAAAAATATACACAAGAAATGATATACATGAAATACACATTTGAATAAACGCAGCAAAAATGAAGCACACGTTAAGCACAAAGTTAATAACATGCATTAATAACAAAGAAAAAAAATAATATTAAAAGACACGGTAGCGTTTCCCGCCAAGTATGTTTTACAAGGCCAAAGTTCTTTTATGGCGTAAAGTACATGGTAAAAAAATGCTAAAATAATAAAATATATAGCAAAGAGTTTGGCGGAGATTTACGTATGATAGTTGGTTACTAAAAATTTGGTAAAAGCTAACTTGTGGATTTATAATTCCATACAAAAATGTTGGCGACGAGATGAAACGGGCGGCAACGAAATTAGATCCTCATCATGATCGATACCGAACTCGATCAATTTAAGATATTATCGATAGAATTCTTTATTATTATTACATAGGGGATTGATACGGATACACACTGTAGCCTAAATAGCTTTTTGTGCCTCCATGTCAATATGCGGGATGAGGGCTGGTTAATCAACCCCAGGGCCCAGTGGAGACAGGGATAGGGGGGCTGCAACCCCCCCCCGCCCCCGAAATTATCGAATAAAAATCAAAATTTGAGATACGTTACTATCATGTAGAAAAAGAAAAGCTAGGTCTATACTATATGCGGGTAAATTTTAATGTGTGCGTATTTTTTAATTTAAATTTACGTTTAAATTACACTTTTTTCACGTTATTTTTACACTTTTAACAATTTTTTAAACCATAAATAATTTGATCATCTACAAATCTTTCACAAACATTCTTAATGATAAACCTATCAGCACCCACAATGCCAGGATTTTTGTTCGGAAAGGGGCTCCGGGTTTCTCTAAGTTTATTTGTATATATTATATGTGTGCACATTATGTATGTGTGTATGTATGTAATGTATATTTATATACATACCCCCTTCCGAACAAAAATTCTGGCTACGCCACTGCCAGGACCCCATTGTTACTGATCACTTGCGTTAGCACAGAACTACGCGTTCCAATATTGTACTATGTATACATGTATGTTTTTGCAAATTTGAAATATAATTTTAAATTTTTAATATTTTTATTCAGAAATGTACAAATTGTTAAAACAAATATAGATTGTTAAACTTGCATGTATAACATATAATAAGAAAAAAAGAGAAATAAAATAAAAATTATGCAAGTATACATTTTGATATTCAATAAATATAATAGATAGATTTTCATTTATGCCTCGCCACACTGTAATATAATCAATCAAGAAATAAATCTTTTACAATATGAAATGACAATATGAATTTACAATATAAACCGCATCTTATTGTTAGTTATTCAATGTATAAAATAGCAGTGAGACATTATAAAGTACCTTATCTAATTCACTGTAATTAACACTTTTTCATTGATTGTTGTCTGTATATTCATCTCTTTAACAACTCTACCATAGTTTCCTGTTCTGAGCCTAAACTAAACTCAACAGTTAATTGTTAATTTACTGACTATATTCAGATATCAAAGCGCAAACTTGCTTATGGTCGTTTCCCGATGTAAGCAGTTAGGTATACCTATATGTACTTAAACGCCTTGTTACGATATCATCAATTCGAAGAGAGAAACATGGCAAACATAGGCAGCACGTTGTATTACAAATTCGATACAAATTTATCTTTTTTAAATTTAAAGTTCGCACACACGTAAACAAAATAAAACAAACCAATTTTAGATTTTTAACTTGCACTTTAATCGAAAATCATGGAGTTTCTCCCCTCTTGTACTGCAATTTTTAGCTTATTCCAGTAAAAACTCTTTCTTCACAAAGTTATATTATCTTCTTCTTCTTTTTTCCGCCTGTGTGTATAATGCAGTATACAGGCTATTGGAGTGCAGCAGCATGGTTTACTAACTTCAGTACAGAAGCGTGCGAACAACGACCTGCTCGATGACTTTCAAGAGAAACTTCCGCTGTCCGGTCGTAAGTCTCGCGGACAGTAACATCAGAATCTTTGAAAAATGCAGACATTGAAAAAGATGGTCGTACCGGCAACGCGATGGTGATACGTTACTCGTGGAAGGAGTGCATTTTTCATTCGGAGCTTTCCCCTGCCGCGCGCCGCTCTACAGTGCAATATGCACGATATAGCGGCACGTGTGGACCGGCGTCGTACTTAAAAAGGGATCCGATACATACACACAAAACTCGGCAAACCATTCACCATCCGTCGTTGTCACCGACACTTCGCAAAATTGTCTGCCGTGCCGTAAACGCGATCGTCGTTGATTCCGCCGATAGTTTGATTTCTGGAAAATCTCATCGATACTGTAATTATTCTTACGAGTGTATACGTACAAGAAAATTGTTACGCAAAGTTTGAGAATTTGCTCATTAAGGAGCGTGATCATTAATTCTAAAGTTTTGAAAAAGAGACTTCAGAGAATAATTGGATTTAATCTAGAATTAGAGATGTAAATTATCGATTGATATTCCACTGAAATTCTTAATTATGAAATAAATTCTGTGACAAGATCATTTAGCAGAATTATTGCGGAATATAAAATCAGAATAAATCAGAATATAATTATTACTACCTGAGGACATTAAATTTTCGATCGATATTACAAAAATAATCTATGAAGTTTATAGTTGATATAAGAACTGTTATACATCTATATTCCATGGATTTTATTATTTTTCTTTGCAGTATGTTTGCAAAACATGAAATGTTCACGAACAATATACGATAATACTCACATGGCAGGATACGCGGAAATACGCTAAAAAATGAACAAGAGATCGACATAATAAATGATCCGAGCAAATAGAATCCAATTGTTTGCGCGGCTGTATTCACCCAAATCAATCGTCGCGACGTTGACCCGAGGGCTGATACTGTTTGAACACGCGTTAACTTTCATTTTAACTGACATGTACATGGTAAATGTACGTAAAACTAAATATTCCGCAATCCCGTTTTTTACATTGCACTTTTTAATCGTCGATGTAATATGTAGAAGGGATGATTAAAATCCTATTTTATAATTGAATCACGTACTTGTCTTAAAAAATATTACTTTTTATTTTTATTCTTTTTCGACAGTTAACTAAAAACTTTCACTGTTCTCGCAAAATGTCGTTTTGAATACAAAATAATATCTACAATTTTTGATAAGCATATAAACATGATTTTACTATAATAGACTGGGTGCATTTCGATTATTTATGATCGAACGAATGTAGTATTTTGGTTTTAGATAGTATGGTCCATAAATGTATGTCTTCGAGAGATATTGCCATAAGCACCAAGTCATCCACGTTTATTCATACAGTTATTGATTATATCTATCGTAGACATCTAAGTATCTATTCTTATTTGTAATATTTTGCTATTGATCATAAGAACTAAGTGTAAATTAAAAAACAAATCTTTTTGACATTAATGTATAGGTCTTCGTAATGTGCTCCGTATTTAAAAGTTTAAATAGAATAATATGTAATAATCATTAATGTTTGCAGAACGAAATTTATTTCTTAATTTGTTCTTTAACAAAAAAAATTGATTTTCTTTATATTGTCAGTATGTTTTCACTATTGTCCATTGAATATCGTAATTCTATATTCAATCTTTCTCTGTGGCGTCGTTTTCTGATGGCATCTGTCTAAGCCTCGTTNTTCAACCGTAACTTTCCCATATGGTCACATTGAAGCTGAGCTTAGAAATTTCATGAATTGGTTCGGCGAAGTGAAAACAAATTTCTTTCCTCGATTTGTGGAAAGAATATTTCTTTTCTCAATGTATGGAAAGAATATTTTTAACCTTACCAAATCGATCCAGAAGCAATGGATAGCTACCAAATCAATATCGAAATTTTGACAGACATGTAAACAATTTTTAAAAAATTTTATGGTTAAAATAATCATTTTGTTATATATTTGTGAATATCTTTCTCTTTAATTGTATATCCATAGATTCTCTCTTTCATAATAATCTTAAAATAATTCATCAAGTAATGCATACAAATTAAAACACATGAATAAATTTATGCTGTTTACATTTGTTATCAACTGAGTATAATATCTATCAAATTTAGCAATCTACATTTCTATAAATATTTAATACGTGCCAGTGTAAAAATATAAATATTCTATTCTGTTTCATCGCAAGTATTGATTATGCAGTGGATTATACGTTCCATACTACAACATAGAAACTTGAAACACAGATATCTACTATGAAAAAATGATTAATCCATTATCAGACGCTCATTGTCAGTCATTAAAGTCGAAATCTGCTACAAATGATAAGTTAGCAATGTTGGCCATACAAAGCGTAAATGGACAGACAATCCCATTAGAGAAATCCGAACTGGCAGTAAACCTAGTTTAATTTACCTTAATGTCACAATCACAAACGAATTCCTCTAATGCGAACATTGCGCTTGCGATCGTAATGCTCTGTGCCATTCCTGTTTCATGACAATATGCTTAATCGATCACCGATGGAAGAGAATTCGTATTGCACCAGAATATCGGCGAGCGAAAGACGGGACAATGAATTCCAGCAGTGCGCCATATAAACGATGGAATTCCCAAGAAAATTAATTAACCGAGTTTAAACAGGCAATATGCGCCACGGCCAGATGTCCGTTGGTTTCCTGCTCGCCTCTAAAACTTGAGGATTACGAACAACGGCGTAATGATCGTAACAAGGTAAATGTCGCCGAGGAAGTTGGTGCAGAACTTCCGACGCTTTGAAATATAAAAATATGGTAGCTTATTGCTGTATAATGATGATAAAAGAGAAATCATAACAAACCGAAGATTATTTTTTTTATTTTTTTAAATATAAATTATTGGGAAATTTTTTAGATTTTCCTAATATGTGTATCATATTTGTATATGTTATATAATTAATTTTTTTTTAGATAAAAGACTTTATTTCTTTTGAATATTTTTATTTTTTGTATTAATACCATGAAGTAATACAAGTTGAATTTTCTGTTATTTTACAAGCTTTTATAATAAATTGGAAAATTCTGTTCGCGTATAATAATGACATATAAGGAGAATAAACAAATAATCAGATAGTTTACAAATTATTTGCGTTGGACAGATTTCCGTAATAATATTCTCTTTCTACCTGTAAATTTTCTCGTTTTATTTACAATAGAAATACACAGCGCATAAAGCACATATCATTATTTTTAACAAGTAATAAATAATGAAAGAACAACAAATTGCACAGTCAGATCAGAATATTAAATTAAAATTAAACTGACAAAGCCTGTGTTAATTACAAGAAACATATAATTTGTTGAATTACCTGATAAGATAATAGTGAAAATAAGTTCAATTGCCTTTATACGCCATTAAACAGAAGTAAAAGAATTACTGTGCTGAAAAGATGACACGTGAACGAGGAATCAATACAGTAAATAAACGGTTCGATCAGAAAAGGCTTTAATTCTCCTGCGACAGCAAAGGCAGGCCTGTGAGAAGCACCAACGATGGGCCACCTAAAGCTGGTTTGTCAAATAAAAAACTAGGAGGCGGAATCAAGATTAACCGGGAAGCTGAGTTTCCTTTTGGACGGACCACTGACCGACCTTTTCTCCGTAACCTTTTACTACAGCTATGTCGCCATCGGTCCATTTAGCACTTTCCTTTCTATTGCATCCGGTTAGCTCGTAATAAATAAAAGCGTGAAAAGTCACTGTTAACCCCTATTCACTTCCTATTTATAATTATTTTTTTTGTGAGAATGGAGATGATAAATTGTCATTTATTAATTTATTTAATGCTAATAATATCGGTATTTTGACTTAAATTTTTAAAGGTAAATGTCAACACAATTGCAATTCTTATAATAAGACAAACGATACATTTAGTACTAAAGATAAATTTTTAATACAGCTCGGTTATTTTTAATAATAAATAAATATATATGTACTTTGTATTATAAATAAATTATACATTATTGTTATATTTTTTTATTGGATCTTACATCAGAGAATTACAAATATTATCCTCTGGATTTTATTTCAAAATTCGATAATTGAGAAAGTCTATTCTGTGCGAGGAAACGTAAAATATATGATTCAACATAAGATATCACGATTCTCGATATATGTAATAATGCAGCATTAACGACATGATGTCGCTGAAGACATCGTTTCCAAGATTCTACAGGGTTAAACTTCACATAATCCTTTCATCTCCATTCTTAAAAAATGGATCACTGTTCTACGGATTTTTCTATATTGTAGCTTATCTTCTAGCCAGCTGAGATTCTAGAGAGGATTAGAGTGCTGCAATCGCTTAAGTTATTTTCATTTAAATAGTTGGCCAGATAAGAGGCAGTTTTACCTCTGTCTTTGTCGCTACATGTTCGTATACACCTGTTACACTTGTGTTTACGTATCTTCTACCTCTGCAGTCTGGGTAGCCCTCGAGGGTAGGTAACCCAGACTGCATTTACGTAGCACTGGAACGGTTACTCGATCTCATAAACGTGCCACAGCCATTTTCAGAAGTGTACCGAGAATTTTCAGCTACGAGAGATCATGGTTTAAACCAAGCAATTTTGTCAAGCAGTGGAAAATTTTAGCAAACGAATAAAGTGGAAATACGAATGAAAAATTAAACGTTACTGGTAAAAGCGAAAAAAGATGATCGCTAAAATGTTTGTAATTAAATTAAATACTCTAAATCGAGACTTTAAAGATAAATCACGATTGAATTTGTCTTTACTGTAACACAGTACAAAAAAAAATTCCACAACTGGCTAAAGCTTGAAATCAAAGCTTAAACTTGTGACATATATTTTAAATAAAAATACGTAAAAAATATTATAGTGTAAAAAAAGATTACCGCTCCAGTCTTTTACGAGTGTTTTCTGTGTACGTGGCGATTATTACGGTGGACTGTACGAATCCTTGTATCCGGTACATTGAAATAAAACGCAATCGAAATTACTGTGAAAGCGCAAAGCCTATTAAGCGGAGTTCATTAGAGCGTGTTGCAATGTTACATTGGTACGATGTTTGCACGCTCTGCTTCTGCTTACGCGAATAACAAACCCAGTTTTAAATTATCCGCTGTACTAAAAAGTCATCGTACCTTCGCGAAGTTCCTTGAGCAACAACTTAATCCTCTTATCTTAACACTGACATTAAATTATACCGACAAATATGTTTTTCAGAGTTTCGCCAAGATGGTCGGGGGTCGACATACAGGAAGTTTCGTAATATAAGGCTCGATTTGTGAGAGAAAGAGAGAGAAGAGCCACTTAATAGACGTCTCGCTTGGAAACAACGTGCAGTACATCACGCGTGTAACACGATTTCGACAGCGCGCCGATACCGACGGGATCGTTTCTCTTCCCTCGGATTCGCCTCGCCTCTTCCACCCATGATATGCAAATGTTCGTGATTTAATGGCAACGTCTTATATGCATGCAGATCTACGTAACATCCTCAGACGTGCGAGAAGACCTACGACATGTTACAACGACACGCTTGCGTCGTCGGTACCCTTTGCGGAGAAATTGCGAAGGTCTTCTTGTCGCACCTGCGACTACCGCGATGGATAATTTATAAGAAAATACATGGACTTTAATGTAGAATACTAAAAATAAAGACCAAATTAAAGAAGATTTGTAATTTTAAATGGAAGTTGTTTATAAGGCCATTAGACATGACTAAATTTAGAAAAAAGAAGAAAAATATTAAAAAAACATTAATTATAAATACTATTTATACTTTAAAATTTTTGTAAAAGAAATCAGATTTAAAAATTAAACAATTAGAGTTTATTATCTGCAATAAAATAAACATTTTTCGTTAATTTTATGCTAAAATTATGAAAGAAATATATAATAGAGACTAATTGACTATATCCTTAATTTTAAATTTTTTGAAATAGAAGAATAATTATAAATATTTAATGTGATTATTTATTAACAACAGATTATGCAGTTTATATCTGGCTGAAGTCAATATTTATGAAGCCCCGTAGTTTAACGGCATATCGATTTATCAATTTAAAAACATTATCTTTTTAAAATCAGATCTATATAAATGCAAATATACCATCTTGCGGAAGTTAAATCCTTAACGAAGATATTTTGTAACTGCAATCAAAAGATGGAGAAATGAATAGAATATAAATCGGAACCGTGCAAATTCACTTATACTTGCAGTCACTTACACATACGAAATATGTTAATGTTAGAAATTTATAAAATTATAAAGACTTGTAAGTAATAATAATTTTCTCGTAGTTTTACTTTAGTTTTTATTATTTAAATATTTAAATTTAATATTACGATACAGCAAAACGGGCATAACCGACAGATAGCAGATAAAATTTTGATAGAAAAAAAGAAAATGTACTTAAATGTACTTAAATGTGATTTTATATCACAATATTGATTTGTTATTATTCAAAAAATGTGTTTTTTATTTTAATATTATAGAAATTAAAATACGAATATAAAATATAAAAAAAATTGAAAAATGCTAAATAATAACTTTTTAAATATATTTAAAAAGTTATTATCTAGCAATTTTCAATTTTTTTCATATTTTATATTTCTATTTTAATATATATACAAATGTATATACAAATATATTTGTCATATAAAGAAATCATAAAACCTAAAACAAACTAAATTTACCAAACAAACCAAACTAAATTTACGTACTTTTTGTTACAATATTGCGTCGCTTTTATTAAATTAAATCGTAAGAAAGGCATATAAATTATGCTTTAATAATGTGACGGTATCTAGAGCCAATTGCAACGTGGAAAATTACAGCTTTATGGCAAATAAAGTTACGGCTTTATTGGAAATAAATTCTCAGTTTTATTGCGGGGAATTAAAATTTCATCTTGTGGAAACTGACAGGCACGCAAAAACAAATCTCTGTTTTATCGTGCCCCTGAAAATCCTCCCTCGTTTCTTTTAAAAGGAGAAATATGATCTAGAAATCAACTTTAATTTTAAATCCACACAAACATTTGTAAAGGATGTATTACCTACAAAATGATTGATTTCGGCAATCAAGAATGCAATAAAGAGGCGATGCTCAGTGTTAAATTGATTAGTCCAGTAACTGCAAAGTTTCAAGAAAATCGAAACAAACTGGCAAGAGTTTTAGACTTTATCGTACTTACGGTCAATTACTCTGTACGTGGCTGCGATTCGGGCTTCTAACTTCAAGAGTGCTTCTTAAGAGTTTCTTTTAAATGCATGTACCTCGTTCGAGACGTAAGCACATCTTCAGATAAACATCTTATTGAGATCTTTAATCTGTATGTCTCTTCATAGCATGAAAATACAGTGGCTTACATGCGCATCTAATCAGGGATTACAAGGAAGATACAAGTTATCTGAAAATCTACGACAATGTCTCTTGTACTACGCTCTAAATCAAATTTGTAACACACTTGAATTGGGATCAATATTCGTAGCGACATGAGGGCGCTGTTATTATATTAACTTCACGAAATTTAGTAGCTAAACATCACTTCATCACTATCTCTTTGGTTATCTTCAGTTAAGCATTCATTTAATCCTTTATATAATTATGTAACTAAACATTTTAATACTATATATTATACATGTATATTCTATAATTAAATCATGTTAAGTTGTACAAATATATATACACACACACAATTAATTACTTAACATTAATTGTTTTTAAAATTAAATTAATTAATATTAAGTAAAAAATAACCGACTTTTTTACAGTTAAAATTATAGTAGACACACAATAGGTATAATTCAAAGCTGCAAGAGCTAATTGATGTAAATGCAACTGGCCTTAAAAAACTGCGGGATTATCACGTGAAGCACATTAATTTCCAATTTCAATCTGATGAAACCAAATCAGACCGTGTTTTCATATGTGCAAAAAGGCAACTCGCGCAAAAAGCATATTTGGCCTAACAATATAAACGATAAGTGAAATCCTATAGCGCATGCTATTGTTTGTGATCAGTCTTGTAAAAACTCATTTGACGATAGAGACAGAATTAATTTGACGCGGTTTATACTCACGACAGACCCTTTACGATAAAAAACTTTAAATACTTCTATAAAAATTGCATTTAATTAAAATCTTTTCGCGCCGACGAGAATTTGCAGACCTGCAGTTCTGTATGACCCCTTCCTGAGTTTCAGACCTCCTGGACTTTAATAAAACACGTCGAGCACTCTTCTATATAATGAACTCCGAGAAAAATATTTAATATAAAGTATTTTATGTAGTAAAAATTTACCTGACAGAAACCAACATATCACAAATAAACTTCATTTTTCCTTGTTTATGTTGTCATAAGTATTTTTATTGGAAATATTATGTGTGACATCAGCACATATTGGGAATAAGCGAATCATGTTTAACACAACACATTGCATCATAATTATAAATTGTCTGTTGATGTGATTTCAGAAGGTTATGCAAGAATCGCATGGAATGGATAGCCTCGTGACATAATTTTGCATCGACGTTTGTTGTTTATCCGATAGAGAATAATTTACGATAACCAGCGATGAGAGAACAATAATAGAATATTAATCTGTTTTCGTTTCAACATTTAATAATCGTAAAAAGATTGATGACTGCTGCAATAAAAATTTAAAAAATGTCATTCTTTAATCCGTTAGTTCCAATAATAAAATTTAAGTGTATAGAAGGAATTAATATTTATAAATATTAA
>JAJVSH010000035.1:26729-37606 GCA_021460005.1 Tetramorium alpestre | reverse complement strand
TTATATAATTATTTAAACATTTTTTAATTAAAATTATATTAATATATTAGATAGTAAATATATACATTTCAATTTTATTAATTTATAAAAAGACTAATAACTATTATTTATTAATGACTATATCAGCTATAAATAGACTGAAATTATTTGTTTATTTCTTATTGCAGGCAATTCTAATTTCTAATTTTCCTAACAAAATTATGAACGATAATTATGCGTCAAGAATTACTGTTAATTCCGAAATACATTTGCACATTCGGCCTCGGTATATTAAGATCCAAAGCGTTTCGTGTGCTAATAACCATAATTAACCTGACTATCTGAACATCGTCGAATCTGTTGAGAGATCATTTATGCATACTCCATCCGTGCATGAATGGATTTCGTTCTCAACGTATGTGATTCCCAATATACTGGAAACTTTACTTGGCGTAGGATCCATAAAGCTATCCAATTACCGACTTCGTGATCAACTTAAGGATTACTGAAAGTTTGCCGGGAAACTGAACGAAATTCTACCGCTCCAAATACCTTTACCCGCTTTGCGAACCGTTTCATATGAAGAACGATCATACGATCGAACGATCATACATGCTTAACTTTTTCTGACTTCGTGAAGATCGAAGTCGTTCGTTTATCAATCTTCCTGCCACGGAAAGAAAACGATTAGTATCGCAAAGTTTCTTTCTTTTTTAACAATACATCATTATATAAACGATATATGTTTGTATATCTAATGATGTAATGTTTCTCAGATTTTATAAAGCAACAATCTTGATCAGATCTATAGTTTCACCACACAAACTAAATAAGTATACACATAAGAATATAAAAATTTACATTTTTTTGAATTTTGTTAGATATAAAAATATATATAAATATTTAATGTGTCTATTTTTCTTTCTAAATTCTTCTTAGAAATTAAAAAAAATGAATGTAGATATACATATGAGTTCTGAGATGATACTAAACTTATGTTTATTATATCTTTATAATATTTAATAACTAGAAGAAATTCACATTTTGACAGCGTGCAATTCTTACCTTTCGACAAAGTTTGACAACCCATTGCCTTTCGACAAAGCACAGACTTGGACAGCATGTCGTGCGAACAATAGCATCGTCTTAAATTCCCGTCTGTCTTGCAATGCCTTAAGTTACGTTCGCCTTGGCGATTTATTGGCGAACACACACTAAATTGACAATGGAATTTGAACAACTTGCCAACGCAAGAGTTATTGAGAAAGTTTGTTCTGCTTCAATTGAAGTTTTTTCTAAAAAATTTTTCTGAAAAGTTTCAGGACTATCAAATCAAAAGTGGAAAAAGAAGAAAACACAAAAAAGTAATAAAAATTTGAAAAAAAAATTTATTATTTATTTTTACAACAATAATTTTCAAATTTTAGGCAAGAATAAAACAATTATTATTACATTATTATTATATTCAACTATTAAAAATACATATACATGTATACATGTATAAACAGGGTGAAATTTAAGACTCTTGACATCGGTCTTGAGAAGATAGAAGGGATTGAGATAAATAAAAATGTTCTGTACCATTTTGCGATACTCGCAATAGTTAACGAGATATTAAAAATCGCCGTATTAGACCAGCCTACCGCCGAATATTTTTAATATTTATTATTACAATATTTTTAATCATTAATATCTCGTTAATTATTGCAAATATCGCAACATTTTTGTTTATCTCAATTCCTTCTATCTTCTGATGACCAGTGTCAAGAGTGTTAAAATTCACCCTCTATATATAATTGTCTTATTGATCAAATACTCTATTTTCTCTATACTTATACAATCTATTTAAAGAGTTTAAATAATCCATGAAAGTTCTCAAATTACTCTTTCTATTATGCAATTATAATATAGTATAATGGCTATCGAATGAAATGTCCTTTCATTCTAGAACAAAGGAGCTCTCATGCGCCAAGAACCATTCAGGTATAGCTATCCATCTGGCTTTGACTACCTATGTTATTCACCAATTAATAAATCTATGAAAAGCCTAGTAATTTAAAATAAAATCATAATTTATGCATTAAATAATTATGCCTATAATTTAGAAATATAAGAAATATTTTTTTATTGTGTACCCATATTTCTTATTTACACAGTATCAGTATTAAATTTCACAAAAATAGAATTTAATAAAAGTGGAATTAGAGATAAAAGTAGAGTGTGATAAAAGTATAAAGTATATATAAAAAGCTAAACGATAAACTTTTTCTATTACAGAGTATTTTATCAAATGCTCAATAACTTTATTGATATAATAAATTTCTTAAAAAATAACAACTTCGAATATTCGGAAACTTATTGAATTTGAAATATAGCAAAAGGAATAAAAGATATCTCGACATCGTTTAGAATCATCCATTTCGGCTACATGTTTAGGGTTATTGGTATGAATTTAATTTTTTGTAGCACTAAAAGGTTGCTCTAAAACTCGGCAACTAAAGAACATCGTTGGAAAACATTACTTTACTCATGACGCGGAAAAATATTCGTTGCTACATACACTTGAATTTAAAAGCATGCAATGTTATGTAAAACTGCAGCGGATAAAAAAAATAATCTAGCATTATAATCTTTCGCTGCATATGGTTCCCTACGGGACAATAAAAGTCAATTTTATTGCATCTCACATGTGTCAGTATAATCGATATATTGATAAAGAATGCATATATGTATATAAAAAGTTATTTTAAAATTCTACATAAATGCAAGATACATATAATATACATTTAAACATTAGCAATAAAATTTTTGTGCCTGTTATCGCAAGTGCCTATTATACGTGATTTTATGCATTCAATCAATATCTACCTCAAAGTTTCGGATCACGCTATAGCATGTGCCAAAACTTCGTCTTTGGTCTTATTGTAAATACCAAAGTTCATCAAGTTAACTTTGACGTTTCCAGTCTTCAACGCGTTGTATTATTATCAAAAGTCGTTTGGCTACTCGAACCCATGAAATTGATCTATTAGTTGCTGAAGTGTTTTGAAACTTAACACTCAAGAAATCTCAAGTAATTGTATATTAACAATATATGATTCAAAGCGTTTAAATTCTTTATTACAAACAGAGTCTTTTCATAATCTTATAATTATTATATTGTAATATCATAATAATAAAAATAAAAATATTTTTCACTCAAATTTAATTAAAAAACAGAGAAAGAAATAATTTAATATAATTTGGAAAATCTGTCTCAGGTGTCGATGAGTTAAAATATTATATTTAAATGTGAAAGTTAGAAATAAATTATACATGAAGTCAGAGATTAATTTTAGTAACAACACAATATTAATACCAATAATAAAATAAATAATAAAATAACTACAATTGTTAATTAAAATATAAAAATTATTTAATGGTTTATATGTATAACAGTTAACAGCGACGTGCAATTGACTGCAAATTGTTTGTAGAATTTATAATTTTTAATTAATACATATAACTTCATAAATGTTTTCGTATAAATCACTCACCATAAAGACTTATTAGACGTAACAATTTTGATGGTTTGATACACAAAGCAGCGTAAACGTAAACGAGTGAGCGATTTCATAATGCCTCATTCGTATGATTCGATCGAAATGCGAATTTCATTTCCACAGTGACGAGAAATGAAAGCGAGCGATAGCTGCGGGTAGTGGTTGCGGTATCATCAAACGACATGACATTGCTTTGCAATATTTACGCCACTGGCTAAATGTTAATGCCGATAACTAGATTCTACATTATTGCGGAATTCGCAAACAGTAATTTTTATTCGCCACTGAAATGGTAATTTTGCAAAGATGACGAATTTCACTATGAAATTTATCAGTTCATTTGCTCGTTCTGACCTTCGCGCCTGTGAGAGCTTTCATCCTCTTAGTCTTATTTATTCAAATTAAATGCTTTGCTGTCTGCAAAACTTTGTTACGAATGCCAACAGGAGCATCGAGAAAGCGTATATTTTATCATGTGGATACTGAAAGTAATTCGAGCACCAGTTCCTCTGAGTGAGTTGATTCCGGGGCCGCAACTTGGATGCGCTTTGCAATAAAATGGCTGTCGCATATTCTCACGGAGCGCGCTATTCATCTCTGTCGACGGAGACTCATGAAGTCACTATGCAAGAGAGTAATTAGAATATGAAAAAGTGCGACTGTTCAAAAAACCAATTGTTAAATTAAGTTATTTATTACAAAATAAAATATAAAGACCTAATATGTAAAAATAAAGTAATGTATGTATTTATACTTCAATTAATTTTTTACAATAATATATTTTTGTAAACTAACAAAGAGAGTGATTAAAAATTTGAAATACATTTTATTATTTTATCAAATTACAATAATAGTTAAATTTATTATTAATCAAATTTATTTTGTTGATTGACATTAGAATTTTTTTGGTTGTATATATTTTTTGTTTGCATAATTTTATAAACTAATAAAGTATCTCGGATTATAATTCGCTCTTTTGCGTTATGTTTCCAGTGGGATTTAACAAGGATGATATAAAACAATTCGAAATAAATAAGTGAGGCTTATTTACTTAGAAGAACGCGGGTGGATAATGTTCAGATCCCTTCTCTTCAACGTGGATAAAATTAAAATACTCCCTCAGTCGCGCAATTCCCTGAGCAGTCATTTCCGTTGGTAAAAAAAAAACATAGTATTCTTTCTCACGTCAGACGGGAACTCTAATCAGAGGTTTCATAATTTCAACCCGCATAAAATGTATTTCATCTGAGATAAAATATACTGCCTTATACAAACGTAAACTATAATTCTCCAGAAAAGTTGATCTTCAATTGTATAAAAATAATAAAAAACAGTTGGCGAAAACTTTTATATTTATTATTTTATTTATATTTATTTCGCCATTTTGCCAAATTATTATTACAACTATTTACGAAAGCGATTTTTAAAACCAGTGAGTCTAAGAATAATCTATGCTAAAATATATGTATATGTTAATAAATCCTGATTTTGTCCAAGAAAATATTTTAGACACATGTTCTATAGAACATGAATAGATACGTGTTCTATATAATTAACATAATTTGCTAATACCTCTATAGTTTCGCATCCGTGTCCAGAGGGGCAGTTTCTTAATGAAAGTTTGATGACAGGTCCGAACTTCATGAACAAGCTTAAAATGGACGACTATTATCTTATGCTGAAACAAAGTCGAAGTTTCTTCGTAATGGCAGGAACTTGATAATGTTACTTGACCAAAGACAAGACGAAAAGTATATCATATACAAAGTATCTTATTATTAGTGCAACTTAATTTTGCTATACTAAAATTCAAATTGTAAATTTGTGCAGAATTTTCTTTTCAATCGCATTTAGAGCAAAAAACAATTGCAAATTTCAAATTAATAAAAAATGTATTTATTAATATATAAAACAAGTATAATAAGTTATTATATTACCTATATTAATCCTATATATAAAAAAACAATATATATATATATATGTATATATATTTCTGTTATATTAGATATTTCCTTAATATTTCTTCTCATTGTCTTATTATATATTCAATCTTATATATCAATTAGTAACATAAATTATTACTTATATATGTAATATTGTATTAATATTATCTTCCCTTGTAATTTATAGTTCTCTTAAAAAAGATGAACTGTAACGATCTTATGGTGGTCTTAAAGTCTATCCACTACATTTTTCTTTTTCTTTTGACACCTCTCTACAAGTTTAAGAGACTGAAGTTACTTAGCCAAAATATTTGAGAGGATCGATAGCCGCCTTAATTTGACACGCCTCGCGCTTGACGCGAGCCGGACAAAGAGGCAAATCAAATGAAGCGGATGCAATTGAAGCGAACGTTGTCAGCGCGATTATCCGAAGCGTCGTCGTTAGAACTATCGAGTTATCGAATGAGCTCCGCGCTCTCAGAGACGCCTTAGTGAAGTTCCGGTCGTTGAAAGCGTGGCGCGTGTTAAGTGTCCAAGGGACCAGAGAATTAACATCGTTCCGCGTTGTTTCTGGCTGAATAAGCGAATACTCTCTGTCTCTCTCTTTCCTTCTCTGTCTTTTACTGTACTCCAGACAATTACGCATATTCGCATAATCTTGCATAGAAAAGGAGGAAAGAAGAAAAAAGTAAGGAGCGCAAAGAGAATAGCATTTTATTTAATTTAGAATAAATTCAGAGCGGTAATCTGAGGATTAGAATTTGAAGATTATTACAAAATTTATTTTCAGTTTACCACGTTATCAACGAATCAACCATTAATCTGTTATTGTTTAGTCTTATTTACTTATTCCTTTAATCGTGAGGCAAAATAGAGAATAATGAATAATGAAATAACGCATCACAATAATGAATGTAATGTGTACAAAGTAATATANGCTTAATTTAATTTAATTAAATTTTTCAAATTTAACGAAAATTTAGATATTATATTTTCGTTAAATTGAATTAAATCGTAAAAATTAAATAACGCACGACAAGATTCTTTTATTCGTTAAATTTCTCGTAATTTGAAGTGCAAAGTAAAAGAATTGTGATGGCCATTCAGACTGATGTGACTTTTCAATTTATGCAACACCATTCGCGAGAAAAGGCGCATCGTGAATACTAGACTTTCGGCGACAAACATAAACGCGTTTTCGCGTTTTCATTCCTGGAGTATTTCCGCGAGGTTCGCGAAATCATAAAGAATTCAGAACGCGAACTACCAAGTATTGGCTAACTCAGAATAAGAGTGTAAGAACCACTGCGACGAACTTTTTACGACTCGCTTTAACTCGTAAAGTCGACGCCAGTCGTGCGTTACTGCGATTAACTCTTTCCTCACGGGAAACCCTAAACGCAGCGTCGAGTCGCGACGCTCGTAACCGCGCTGGAACAGTAATTCGCCAACACTCGATCGAACGTTAAATAGACTCGGATATCAGGGTGCTTTCGTCCCCTTACAAGGAAAAAAATTATGGAAAATTGCGAAACTTCTGTCGACCAGAAATAAGAAAAGTTCGCTGCGAGAAGATCGACACTGCTCGAGAAGATATTTCCTGTGAAAGAGAGATCGGACAGGTAAGGTAGACTTATTTAGATTCTGAACAAAGTCCTCAAAGAATTATTAACGAAAAAATTATATTGGCAATGTAAATGAACAAAAATCACAGAATCTAAAAAGGTGCAAATATTTGATAATAAATAAAATACCTGAAGTGTTTCAAATTGATTAGAAAAAAATGTCATTAAAATTAAAATAAAAGATTTTAAATGTGTATGTAAAAAAGCTATACAACTGAATAAAATGAAAAAAAAATATATATATATATATGCTAAAAATGTACAATATGAATAATTAAAAATAAATTTATTAGAAATAAGTTCAGTATAATGAAAATATATTGTTTATTAGTTTGTGCGAAGCAAAAAATTTCCGACTTGCAAGAAAGAAACATCCAAAAGTGCGGAAATCAATAACTGCAGCAAGTACACATAACGATATACGCCGATTTATTATGCCATGCAAAGTCAGGTTTTCCTTTCCATTCGTCGTAAATTTCGCGTAAACAAATCCGTGGATTATACATTTCTCGATGTAACATGCGCATACAGATGGAGAAACAAAATGTGATGCGCTATAAATTTGTCGGGCTATAAATTGCATATTGCATTCAAATATGTTTTCGACATCGATCAAATTAAAGAACTTTCAATATTGTAGTTTTTCTCGTTTAAAAATATCTATTTCGCTTCCAACTGTTGCAATAATAGTTTATTAAATTTATGATTGTAAAATTGAAAACAAAATCGTAATTATTTCTTATAACCACATAATATACAATATTAGATAAAATGTATTGGATATTAAACATTATTATTTGTATATTGCATTTAAATTTATTTAAAAAATATATCAAATAAAAAATTTATTGGACTTTAAACAAACTTATTTAATTTTACGAAAAAATAAATATTTATATAATAAAGACTAAAATATAAATTTATATTTCTTGAAAATGTGTAATTATGTTAAACTATTTGCAAATTACTTTATCTTCCAATTAATGTATATATCATGTAATAATGTTTAGTAAATTATTAAATATCACATTGATATTCACTCTGACAGTGTTCTATTTTTCTGAAAATCATAAGATAAAATATACCAATATAAGCAAACTAACAGAATAGTTAACGTTCGATGTTTGAGAATCAGTCAACCGGTTTCACAACTGTTTAGTTCGTGAATCTCAAAGTTGCACTTCAAACAACTAGTACTACACTTGCAGATTGAAACGGCAACTTTCAACTCCTAACTACTATCTTTGGATCCGAAGTAATAATTGAGATTAAATTTGCAAGTAAATTAAAATGCAAAAAAAAGACAGAAATATATAAATAAATTTTGGCATACTACAGTAAAATAAAACATTTGAATCTATTATACATTAATCTCTTAAATGTATGTATATGTTTATTCAAAAGACTATTTTATTTCTAATATTTAAAAAAACTTGCATTTATTAATTTATATACATCAGTATTTTATATTATTTAAATAATAGTATTTTTCTCTTTAAAACTTTTCTCTTTAAAACTAATAATAAGAAAATTAAATTTTTTTTTAAATTATTGTTAATAAATTTTCTTCATAAAAGCAACATGAAATTGACTTGTAATAGCATTTCAAGTAATAATATATGTATATATTGAGAAGATCTTGGAAATTTTCCCTTATTTCACTTCACCAGCCGGCCAGTCACTTTCTTTGTAATTGTGACAACCAAATTCGTTTATCTCAGCTTGCTCACTTTGTATCTCCTTTATATATGGATGGAGGTATCGATACTCTATATCCTGCTCATACGTGACCCATTTCTCTCTGGGTAGATATATCTTCAGGAAACCCAGCTGCGTAGCTCGTATGATCCTGCAAAGCATGTAAAACTGTTACGTGCTTTCGTTCGAGAAGGCTCTGAGCGGCATAATGGAAAAATCAACTGCGTAATCACAAAATACTCTCAAGGTTTATAATGTAAAAGAAAAAGAGTATAGGAAACTCTCTCGTTAATTCGCAGAACGGTGAAAACTTCCGAGACCGACCATAGAAAAACGCGAAGGCCGTAAGTAGGGCGACCCTACCGTGTACTATATCGTAAGTTGCACGTAGAATGCTATCGTCGTCTAACCAAGTCTCAAATTAAGAAACCTCGTTAAGCGAATTTAGCACTTAATGAAAGAGGCGTCTTAGATCCTTTGAAGCACAGTGCGATGCGTTGCGTCTGACTGGCATATAATTACATATGCATTATAAATTTTGAAAAAATTTATGTGTAATTATGAAACACCATATTGTGCTCAGCAAATCGGTTATTTAAAAACACAAATATTAATTTAAAACTAACAGAGCCTTTTTAATTAAATATTTTTATTAAAACAAAATCATATCTGATTGCGACATTATTACTTTATTAAATACTAGAGAAAATTAGAGAATTTTTATTTTCTTGTGTATTCATATTAATAAATAATAAAGTATGCTCTTTATTATGTTCTTTGTATATTTTCTTTGTTTTATGTAGTTATCTATAAATATTGACAATTTTTACTTTTTTTTACTATTGGAAATCCACATTAAATTCATATTACCTGAAATTTCTGGCATCCAGTACATCTTTTGGTAATCGACGTAGTGCTTCGCGTACGACAGGATTGTCATATTCTAATATGACATCGTGTGTGTAAAGCCCGTATTTGTTATATCCCGACAAATTGAACAGTAATTTTTTCAAAGTAAACCTCCAGCTCTGTCTGTCGGGATTTTGCGCATAATTCCCCCTAGATGGCCTTAGATTTTTTATTAAGCTCCAAGAAAATTTCATGGTGAAAAACGTTCTCTAAATTCTATAAATTCACTTGTACAATACGTATTTAAATTTTAACCTCCTTATAATAATAACGATTGCATTAATTTGCAATACACAAGAAAATTAAAATGAAGATCACGCATCTTTCTATTGTTTCAATCTTACACATATATGGAAATCATTTTATCATGTTTTCGTCTTAAATTAATTTTTTTATGGATGGATAAAATAATATAAAATTAATAAAATTATTTTTCATTTCTTAATTAATTGTAGAATTATTTATAAAGAGAATGCATACAAATACATTATTTAGTGAATGTGTGCCATAGCGAAGATTAACTGGAATTATAAAGATATATAAAAAATATCAGCATATTTTCTAAATACTTCTATACCACTGACAACGATAGATATGGAACTATATTTTTTCTACATCCATAATTTTTCTTTTTTTTATGAAAGAGAACTTGCGATATGATTAGTTGAAAGTGAAGCGGATCAAAAAACTGCAAAACCTCGCGAAAATAAAGCTATACCGGAGACACTTTGTCGAATAGCTGGAAAATAAAGAAAAAAGGAGCAAAACGAAGAAAAAAGTCGACAGCATGGAAGTCATCCGCGCAACAATGCTTTTGCGAGCTATGCATCCTAGTTGATTTTCGTATCGTTGTTACATTTATTCTGACGCACATTAAAGTAACATTCACAACACTGTCCTAGTTTCCGCAGTTTTGCTATATGTCAATTTTTGTGTAGACGCCAGCTACATAATTTTCACTAATATAAAATGAATAAAGGTATGAATAAGAACCAATAAGTACTCTTTAAAATTGTATATTTTAATTAAAATCGAACGTATTTTCCAAAATTGTGTTTTTATTTAATATAAATTAAAAAGTTAAGCGTTAAGAAATATGAAGTTTAAAAAATAATAAAAGATAGATTTTGATATATTAATATTTATAAATTGAATTTATGTGTGTGTGTGTGTGTGTGTGT
>JAJVSH010000035.1:0-22839 GCA_021460005.1 Tetramorium alpestre | reverse complement strand
GTGTGTGTGTGTGTGTGTGTGTGTGTGTGTGTGTGTGTGTGTGTGTGTGTGTGTGTGTGTATATATGAATACATATCTAAGAATATATAATATTTATATGATTATAAATACATAACAATATAAATATTATTCACGCATAAAATATAACAATAAACAGCATTTTTTAACAATTTTGCAACGATAATAAGATGTAATCTTGAAAAATTAAGACTTTATTAAATAAATAAGTATGGTCCATTTATTATACTAAAAGAATATTTATACATATATAAGAATTTTTTTATTTAGTAGTAAATAAAAATTTATGCATTGCTGCATGAGTTTACTATTATAACTCTCGTACACATTCGTTTTTACCGAGATACATCTCGTATATTAAATCCTGTCACACTTATGACAATAATTATGAGTCTTATATTAAACAGATTCCTGGGCCATGCGGTACTCAAATACACTTCCGCGTTCTGTGAAATTATGCAAATTGCTGTTAGGTTTTGAATCTTTGTATTTTGATGTAGATCTTGGTATTAAATGTCGAAAATCGGAAGTTTTCGAATAGATAGAAGATCTCTCAACTTGCTTCTCTTCGTAAACGGAACCGTAACCACCACCACCTGGAGTTTCCATAATGAACTTATCCTGTGAAGAAACCACGGAAGCTTGATGAGAAATTGTTAGGTAAACTTTGGTAATAACAATAATTGCATGTTATTAAAATAAAAATATCATATTGCATAATATTAATATCAAAAGCTAAAAAGCGATTTATGTCTTAAAAGATTTCGTATTTTTTTATACAATTTCTAAACGTTTATATTTTAAATACTTTTTTTCTAACTGACTATTTTATAATTTTATTTTATAATTATGTTAATTAAATTATAATAAAATATAATTACAGTGAAACGCGTGTGTATTTTTATGTAAAGTTACATAAAATGTATAAATAATAAATACTCCTGTCTATATTTGTAATTTGTATTATTGTATTTGTACATAGCTATAAATAAAGATATATATATAATTGTTTACAACGCGTGTTTTAGCATTTAATATGGTTTGGCGGGTATATATATATATATATGTATTTTATTTTTATATATATATATATATATGTATTTTATTTTAGAACCGCCGACTGTTGAATTTATTATTATTAAATTATGAGTTTATATAATTAATAAATGTAGTGAGAAGAAATAACTAGAATTGAAGGGCGGTCACGTTACACTACTAAGTATTTGTATGTGCATACAGGTATATACATATGCCAACTTTTAACCAAACCACTACGAACTATTCCATCGAAACTTCGAAGCAATATCGTGCCGCAAAATAACGTCATCAAAATTTTTGGAAAATTACATTTGCTCTTGTCACAAAATCAAATCGCATATTAATCGAGATTTATAGCACAAATCACAAAAAAGCAAAATACGTCAATCACATTTGCATATATAGAGAGTTTTCAAAAATTATAATGTGTATGAAAAGTAAAGCCAATTATGTATACATTTACTATTTTATTACGACACTACTTAATTATGAAACAAATTATTATTTTAAAAATAGGATAATTATTAAAAGAATTTTTATATAAATATTATTTACTGATATAAATAGTAATTGTTATTATTTACTGTGTTGACTGTAATTATTATATAATAATTTCAAGAGATAATACAAAATTTTTTTTAATTAATAAAGAATGTTTATTAGCTACAATAATTTTAATATGTATTACATAAATTTTTTAATGTAGCTATATATAATTATATAAATTTCTTTATAACTATAAATTTTTAAATAAATAAATATATATATTTCTCAAATATCTTTTATGAATCTTCATAATATCAATTTGTTTCATTTACATGAAATGGTGTAAATTACTTATAAATCTCTCTCATTAATTTAAATGATAGAATATCATCATTTATCATTTGATATGCGACAAGAGGTAAAACTTTTCTTATTATCAATATTTATTTAATTCATTGTGGGGCAAATTAAATGATAAAAAGAGAAGTAAATTGCAAGGAAAATACGATACTAATAAAAGGATAAAAAATACTGGCATATTCTGATGTATGCACTTATATGGTAATCGCTATCCTCTTGACGGGGCTAACTGTTACTGAAATATTCAGAAATGTGGATATATATCCGCCATCGACTCTTATGCTTTGATAAATGCGAAAGATAAATTTTGCAAAACCCGTTTTTAGGGTTGATACACACTGTGTAGTTTCATGTAGTTTCCATTGCTCTTTTTTTTATTACTTTCTCATCTTTACTTGGTTTGTCTTATATTTTTTATCTCGCTTGAAAAAATAAATAATATGAAAACTAAAAATTCTTCTCCAAATATATAAACTCTACTTTTTAAAATAAAACAAGAGAAAAGTTTGTAAAAATTTAATTTAAAAAAGAATTTTATATTTTAATGAGACCATAATTTATTATATATATATATATATATAAGCACAATAAAATGTAAAACATTAGCACAATGATAAACACATAAATATTAATAAATTTTTATAAAATTTTAAAATATATATCTTTACGTTTTTATTCTAAATAATTAACGTTTTAACGTTTTAATTTCTAAATAATTTTTTTTACTTTTGATTGTATAATATTAAATTTGAAATGAGTTTTTTACAAATTTTACAAATCCCAAATTTTATCAGATTCACAGAATTACAAAATTAAAAAAAAATTTGTTCTTTCATTTGTCATCTCCAAATATATTTTTGTGATTAGAAGTGATATAGCGAAACTTTTCTATTTTTAAGAATTTTAAATGTCAAAATGTGCCTTTTCAAAATAAGGATTTGAAAATCTAATACTATGCTGTTATTTAATAATAGTCATATAGTTGCGAAAGTAATCACTTTACCTCTTGCTGCGCGGTTATGAACGTAGTAGCACACAACAGATTTTATTTTATCAGAATATAGTTTTACGAGCCGACATAAACCATAAAAATCATTTCTTCGTTATTTTATTCTCTGTTTATCCTTTAGATTTGATTGCACATTTTTTACTTTTTCTCCAGAAAAGAGACAGAGAAGTGTATAACAATTTATCATATTATTTTATTATTTGGTACAAATCATTTTGTACGAAAATTAAATATCGTTTTATTTTTATATAGACGGACCATAGTTTGTATTAATTTAATCATTAATAAATTTGATAAAATTTGATTTATTATCTTTTTTACTCAATTATAAAATTTGTTTCCTTTACAATATACATTATAATTAATGTACTTTAGATTTTAAAAATATATAATCGATTAACGTGTTATTATATTTATGTTAAAATAATAAATTGTTATAACTTGTTATAACACTTTTTAAGCATTTATTTTTTAAAAAATCTATAAAATATATTGACTTTTTACCAAAGATATTATTTAACATTGCTTACCCCCACATAAACTGGAACAGCAGCCTTCGGACCTAAATTGATTCGTCTGCCATCAGCCCGCACCAAAATATTTAAACCACATGCTCCATCCTCACCACCATTATATCCAGGTGGATGATACACTCTCCGCTCGGTTAATACAGATAAGGTCATTGGAGCTCTGTGAACCAATATTAAAAAAAAAATTCTTTTAAATAGTTAAATAAAAATATTTTTTACAGACAGTTGTTTTTAATTAAGTTTGAAACATAATTTTTAGACAGATGGAAAATTTATACAAATAGCCAAAATATAGAAATTTAAAATTTAACAGCATTTAATCACCTAAATATCATTTCACGAACAGCACCATCACCACCGATATACATTCCATTACCACCACTTTCAGGTCGAATGGAGAAGCGGTTAAGTATAATTGGATAGCGAAGCTCGAGTATTTCTGGATCTGTGATTCTCGTGTTAGTCATGTGCGTGTGAACTGCACTTCTTCCGTGCCATGTCGGTCCCTGGAGAACACAAATATATTACTAAAGAAATATCTACTTATACACCAAACTAAAATAGGACAAAAGATATTAAATCTTTTTTTTTATCTTACATTAACTTTTACAATATAAAAAATATATATTTTATACTTTTAATTTTATAAAATTTAAATCTTTTTTTTAAATTTAACTTAATTATTTTAATCAATTAATTTTCTTAATTCTTTAAGTAATTTATTAATCACAACTCGTCTTAAGACTCAAATATGTCTGAGATTTATAGTCTTTTCTTCTTACTGCTCCACTACCACCGGCAACCGTCTCGTAGTAACCCCATTCTTCAGTGCCGAGGGTTACATTGTTCATGCAACCCTGCGATGCTGCGCAAATTTCAAAAGCTGCCAAGATTACGTCAACAATACGCTGAGATGTCAAGACGTTGCCGCCCACCACTGCTGCATCATCTGAGGGATCGAGTAACGATCCCTTGGGGATAATTATTTTCACAGGCTTCAAACAACCCTACATAAATGGAATGAGATCATCAATCCGAACGTATTGTTAGACTTCCTTAAGACATTACCATTATCCAAGCAGACATTACCTGATTTAATGGTATGTCACGGCCCACCATACATCTCAAACAATAAATTATCGCAGATAAAGTTATGGCACGCGGTGCGTTGCAGTTACCCCATACTTCACAACCTGTTCCACTGCAAATTCATATATTGTTTTGAAATATCTTGTAAATTACTACAATTTATATAGTATGTTACAAAAAATTACTGTAACAGAATTTTTGAAGAGGCAATGAGAAAAATAAAGAAATACTAGGTATATCGTATTTTTTCAAGATTATTATTTAGAAAACAAAGAAATGTTACATATTATGTTGAGAAATGTATAGAACAGTAATAAAATAGAAAAAAATCTCTGACAAAATTAAATAGCAAAATTATCATAAATATTGGTAAATTTGAATTAAAAACGTACCTAAAATCGAAAATCGCTTCACCCTTATTGATATCGAGATTCACATGTAACTTAATGGGACTGCCATTATCAAGATAATCAATGGCCTCGATGTCAGTTTCTTTCCCTCTTCGCATTTTAATTCCCGTGCCTATCGATTTTAACATTTCTCGAACAGCAACTTCGGCATTACATTGAATATAATCCATATATGCTTGAACTACCTCAAGACTGTATATATCGATTAATTCATTTACCAATTGAAAACCCTTACAGAGAAAAAAATATATTTTATAAATATTTAACTTACATAAATTTTATTAAATTTAAATAAATGATAAAAATTACTTTTTGATTCGCTGCGATCTGAGCTTTGAGGTCACTGATGTTGTTTGAGAGATTTCTAGTTCCTGAACTTCCTGGTATTTTGCTTGGCGCCATTAAAGCGTCCGTTAGTTCTTTTTCTCGGAATATTCCCTTATGTACTAATAGAAAACTTTTAAAGACAGCGCCTTCCTATTAAAAAAAATACAAATTTCATACAATTTTTTTAAAAGATATGGAAACCATATTCTCGTACCTGACTCAGGCTCGTTGAATGCGGTGGCATAGAGCCTGGCGTGATACCACCGATATCAGCATGATGACCACGACTAGCCACAAAGAATACTGGTGCAGGCACATCCCTGTAATATACATATACATATATATATATATATATAATTCGTGTCAAAATGTTTATTAATTGTATAACAAATAAAAGAGAAAATTAAAATATTTAATTTTACAATATTAACAACACAATTACAATGTTTCTTCTTTTGTTAAAGCGTCATGTCTAATGATAGCATTTATGTAACGTCCATTAAAAATTTTTTAAAATATGGAAATGCACGGAATACACGAACCTATAAAATACTGGCGTAATGACAGTCAAATCTGGGAGATGGGAACCGCCTGCTAATGGATGATTAGCGAGAATGACATCCCCCGGCGTAAACTTGCCATTGAATGCTTTTATTTGGTATTGCACGGTTTCTTGCATAGCGCCCAGATGCACCGGGATATGAGGTGCGTTTGAAACAAGACCACCGTCAGGGCCAAAAATCGCGCAGGAGAAGTCTAATCGCTCTTTAATGTTAGTGGAGATCGAAGTTCTTTGAAGTACTCTGTCAAAAATTGAAAATACAGATATTACCATCTTTAAAAGCTAAAAAAGCTAAAAAAAGCTAAAAAAGTAATTGAATCTAATACATTAAAATTATTTACTAACATACATACCGGCCCATTTGTTCAGCAATGCTCATGAAACGATGCGAAAAGATACTGAGCTGAATACTATCGAGATCAGTGGTGACTTTCGTTCGTCGACCTTGTCCAATCGTGATTTTTACATCACCGCGGCAAGTAATTTCCGCAGTACAATCCGGCTCTACTAAAAGTGTACTTAAACTATCCATGATAATGACAGGGCCATGTAAAATATGTCCAGGAGATAACGAAGTTAACTGATAGACTTCTGTTTCCTGATAGCCACCTTCGAAATACACCATAGTTGTCTAGAAAATTCATATTTTTTAAATTTCCCAACTTTTTTTAGATTAATACTAAATTTCAATATTTAGTTTAAAAAAATGAATTTGATTCAGACATAAGAAAAAATAGTTTAATAACTATAAGATATTATTTGCATTCTTCATCTAACCTTCTCAATTTTTGGCGAAGCTTGTGAGGGAGGTAATATGGGATCCTCGGGAATTTCAGTTTTTCCAATTCCTCGAACTCTCACATCATCAATTAAAATCTTACGATCTGGTATCGTAAAGCCAAATTCCATCTTATACCTAATTATAATTAACAAAACTTTTATAGATAAATAATTAAAGAAAGGATTTCTTTCTAATCAAACATTTACCTTTCTAGAAACGTAATGAGAAAATCTCCGTGTTTAGTAGTGATGCTCGAAGTCTTTTTATTTGCAGGAGTGCACATTAAAGCGCAATCGGTGCCCTCATAACGTAAGTGTAGAAATGATTCCGTTTTTATTTGAGAATCATCAAATCCTTGTGCGCGAAGTTTACTTCTAACTTTAACTTCTATCGCATCCAAACGATCATCCAAACGAGCGAAGTTTTCTGTAGAAATATGGAAAGAATATTAATATAAAGGAAAACACGTAAGATATAACTCAAGAAAATTCTATTGTCGTAAATCACCGTAATTGTAAGTTTCGGCGCTTGGTTCTTGTGCCTCTTCAACGACATCTGCTAATGCCATTCCGTAAGCTGACAAAATACCGGCATACTTGTGGACAAAAACCGTACTTATGCCCAACGATCGAGCGATTGCACAGGCATGTTGTCCTCCGGCGCCGCCGAAACATGCCAGAACATGATTAGAAGTATCGTAACCTTTTGCCTAGCTCAAAAAAAGGAAACTAAAGATAATTTAAAAACAATTACAGTGCATTACCATCTTAATAATAATGCGGTTGCATTATAGCAAAAGCTAGAGACAAATGTCGATTAAAAAATAAGCTCGATTTAATTGTACCTGAGTTAGAGCACGAATCGGTCGGCACATGGTCTCATTCGCGACTCTAATAAATCCCATTGCTACTTCATCGATCGACATTGCTTCATCTTTCTTTAAAAATTCATTGATCTGTAAAATATGACGACGTTTTGTAAGTCTAAAGTAATACAATCTTTTTTCGAGTTGAGAAAAGTTCATTCTTTCACATAATATAGATTAAGAGATTAGATAAGATTTAAAATGTAAGTATATTGTTATAAAGATATTTCTATATAATGTAAAGGAAATTACCTCGTAGGTAAGTGTTGTAAACATACTCAAAGTACGAGATACGTCGAGTGGCTCATTTTCCTTAGGTCCGAAAATTTTGGGAAAGTATTCCGGTAGCAAACGACCCAGTGCGAGATTGGCATCCGTAACAGTCAGTGGACCACCCTTTTTGTAACACGCTGGTCCTGGGTGGGCCCCCGCGCTTTCAGGTCCAACGTCGAAGAGACCCGATCTGAAGAAGAGCATCGATCCACCTCCCGCCGCAACAGTATTGACATCCAACTTTAACCAAATTTTTTATTTCAGTAAAATATATTCTTTACGAGAAGATTTAATATTTTTAGGAAAGACCAAGATTTTAATATATATTTTGGAATATCTTAATAATATTTATCTTAAAAATGAGAGATACCTGCGGAGCTTGTATAGCGATGCCTGCCGTAGTGCTCTCGTAAACATGCTCGTAACTTCCTCCGTATCGACTTACATCAGTAGATGTGCCGCCCATATCGAATCCGATCACTGGTAGATTAGTCTCTTTTCCGTAAGTTGTCATTGCGTATCCAACGACTCCACCAGCTGGTCCAGAAAGTATAGCACGTGATCCATTAAAACTTTAATGTGCCAACAAAACATGATATATTATTTAATTTTATACGATAATAAGAAAATATTTAAAAATAATTTCCAAAAGAGACTTTAATAATTACGAATTCATAGGTGTTAATCCGCCATCGCTCTGCATGAATAATACGTTCACTCCTTTCAAATTATCTTTGAATCCTGAAGAGAAAGCCTAAAAAATTATTTATTACAATTTAGAAATAGAAATCTGTATCTTAAATATATTTTATTATTTAATTATTATTTTGAAAATAGAGAGAGAGAGAGACTTGTAAATAAGATGAAGATAACATTACCTGTACATAATTTTTAATATGCGGCGTTAAATAAGCATCTGCACACGTTGTCAAGCCTCTAGGAACCATTCTTGTCATTGGCATTACTTCGTGTGAAAGAGATACTTGTGAAAAACCTGCTTCTCGCGCTAATTCGCCAATTCTGATTTCGTGAACTCCATAACTATATGGTAAAAATATAACAACAGAATTCAAATATATGATTGAGATTGAAATAAATAATAAATAAAATGTATAAAAAATAATTTGAAAATTTAAATAGTTTTTATTGAAACAGAAGCAAACATTACTAACGTATAGCTATGTGCCAGAACGACAGCGAGACTATCTATTTCCATATTACGAATTTCTTTCAAATCTTTCTTTAATTGTTCCTCATCGAGTTCTTGAATAACAAACAAATCCTCGCCAGTAGAACCTTTCACCCTTTGCCATGATTTATTCTCCATACGACAACTTCTCGGCAGAGCAGGAATTACCCTGCATTTTACTCCTATTACATAATTGTATAAAACCTCCGGCATCACTATCTCCTGTAAATATTTATCAAAAGATAAATTAGACGTGATAAAATTAAAATGCGCTCTCATAAATTTCATCGCTATATACGTGTATTTCACGATAAAGTGATACGCTACAATCTGCAATATTATTTTGAAGACGAGTATCTATTAAATTCAACTATACGAACCAAATCGAAAATATTCGGCCGGGATTGATTACCAATGTACAAAAGATCCATGAAACCCTCATTTATTAATAGCGCCATTTTTGCGCCCTTTCTTTCTAATAACGCATTAGTGGCAACTGTTGTTCCCATTCTGATCCATTCTATATTCGACGTATCGATTGTGCCATCCATTTTAACGCCAGTTTCCTAAAATTAATAAACAATTTGTAAAATATATAAAATACTTTAAAAATAAGTCCAAGAATTTTACGAGACATTTTGTACATTCGAGTTGGCTATTCTACGTAATGTAAAATTCAATATTACCTATAACTTTGGTCACAAATTTTTTCACGTAACTTTTATTAAATTTTATTTATTTATTTAATTTATAGATTTACTAGATTTGCTTTTACATATTTGTAAACTACTGGCTGTAATCTATTGTTGTAGACAATAAATTGTAAAAAATTTTTTATTAACAAGTTTCAAATTGTATAAAAATTGTAAAATAATTTTTTTACAAATTTAATTAGTTATGACATTAATAATTATTTATAACATACCTCTGCTAATATTCTACGAATACCTTCTGTCGGCGCATCGTTATAATTACTAGGATCTACCGACAGTAATTTCATAACACGAATCTTCCCTCCAGGGCATCTAGCGTATATATCGGTGAACGTGCCTCCACGATCTATAGAGAATTGGAATTTATCGTCTCCCATTGTTGACCGTAGATTTAAAACTGTAACATTAATGGAAAAAATAAATTTTACATGTTATATTGTGGAAAATGCAATTTTCAGAATTTGTACAAATTAGAATTTTTTGTTTTTATTGTAATTAACTGCTCGAAAAAGAATATTCTCTTATTTATTATTGTAATTAATTTTTTACAACATAATACATATCTTACAGTATAAATTTTATATAGGTAAAACTGATATATGACACTATAATTGTAACAACATGTAATAAATAATTTGTAATTTGTATTCTCTTTGTAATAAATAACTATAAATTTCTCAACTTTGTTTTCACATTTCAAATAATTTACAATTTATTTAACAAATATGCTCACTATACGAAAGCAGGTATAAGCAACAATGAATCAAATACAATTAATCTGATAAGAAACCAATTAACATCGCTCGTATAAAGACGTCGGAAAAAACTTTATTATCAATAATAATTGCTGTTATAATAGATAATTTTATTATATCAATAATAATAGTAACACAGTAATAATAGTTGAAACACATAACAGTACCGTAACAGTAAATGCAGTGTGATTGCGAGAGAGAGAAAGAGAATATCTTCTTAACACTATATAAATTTCAACAACAGCGATTTCGTCAGCACCAGCCTGCGACATTGAAGCAACTGCGACTACAGTAGGCAGCACGATGAATACCAACAGCAAGGTTTTCATATGAAGGTTCTCAAACAAAAGTCGAATAATACAGTCGTTAGTTATACACAATACAATAATTGTAGCAATTTTTCATTAAAAATTGCTAAATAGATATATTATGTTTCCGTTCTTGTGACAAAAACAAAATCAGATTTGAAAAAAGTTTTATAATAAAAAATATAAAGAAATTGAGTAAAAATATATTAAAAAATTTATATTTCCTCTTTTTTATACTTCTCTTTATTATTATTTATATTATAAATATATATATAACAATTTATATTAATTACTTTCTAAAATCTGATGTCATCCCTGAAATAAATTAATTTTTATTTGAAAATTATTTAACAAAAATTATAAGATTTTTGAAAAAATTACTAAAATTTTTTACTTTTGTAATAATAGCATAATTAAAAGTTATAAGATATATTTATATGATGTAAACATTATTGCATTGAAAGTGATACAAACATGATTACAATGAGTGTCACTGGTTAAGAGTCTGCGCACAAAGCAGGCTGAAAATATATCGGGTGAACAAAAAATAATGTTAAGAAATAAATTTTTATTTAATTTTTACTATAAATATTTTTTCAATAATTCCAGACTTTTTAAATATTAATGTTATTTAATGAATTAACTTAAAACTTAGCATATTTTTTGTATATTAACCCTACAATTATATGTTTTAATACATATGTTTTAATGTATTAATAAAATAATAATCTAATATTTTTTAAATATTAAATATAACAAGATAGCAAGTAAATGTTTCTGATAGAAAACTAATTTTAACTTGTCTTTCATGATGGAAAAATTTAGTTGCCTGATATAACGTCATAATCATACATAATCTAAATAGTACAAGTCAGAATACGATAAGATTGCTTTATGACTTGCGTATAATAGCTTCATACAATCATACAAGCTATTTTTAAAAAATTTTATCAAGTTTTGCAAAAATATTTTATATTTAATAGTAATAATTATAATTTTAATAACTGATAATAATTACTGATAATAAAAAATTAAATGCACTTTTTTCCTATTGCAAATACAATCCCATTATTTTCAAATAAATTTTTTAATATAAGCTCATTATGTTTCATCTAAAAAAATTGAAAATTGTTCGTCAATGTCAACAAAATATAGAAAATTTTAGTATGTTATTATATTATAGTATATTTGATATAAAGATATAATGTAAAGATGTAATATTTAATTTATATTTTAACAAAAAAATGATACTTTTTGTATCAAATTATTTATAACATTATATTGCATTATCTCTTGCTTGTGTGTGTGTGTGTGTGTGTGTGTGTGTGTGTGTGTGTGTGTGTGTGTGTGTGTGTGTGTGTCCTTACTTGGAGGAAATCATTTATTTAAAGGAAAAAACAAAATTGTTGCAATAAATGTCATAATAAAATTTTTTATTTATGTAACAATCGTACATTTTCAAAAATAGTCAACAATTCTGTGAAATATCATCTTTGAATATGTAAATATATATTTTTTTTCACAGGGACTAAAAAATATTGTCATTTGTTAATAGTACAAGAATAACAACATGTAAATAATAAATTTTATGTTAAACTATCATATATATATGGGAACATATATAATGTATACTGACTGTATAATAAAAATTACAAGATAGGTATAGATTAATTGAGAACGCAAAATTGAGAACTTATTCAATTGTACTACTTTTCGGATATTACAACTTTGTAAAGAAATGTAAACGCATAAGGAAGTATACAAATTTGGTTGCCATTTGTAGACAAATTTTAATTTGTGATATAATGCAAAACTAATTAAATGAAATAATTTTCAATTATGTAGAACTTTTAAATATCAAAAATTGAAGTTAACAAAATTTAATTTAAACCCGCAAATCGATTAATATGTAACTCATGTCAACATTATAGTTAACTTATATAGATATTATAATTACATTATGTCGACATTACAATTATGTATATAAATTTTTTTTTAATAAGATATTAATTTTGCGTTTGTGTAATTTTTCAATGTTTCAATTTAAGACTCATTTTCAATTTTTAACAGCACAATACATGTAAATCTTAATGAATACACAATTATAACTCGAAAACTTAATAAGAGTAATTATTTAATAATGAAATCTAAATAAGATGTTATTCTTGTTATTTTCTTCTTAATGTTCTTTCTTTCATACTCATTAAAATTTTTACATTATATTATAATTACTTACTAAAATTATTATAAATTTTTTATAATCAACTTAATGTTAGAAATCTTCAAATTGAAGCTAAACTGCTTCTTTGATTCTTTTCATAAACTTAAATAAAATAAAGCAAAATACAGTCTCAAAAAATATAACTATACAAAGCATGTATAATTTTAAAAAAAATTTCTCTGTCTCCCTCTTATCTTTTTAACAATTGAATAAATTATCTAATACGCTATTTTGCAATTTACATTGGAATATATATTCGTCACACTGTCATAATTCTGATATATAAATAAATCACAAAGTATTAATCATGAAAATTATTCTAATGGAAAGTACCTCATGTCATTTCTTTCTTAAAACAATATGTGCTTCCATATACATATATGAAAGAAAACATGCTTGATAGTTTATTGGTCCACAAAATAATGAATAAGATCAAAGTTTAACTGTAGTTTAACTAGCACTGGAAACTTAATATCGTAAAAAAATGTTTTATTCTTGATTCAAAGTCCACTTTGTCTTAAAACAAAAAAAAAACGTTTCTCTGCGAGAAAGTGTGCGCGAAGAAGAATATTATAATCGGATTTTTTCTTCGATGATATTATTATAGTATTCATCAGTCATTCTTACATAGGTATCATTATTCAGAAAATAAATTGGATCTTTAACCTGCGAAAATAATTATTTTTATAATTATCATTTATATTTTAAATATTTGAATCAATGCGACGAAACTTGCCTTTTTAATATCAAAAGCATCTTGTTGAAGATCCTTCTTTTTCAATTTAAACGTTCCTGTACACAAACAAAATAAATTATATTATTACAAATGAAGTACAATCCGGCATAAATTGTCAACGATAAATTTAGGTTCTGTTACCAGTCATTGGCAATTCTGACAGAATACGAATAAATCGAGGTATAGCATAGTTCGGCAAAACTTTCTTCAATTTTCCTATTAGTCCCTTTAAGTCCAAGGAATTTTCTGGGTCGTATATTGCCACCATTCCTGCTTTACCTTCGTTTCCTGGCACCTGCAAACACATAATTACATATGATTTTCTTATAACAAGTACATTTTTTTAAGTCTGAAATAATTGTTTATCAATATGTATTCCACGCTTTATTATCTATATTTCTATATTTTTTTCGAGCTAAAGTGATTATTTTATGAGTAAATTATAAGTAATGTATTTAAATTTATCATTTACCTCAACACCAAAAACAGTTGCATCTTTGAGGCCTATCACGCTGCTTACAACGGCCTCTACTTCCGAAGTAGCAACATTTTCACCTCGCCATCTAATTTCAATTTCAAAAACGACATAATATAATGAATCAAATTTTTATTTATTTGATAATTTTATTCTAAAAATATTTATAGTAATAATTTTTAAATAGATTTGATTGTATTGCGTTAATTATGTATTGAGAGTATCTACATGCCTGAATGTATCACCAGTTCTATCCTTAAAGTAAAAGTACCCTAGGTCATCCATAACTAAAATATCACCTGTTCAGAAAATTCAGTAAAATTGTAATTTAGTTGAAATATACATATATGTATTACTATTTCTCATAAATCATAAAATAAACTACGTTGTATTTTATATTAACACTGACCAGAATTGAAAACGCGATCACCCTTCTTGAAAACATCATGTATAATCTTTTGCTCTGAAGCCTTTTTATCTACATAACCGCTAAAATCATTTATCACTTTTTTTGGATTAATTTTACCCACAAAAACGCCAGGCTCACCTAAAAAATAATATAAAAATCACATACAATTGCGTTAAAAATAATAAGACACAATATAGAAAATCTTTTTACTCTAATATTATACTGATAGCAAATATAATTAAATCCGCTGTATTATGAAAAGAAAAAAATCTTTTTTATAATATTAAAATCTTTGTCGTATTTCTTTTTGATATAAAATTTTAGTGATACATACCAGATTTACATGGTATGCATAATCCATCTGGTCCCCTCAATAATTCTCCTGTTTCTTCATCAATTTTCAACAGTGCAACTGGATACAAATTAGTAGCGTATCTTGGCATAAAACCAACAGCACCGATTTTATTGTTAATATTAACTGCAAATCATATAAATATTTCTAAAAATAACTTCATACTTTACAACTATAAAATATTAAGTCAATAGTTATGGGGTAATATTGTCAATAATTATTTATTTGTGAAAAAAAATTTAAATATATCAGTAATTTTCATAAAGATAAATTTACTTTACGCAGAAGAAGATTTATTATTTATGCTCAAAATTTATTAAATTTAAAGCATAGATTTTAATTTTTCTAAGATTAACTGTGAGAAGCAGATAAGTTACCAAGATTTGAATTTCCTTCAGTAGCTCCATAAAACTCTCCTATTTGCTTTACACCAAACCTCTGAACAAAAGATTCCCAAATCTGAGGTCTCAAACCATTTCCGAACATTAGACGCACTTTATGCATCGTATCGTACTCGCTTGGTGGGACTGTAAGAAGAAAACGGCAGATCTCTCCAATATATTGTGCTACCTAAAATAAAAATATAATTTTTATTTAAAAAAAATAAAAATTTAATAATTTAAAAATTTATTAATGCAAAAATTTAGAAAATGCTAAAAATTAACTCATTTCACATAGTAATCAACATAAATTAATAGCATATAAATACAAAATATTGCAAATTTAATACTAATAATGTTGTTGTCTTCAACAGCTTTGTCTATATAAAGCAATTACAGTAAATCAATATGAGAATCTCAATCTATGAAAATATTTAACAAAAAAAAGATTACTTCTATATTAATAAAAGATATAGCAATAATTGTTTTTTAATTGGAGAAAAAGAATCTACTTTCTTGTATATATCTCTCATACTAAATTATGCCTATCTAAAAATTAAGGAATTATAAAGTTATATAAAAAAATAGAGTGATCTTACAGTACATTCGTAATGAATGCATTCCGACCAATACTTGGACGCACTAAATTTTCTACGAAGAACAACTGTGACACCTCCTATGAGTGCTTGACCAGCTCCAAGTATACCACCTGCAGTATGATAAAGAGGCAGAGGATCGTAAATTCGATCATCCGAATGTAGATTAAGCATTGAGTTCACACCACATGCCATTAACATGTACCTGGAAAAGCAAAAATAATATACGTAAGTTATTAACAACTCTTGTTTTTTTATTTGATACAATACGTACAAATAAATATAGAAAAATATTTTATATTAATGTTATAAATAGATTTTTGATAATACTAGTAAATATACAATTTTCATAAGTTTAGTTATGATAAGTTTAGTCATGATAATATATAAATGCTATTTTTTTCCTATTTAAGCCTCAATACTTACAATTAGTGAAAACTTTAAGCAGAATTTATCAACGTAGTATTTAAGATATTTACTCTTAGTCTGGTGATAATTCTAATTGGAGTTTATTAGTGTAGCGTTTAATCAGAGTTTATTAGAGTTTATTAAAGTAGACACGCAGCTAGATGAGCTTCGATCATCGAGACGTGGCTAAATGTAAAGAAGCATACAAAGAAAAAATGAGATAAAAAATGAGACAAAAAGCAAACTATTAATTTTGTGTAATTAATTTCTTATGGTCGCATACTCAATTTCTTATGGTCGCATACTAATGACACATAAATACATAGTCAATAAATGGAACATAAATTATGAATACATTTGGTTCTATAAAAACTTTATCGTTGATCTAAAATACATTAATTTCTTTATCAATATGGTCTTATATTATTAAAATAATAATGATCCCATATTGAAATTATTGAAATTATTATATGTATATATATTGTAGTAGGTATAGTAAGGGGTTTCTAACTCGGGAGCTCCGAGGGGAGAGCGGGGCGGGGGGGTACACCGCGAGGCGAGGGGTATGACGTTACGCGGGAGAGGGGTATGACGTCACGCGGGACAGAGGTCTGTGACACGTGTGTTTATACGTCAACTAAACAAAACCTCCCTTATCAAATTCGGTCGTTCGCATTTGCTTACAGTTTATGCGAGCATCAACTAAACAAATCCTGCGATACATGATCCCCCTTAGATAAGTAGCCGCCGCTAATGTTATAACTGACGCGATATCNCACGTGCGATTAGAATTGGGTTATAGAAAAGGCAATATTTTTGTCATCAAGACTCTTTAGCGCCGATATCCGGCCGCTGAAACGCGATGCTACCCACTAGCGATCGTCTTTTCTTCCAGGAAGAAAAGATGATAATCAGTGATTTGAAAATAATGTTAGTTAGAGAGAGAGACAAATGGAATATAAAATCGGTCCGGAAGCGTGCAGGACCGCAGACAGTCTCCGTGACTGCAAGAGCAAATTTTGACAACGAAGATATAATGGAATCATCATCCGATGAGACTCTCNTCTCTCTCTAACTAACATTATTTTCAAATCACTGATTATCATCTTTTCTTCCTGGAAGAAAAGACGATCGCTAGTGGGTAGCATCGCGTTTCAGCGGCCGGATATCGGCGCTAAAGAGTCTTGATGACAAAAATATTGTCTTTTCTATAACCCAATTCTAATCGCACGTGCGATATCGCGTCAGTTATAACATTAGCGGCGGCTACTTATCTAAGGGGGATCATGTATCGCAGGATTTGTTTAGTTGATGCTCGCATAAACTGTAAGCANATGCGAACGNCCGAATTTGATAAGGGAGGNTTTGTTTAGTTGACGTATAAACACACGTGTCACAGACCTCTGTCCCGCGTGACGTCATACCCCTCTCCCGCGTAACGTCATACCCCTCGCCTCGCGGTGTACCCCCCCGCCCCGCTCTCCCCTCGGAGCTCCCGAGTTAGAAACCCCTTACTATACCTACTTATTGTATACATGCGCGCGCGCGTGTGCGGGCGTCATATATCTGACAAGTTTGTACACTTATCCCATTAATAACATTTCATGCACAACTAATGAGTCCTAATAGAATCTCACCTTAAATTATTGATAACAGCAGCTTTTGGCATTCCTGTCGTTCCAGACGTATAGACGTAAATCAATTTATCCCGAGGATTGGAATGATCAAGTTGGACGATGAGAGGCTCAGAATCAATGCTGCTGACTTCCTTATTAATGTTGATCGCACTTTCCAAAATCGGTGTATCCGTAAATTCAGACCATTGGTAAAGGTCAATGTCAGGTATTTTATCCTTGATATCACGAATCGCTGCACACGATACGCTTCATTAATATTTGCAAACGAGTTTCGATATTTTTACTCATATAATAGAAAGTGCATTTAGAAAGTATATTTGCCAGTGAAAATCCAGATACGGTTAATGTAATCAATATAGTCATGTGATTAAGAATTAGATGTTGATGATGTATGTCGAGATACGAAAATCATCTACAAATGTATGTTAGTATTAAAATGTTAGTATTAAAAAAATTAACAGTTCTTAATTGTAAAGTTATAAAAACTTTTAAAAATTCATTAATAATTTTAATTTAATAATCAAAAGCCAATTCTGAATTGAAAATCAATTCTGCTTTCGTTAAAATTTGTTAAAATGTCATCGCTTTACACATACTTTATATGTATATACAATCTCAGGTAGAACAGAAAGTCATTCTAATATTAAAGTGACCTCAAATGACAAAGAAATTATGATTAAATTAATATGATTGAAAGGTGAATTTTGTAATTATTGTATGTAAATATTATCGTCATTTTGACGTCACTTGGACATTATCATGATTTCCTGTTCTACTTGGGCTATAAAACAATGATTATTTATCATATGATAAATATTATATGTAAAAATTATCATTGCAATTTTCTATATGCAATAACATATTCCTATTTATGTGTAGCATATATATATATGTAGCATAGGGAGTGATAATACCATATGTTTTTCTACTTACTTATTGTTAGTAAAACTAATCATAAGATAAACAGAATTTCAGAAATATCTAAAATGATTTTGTATAATGCAATGCTGTATTTCTTAAATTTCTTATTCTTTCTAATTCGTGAATTAATTATAAATAAATTAAATTTAATGATAATTTAACGATAATAGCATAATTATAAGATATAAAATTGTATGATATTGATATGCTTATAAATGTCTTATTGTTCTATTAATTAGTTTTCAATTTTCTACTAATTCTTTAAATTATAAATAACTGCCTGCAATTCAAATCGATGAACTCACCATCTTTAAGTTCTGATCCGAAAATGACAGCTTTACAACCGGCAGCGTTAATGCTGTGCAGAAGTACATCACGTCGAAGATTTGTATTGATTAAAGCCGCAACAAAACCAGCTTTGCTGAGACCTAACCAAGTAGCGATGTATTCGGGACGATTTTCCATAAAGACAGCTATACTATCAAATTGAGAAAATGTCCTGGTGCGGAAGTAACGTCCCATGCGATTGCTGTAGCGTTCCAACTGTATGCATATGCATTTATGCAAATTTATAAAAAAATTATTATAGACACATAATAAATAAATCTCAAAACTTTATAATCAAACGTTTGATCAGCTTTTTCTATTTATTTCCATTTAATAAATTCGTAATATTTCATTTCGTTCTCATTTCTATACATTATTAACTGAAAAAGGTATATTCAAAATATTTATAAAGTAATATTTCTCCGCTTAAAATTTGGTAAAGTTAATCATTTCATGAACATTATGTTAGTGACTTTTCTTTCCAGAGCTATAATTTATTAAAGTTTTTTTTTTATTTAACTTTAAACTTCAAAATTTTGAACTTATATGTGCGTAGAATTGTATTAACTCCATTACATTTCTATAATAATTGTTATTAATTAATTAACTTTAATGGTCTTCAGAATTAACAACGTAAGTACTAAATGCGCAGTGCAGTGCAAATGTATGAATACAAACAATCTATGCGTCAGATTACCTGTTCATATGTCCATTCTTTGTCCTCGAAAATATAAGCAATTTTATTTGGATGAGCTGCCGCATATTTTGAAAAAACTTTTGCGACGGTATATTCACGTTTCTCCCACCACCAAAGACGTAAGTTAACTTGAAGAAATCGAAAAGCACCCCTACACAAAACAAAAAAATTCGAAATGTAAGTTATATAATTTATTAGAAATACTAAATTCGATTGATTGTTAATTTATATGTTTAATTAATTCTTGTGTCGTTTTTATATACATTTATCAGTATTCTTTCTTCCTAATCGAGAAAAATGTATTAATAAAATTCTGTTAACAAATTAAAAAATATTAAAAATATTTAAAAAATTCATCAAATTAGTATATAAACGTGTTTATTAGTGTTATTTAAAATTTAATATTATGGTAAGTAAATTTATATAATTTTATCTTTTTTCTACCTTTTTCTAATAGCAATTTAAAATAAGATTAAGTAAAGTAAAATACACAATTGAAAGCAAATAATTGAATGATAAAATAAAATAATTACAAAAGAAATTTATATATATTTATAAAACATTTTTAGGAAAAGAATAAAAGAGGATTTATAAAACATAAAGAGATAAATTGTATAGATTTCTTTAAACATTTAAAACTATATATATATATATATTTAAAATTATAAAACTAAAATGGAAAAGAAGAATTTAAAGTTATAAAAGCTAGTGTCATATGTTTTTTAAATTGATAATACATTCTTCGTTCTTGGTCCCCTCACGTAATGCCTTTTTCTCTAGTAATTGGTTAATATCGCCATATGACATGCGTGATGTATGTCACGCAAACGCAACTACTCTATTGTCACTCATCTATAACACCTGGCAAATTATCAAAAAAGATTTTGCGTTGTGATTTTTGCGAAACGTATTTTTAATTAGAACTTTATTACTGAATTTAATGTGATTATGTGTAACTAATTCTAGTTTATTGAATGTTACTTTCATGTAATGATATATTGTATATTGATATATGTTGATATAATGTTGATTAAAAAAAATCTTAATAATACTAAATTATCAAATAATACTAAATTAGATGATTACCTTAATTCGTAACTTTGTTATTGAGAATGTATATTATATACTAAATAACTAATTATAATTAATTGATTTAAATAATGAGTAATTTATTTTTATTTTAAGTACATACTGTAAAGAAAAGATAGGAAAGAGAGAGTAAGAAAGAGAAATTTTATACTTGCAGTTGACATGCTGTGTTACTAAAACAAAGTTCATTCTTTAAATTGCGATAACTGTCTAGAAAACAGGCATTATAAGTGTTATAAATAACTTGTTCCCGAGAAAGCGAGGAGTTGTTTGGCAAAAAACAGGGGGACAATCGCAGCTCGCCGCTTTTAGGCATTGCCGCGTTTAGTAAACAACTCCTCGCGATCTTGGTAACAATGATGCTGGGCGGTCGTATCTCTCCGCGTGCTTGTATTCGGCGGTAGGCCGGGCTAATACGGTGATTTTTAATAATTAATAACTCAATAACTATTGCGAATTTTATAAAATGGTACATGACTTTTCTTCCCGGTTTGACCCGATCTACCCCCAGTTTCCGGCTGTTAACTTTCATACCGGACACCCTGTATAATGCGTATACACATGCATAACTTTCGTAATGCGATCTTTGCACTAGTTGACACGTAATATTTTGCGTGACCGATGTAATACATAATATATGTATCATTGAGACATTAAGAAAGCAATTCGAGACTGGCTATTCGTATGTCACACTCACATCGTCTGCACAATAATCGTTATTGAACTTTCGTTCAATTATTCTTTCTAAGAATTTAAGAAAAAAAAGAAAAGCCGAATAATACAATTAATATTATATCTTATTTTATTGTAATCTTTTAATATATTTCACACATACATACATTATTATTTCTCTGCTTTGATAAACAAAGTCCATATTCTTATCTCAAGTCTAAAAAAACTAACCTTGACGAGAAGCATGTTTATCTCCTGATAATAATGTCGCTGTGGTAAGTGGTAAAAATTATATAACTCTTCAAAATTAACACATGTTTTGATTTATAACGAGATTTATGTATGCTTTTTTTCATACGATTTATAAAGAAACTTTACCTAACAAGCATAATGACTTCTTCATGATTAATTTTACATCTACACGAGTAAGTAATCACTTCCATTACAAATACGTATTAAGTTTCAATATACTCGAACTTCAAATATTTTGCTTTTCAATAGCTATCTCAAATCTTGTTAAGCAACATAAGAAATATATTAAATCGCTAGAAATAAAACTAGCAATAAAATGCAAGGCTAAACATTGATAGACTTAGATTTCATTACAACTGATTAAAAAACAAAAATACTTAAAAGGTTATACATAAATGATAGGTAATATTAAAATAAATCATTCTATTCATATTAGTGCTTATATTGTCCTAAGTTAACTAACGTTTATTGTTATCGTTACATTGCATTGTATATATAACTAATAGCATTCAGTTGGACACACTAGTACTCAATGCACACTGATGAATATTAAACTGTACGCAATAAATATATGATTACAGTTAAATATATATTTAATATAAAAGGCTTAAATCAAAAAATCTTCAATACATTTTAACATTATGCTGTTTCAAAAAAATATGTTCTTTTTTAGATATTTGCATTTTATTTTACACTCAAATTAGAACAGTGTAAAATTGCTTTAATACATCAGTGCGCACTAATATGTTCAATCGAATTTACTATAAAAAATACTAATCAACGAAGAACTTCGAATTAGCGATAAATACGTCTAAGTTATTTACACATATGTAAGTAAGTTATGATATTAAAAGATTTAATTATACTCGTTATAACATTTGAAAACTTAATATGTAAACTGAATAATTTGTTAATAAAATAATACACATTTTAATATACATATTTTATATATAT